>JARQOC010000005.1:264046797-264321797 GCA_033576535.1 Allobates femoralis
ATGGGGGAAAAATCATTTTAATCTAACTTTTTGTCTCACCAGTGAGACAAGCTGGCAGAGCCAAGCTCTCAACACCGCAGTCAATGGATTTACCCCCTGACCACCAGTGTTGCCTTATTACATCTATCCATTATGTATTGGACCAAGAGGATAATCTAAACCTCATCTTAAAAACATATGCATATTACCAATTTAAAGGAACTTAAGGGATATATTCAAAGGGTTTAAATATTACCTACGTAGTCAGGGATTTATGGGTGTTTATTAAATTACTTGTATAAATATAAAAAGGTAAAACCTATCAACAAACAAACCGATTTATGATGAGCCCCTTTAGGGGGCCATACAATCACAGGACACCCAAACTTCAGTCCCATAAGGGAGGAGTTCACGTCCACCAGTATCCAGGATAGAGGATTTGGCAAGTGACCACACAGCAAGGGAACCAAACAACACCACGGATGGACCACAATACCTAAATGATTATAATCTAGATTCAATTGATCCCCCATGATAAGGGAAATTAAATAACCCTGGGTTACTGTATAAACAAACTAGGTCATTTCCTGATAATAGAGATAAAGGAGAGGAAAGTTTTAAAATATCCAATGGTTAAAATAGCTTCAATAGAAACAGGACATCAAAGGTTCAGCTTACAGAGCTCCGGCTAGAGATAGCCAGGTATACAAGATAAGAATTAAAGATAAAAAGGGGGGGGGGGGGGGGATTACAGTATTATGGTCCGTTGGCACAAAGTTAACATACTCAGTAATTGAGGACCGCACCAGATTAAAATTAATAAAACGACAGGTACAGGCGAAACATAAAATTGGGTCTTATGGAAAACACTTACCGTATATACTCGTGTATAAGCCGAGTTTTTCAGCCCAAAATTTGGGCTGAAAAGTCCCCCCCTCGGCTTATACACGGGTCATATACGGGGGGGCTGTGTCCCGGGGGCTGTGGAGGCTGGAGGAGGCGGGGGGGGGGCTGCTGTATGAGCGGCCCCGTCACGTGGGGCCGCTCATTAAATATGCACTGCATCCCCCTGTCAATCAGCGGCAGGGGGAAGCAGTTCATATAGCCCCCCAAAAGCTGGCACTGTCCCCCCTTGTAAGGGCCCCCCCCCCGGTGCTTATACATTACCATCCCGGTGTTCTGCCGGTGTTCTGATCGGCGCCGCTCCTCGGTGCTTCTTCATCCTCCCGTCCTCGCTGGCTCCATCCGTGATCTCCGGCTGTCGCAGCGATGTGACGTCATCGCGCGACCGCTGGAGAACCCGGATGCAGCCAGCGCGGGAGGATGAAGACGCAGCACGGAGGAGCGGCGCCGATCAGAACACCGGGATGGTAATGTATAAGTAGCGGGGGGGGGGGGCACTTACAAGGGGGGACAGTGCCAGCTTGTGGGGGCTGTTGGTACCCCCTGGGGGCTGTTGGTACCCCCAGGGGGCTGCTGGGTACCCTCTGGGGGCTGTTGGTACCCCCAGGGGGTACCCAGCAGCCCCCAGGGGGTACCCAGCAGCCCCCCACTTACAAGGGGGGACAGTGCCAGCTTGTGGGGGCTGTTGGTACCCCCTGGGGGCTGTTGGTACCCCCAGGGGGCTGCTGGGTACCCCCTGGGGGCTGTTGCTACCCCCAGGGGGCTGTTGGTACCCCTAGGGGGCTGCTGGGTACCCCCTGGAGGCTGATGGTTCCCCCAGGGGGCTGTTGGTACCCCCAGGGGGCTGTTGGTACCCCCAGGGGGCTGCTGGGTACCCCCTGGAGGCTGTTGGTACCCCCAGGGGGACGTTGGTACCCCCAGGGGGCTGCTGGGTACCCCCTGGAGGCTGTTGGTACCCCCAGGGGGCTGTTGGTACCCCCAGGGGGCTGCTGGGTACCCCCTGGGGGCTGCTGGGTACCCCCAGGGGGCCGCTGTATAACCCCTGGGGGGTGCTGTATAACCCCTGGGGGGTGCTGTATAACCCCTGGGGGCTGCTGTATATACTGCTGAGGCCTGTATACCACTGGGGCTGCTGTATATACCACTGGGGCTGCTGTATATACCACTGGGGCTGCTGTATATACCACTGGGGCTGCTGGGGCTCCTGTATACTACCACTGGGGCTGCTGGGGCTCCTGTATACTACCACTGGGGCTGCTGTATACTACCACTGGGGCTGCTATATACTACCACTGGGGCTGCTATATACTACCACTGGGGCTGCTATATACTACCACTGGGGCTGCTATATACTACCACTGGGGCTGCTGTATACTACCACTGGGGCTGCTATATACTACCACTGGGGCTGCTGTATACTACCACTGGGGCTGCTGGGGCTGCTATATACTACCACTGGGGCTGCTATATACTACCACTGGGGCTGCTGTATACTACTGCTGGGGCTGCTATATACTACCACTGGGGCTGCTATATACTACCACTGCGGCTGCTGTATACTACCACTGGGGCTGCTATATACTACCATTGGGGCTGCTATATACTACCATTGTGGCTGCTGTATACTACCACTAGGGCTGCTGTATACTACCACTGGGGAGGCCTGTATACCACTGTGGGGGGGCCTGTATACCACACTGCTGGGGGCTGTATACCTGTGCTGGGGTCCACCCTCGGCTTATACACGAGTCAATAGGTTTTTCCAGATTTTTGGGGCAAAAGTAGGGGGGTCGGCTTATACACGGGTCGGCTTATACACGAGTATATACGGTATTCAGCTAAAATACAAAAATATAAAAGACACATACATATAATATATACTATAACACTTAAACGAGCTCCATAATCATAATTGAGCTCAAAATAAATCAGACACTTCATTAAGACCACCAGGGTTTAGAGTGCCCAATTTGTAAATACAAAATATTTCTCTTTTGTTCAAAGCCTGCACCCTATTCGGGGTATCAGAGGCAATGTGATCAATGGGGGTCACCTTAAGATCCACCCGGCCCCCATAAACATTATTACAATGTCTTGACAGTCCATGTTTCAAGAAGCCCACTTTTATATTGTGCCTGTGGGAGTTGACCCTCTTATGTAATGGCTGAGTAGTCCTACCAATATACTGTTTCCCACAACTACAATCCACTAAATAAATTACAAAGCTGGAATGACAGTCCAATCTGTATTTGATGGTGTATATTGTACTCATGTCATTATTAGAGGAAAAATTGGTGATTTTATTATTTATCCATGAGCAACATAAACAGTTCTCTCTATTACATTTGAAGGAACCCACTATCGTTGTGTTACCAATGTTTGTTAACCCCTTCAAGAGCGGGGTCTTTTTTCTCATTCTACTAGGAGCCAATATAGTCTTGAGAGATGGAGCCCTCTTATACAGTGCCTACAAGTAGTATTCAACCCCCTGCAGATTTAGGTGGTTTGATAAGATGCAAATAAGTTAGAGCCTTCAAACTGCAAACGAGAGTACGATTTATTAACAGAAGCATAAATCTTACAAACCAAAAAGTTATGTTGCTCAGTTGAATTTTAATAAATTTTAAACATAAAAGTGTGGGTCAATTATTATTCAACCCCTAGGTTTAATATTTTGTGGAATAACCCTTGTTTGCAATTACAGCTAATAATCATCTTTTATAAGTCCTGATCAGGCCGGCACAGGTCTCTGGAGTTATCTTGGCCCACTCCTCCATGCAGATCATCTCCAAGTTATCTAGGTTCTTTGGGTGTCTCATGTGGACTTTAATCTTGAGCTCCTTCCACAAGTTTTCAATTGGGTTAAGGTCAGGAGACTGACTAGGCCACTCCATCACCTTGATTTTTTCCCTCTTGAACCAGGCCTTGGTTTTCTTGGCTGTGTGCTTTGGGTCGGTGTCTTGTTGGAAGATGAAATTACGACCCATCTTAAGATCCTTGATGGAGGAACGGAGGTTCTTGGCCAAAATCTCCAGGTAGGCCGTGCTATCCATCTTCCCATGGATGTGGACCAGATGGCCAGGCCCCTTGGCTGAGAAACAGCCCCACAGCATGATGCTGCCACCACCATGCTTGACTGTAGGGATGGTATTCTTGGGGTCGTATGCAGTGCCATCCAGTCTCCAAACGTCACGTGTGTGGTTGGCACCAAAGATCTCGATCTTGGTCTCATCAGACCATAGAACCCTGAACCAGTCTGTCTCAGAGTCCTCCAAGTGATTATGAGCAAACTGTAGACGAGCCTTGACATGACGCTTTGAAAGTAAAGGTACCTTACGGGCTCGTCTGGAACGGAGACCATTGTGGTGGAGTACGTTACTTATGGTATTGACTGAAACCAATGTCCCCACTGCCATGAGATCTTCCCGGAGCTCCTTCCTTGTTGTCCTTGGGTTAGCCTTGACTCTACGGACAAGCCTGGCCTCGGCACAGGAGTAAACTTTCAAAGGCTGTCCAGGCCGTGGAAGGCTAACAGTAGTTCCACAAGCCTTCCACTTCCGGATGATGCTCCCAACAGTGGAGACAGGTAGGCCCAACTCCTTGGAAAGGGTTTTGTACCCCTTGCCAGCCTTGTGACCCTCCACGATCTTGTCTCTGATGGCCTTGGAATGCTCCTTTGTCTTTCCCATGTTGACCATGTATGAGTGCTGTTCACAAGTTTGGGGAGGGTCTTAAATAGTCAGAAAAGGCTGGCAAAAGAGATAATTAATCCACACATGTGAAGCTCATTGTTCTTTGTGCCTGAACTACTTCTTAATACTTTAGGGGGACCAAACAGAATGTTGGTGGTTTGAGGGGTTGAATTATAAATGACCCTCTGAATTAACTTTTAACGCTTTAAAAAAAAAAAAAAAAATTTAAATCTTTTTGGCTGCAGTGCATTTCCCACTTCCAGGCTGATCTACAGTCCAAATGTCACAATGCCAAGTTAATTCCGCATGTGTCAACCAGCTAAATCTGCAGGGGGTTGAATACTACTTGTAGGCACTGTAAGTCACTAGAGGAACTGGAGGAAGGCATTTTTTACATATAAGGTAATTTAGGAGAACCCCCCATTGTTTCAAAATTATATTTTTAATTTTAGTATTTTAAGAGGAATATGTGGTGATGAAATTTGTTGTAGCATCCTGTGTATTTATTACTGATTTTTGTAATAATTCAGTTTGAGGGGTGTCTTTGATTTCATTATAGGCTTTTCTTATCAATTTCTTAGGGTAACCATTTTCTAAAAAGCGATCTCGCAGGATGTCACTCTGTTCTCTAAAATCTCTCTCAATAGTACAGTTTTTCTTAATATGTTTATATTGGTTACCTGGAAAATCCTCAAGCCATTTGACATAATGATTGCTGTTAAAGTGCACATAGCTGTTGGCATCCACCGACTTAAAAAATGTTTTTGTATTAATTTTGGCCCCATCTTGCCAGATGGTCAAATCCAAAAAAATTGATGGTGTATGCATCAATCTCAGGTGTTAATTCAATACCCCATCTATTACTGGTAACAACTTTTAAAAAGGGTTGTAAAGTGCTTTTTTCATTATCAAAAATAATGATTAGGTCGTCGATAAACCTTTTATATAATGTGACATCCTTATAATGTTCATTATTATATATATGCCAACTTTCAAATACCGCCATAAACAGGTTCGCATAGGTTGGGGCCACTTTCAACCCCATAGCAGTGCCTTTAGTCTGTTGAAAGAGGGTGTCCTCAAAGGTAGAAAAAATATTTTTCAATAAGAAGGTCATACTCTCCATTGAAAATTCACCTGCTACATACAACCCAAAACACGCTAATCCAATTTCATGTTGGATGTTAGAATACAACCCACTATCGTCCATAGATATGAACACATAGGAACGTTTCCAGTGTACCTCATTTAGCAATCTGATCAAATAGGTGGAGTCCATGAGATGACTCCTGAGTTTAAAAACATTCATGATCATAATCTTATCAATAGGGGGCGTGGCCTGGGAGCTGATGGCGCCGGTCATACATCTCTGAGCTCCTACACCCGGATTGGGATATAGCGGCTTACAAACGGTGATCTGCTGACCTTTGACCTCTGGGGACTGCCCTGGCCGAGGAGAGATACTGAGAGCCTCTTCAAAGAACAATGATTCTGATTTGTGTGATCTTTTTTCACATTTTACTTGTTTTTTTTTTTAAGAAATTTGTATGATAAAAAACTAATTTTTAATTAAATTAAATTAAGTTTGAATTGAATTATATTTGCAGTAGATGTGGTTGTTTTATGTGGAGATATTATTTTATATAATGGTGGGTGATAATAGGTTACAGAAGATGTATAAACTCTTTCAATGAAGTAACAATTGAGGAGCCATTTTTGCATTTTTTAACATGGAAATAAATGGAAAAATTGACAACTGGAAAATACTGATGTTGCATTTGTAGGCCACTAAACATCCATGTTTTTAGTATTTGATGATACAAAAGACTGTTTTACTGAAGAAAGTGTAATCTGACACAATATAGCACAAGCTATGGAACGTTACATTATATGTCTAGATCTAATGTTGTGCATCAATCTCTTCTTGCTGCAAACTAATATGGGTGTTAAGTAAAAAAAATGCTACATCTGAATCATTTCGCTTTATTTTAGAAATGTTCCTGCATATTCTAATTAAAGGTACCGTCACACGTGGCAATCTCGCCGGCAACATCACCAGCAACTCACAGGAGCGTGCACTGTTTTGGCGCGCTGCCATGGTTGCTGTTGCGATGTCACACGCAGCAATATCACCAACAACGCATCTGCGATCTTGCCAGCAACAATCGCTGTCAGGGTTAAACTCTACCCTGGCAGCGATCCATAACATGGGAGTCTATGGGGGAAGTTGCTGGCAACATCGCAGTTGCGGCGTCACACAGGGCGATGCAGGCAGATCTCCTGAGCAACATCGCCATGTTTCCCAACATGTTGGGAAACCTGGCGATGTTTCTTAGGCAACTTATCATCTTATTATCGCCCTGTCACACGCGGCAACTCATGAGCAATGTTGCCGGAACTTAGCCACGCCCCTAAGTTGCCAGCAACATCACCAGCGAGATCGCCCCGTGTGACGGTACCTTAAGGGACTCTTCATTTAGTATATATGTGCATAATACTTTGAAAGTAATGCAACTAGTGTGCATCCAGACCCTTCTTGATTTTTAGTAGTGAATCACTCATTACAACATCATACGGCAGAGAGTGAGCATCCAGGCCCTCGACTTCAGTTCACTTGCCCATTATAAGGCTGCAGCAATGTTGTGATGTCTTGATGTGTGCCTCTACATTACACTGTGAATTCTAGGCAACATGCATTGCATACTAATTTCTGGAAAACACCTGTTTGATCAAAGTGCTAGATTAACCCCTTGATAAATATCCTTATAGATATTGTTACCGAAATGGTATCACTTCTCTGAAGTTCTATCATTTTTTTCATTCAACAATCTCTAAAATTGTCAGCCTGAGTGGTGTAAACACCAATTTAGTGTGATCTGGAAGAAGCAAATACTCATGTGAAACAGATGTCCCTATCTGCATTCCTGTGACCAAAATAAAGTGCACTTTACTGAATGACCTCAAGTGTGCATATTGCATTTTCACTCTTGATTATATCATTTAAAAGAATCTATCATATCCTGCCAATATAGTGTTAATCTGCAGGCTGTTAGTGTTATGCGATTTTAATCGATATTGGGTTTGGCTCTATGCCCCAGCACTAACTGACAGCCAGGTCTCCAGTGCCTTAGTGCAGAGCTGGCTATTATTCAGTTCCGTGGCATGGTTACAGCTGTTGCTCTGACTGCTGTGAATCATGACTATAACTAATCCAGCCACACCTGAATGACTGAAATAGAAGTAAAAAAGTTCAGCTTTCACCCATGTGCTGCACTTTTTGAACTGTGAATATAGACCTTTGAATGCTTAATTATGTTAGGGACACTCTATCTGCAAGTTAATATCATTATCGAACATTACAGGTTACCTTGAAAAAACATAAAGACAACATGTAGTGAGATTCTAAAACTGAAAAAAAAATGTTTAATAAAAAAATATATATATATCATTTTACAGTGGCACAAACTTTGCTCAATAAATGGCTAATTAATTGTCATATCTATTGCAAAAGTAGAGATTTCACTCTACATCATCTAATACAAATAGTGATGAGCGAGTAGCGAAATAATCACACTCGCTATACTTGTAACGAGTAGTTTTTAATACTCGCATATTCACCTGAATAGCAATTCTAATGTTAGTCAACTAGTGATATGCTCCACCACACACATCCAGCTAGCGAGTCTTTCCGAGACATAGCCCGGAGGGTAGACTTTTTTGCAATTTAAATGTCTAAAACACCTTGTTGTGCCCCCCAGAGAGACCCTATCATTCAATCTGCTCTCTCTGGGGTGGCAGCTCACTTTGTGTACTGAAAGGAGCTGTCAATTGGTGTAAGATCATCCACAATTGACTCATCACTCATGAGCACCTGCTCACCAAGTAACGAGTATCACGAATACCGTACTGTCCGTGCAAATAGGGAATAGTAACAATTATACTCTCTCATCACTAATTACAAACTATTTTGTAGGAAACAACTGGGCAGTTGAAATGACATATACACCCTTAGGCCAGGGATAGATGGCTGTCATGCTCGAGTCACTGGAGTCTCCATCACTTTGTGCTTTACAACATGTGTTGTCGATGTTATACTACCGTGTGACCTCAGTCTTAATGAATGCCTAGACAAGTGTGGATTTTAACTAAGGTGACCCATGGTAGTTTTCACTATGCTAATTCCACATTGTCAGAAATGTAATTTTTAGTATTCACTGAAAGAAAGTTGTAAAATACAGGGGTTGGATAAAATAATGGAAACACCTGGAAAAATCAACAAAAGTTAGTTTAATATGGTATAGGTCCACCTGACAGGCATTTTCCTGTGGATGAAATACAAGCTTTATAACCAACCAACCTTTTTATATACACCAAAGGGAACAACTAAGTCATATGCACTATTTGAAGATATATATTAGGATGCAGGACTAGAACCCATAATAGACCATAAAGACCACACTTTTCTAATTATATTGCGTTAATAGATACCCCAACTGGAAGTCTGCCACCCACAACCACCATCATTAGGAGGAACAGATAACAAGCAATTCAATATTTAGAGGTAAGAATGAAAATAGTATTAAGCAGAGTAGAAAGATATATACTCCTAAAGGGAGAGTAACAATACTTTGTTATTTTTATTAGAACACAGATAACCGGAGGATAGTAGCCACACACCACAACTATAATTAAAATCCAAAGATACTCCTCTGAAAAGGATAATGGAGAATAAATAGAGATAGCTGTCGAATATCAGTAATAGGAGAAGAAGAACCAATCCATTAATAGATCCTAATGTTGTAGTGGATACTGAATAATAAGATATTTACAAATGCTGTGAATATTAATCATAGGTTTTTTTACGTTTTAATTTAAAATTTTTAATTATTGATATATCAGTTTTTTACTTTGATTGTTTATAGATATTTTATTTTTTTGCGATAATTAGTATTGAATAATAAAAATATAAGTAGGCATCTAAATTCCATTATTTTGTCCAACCCCTGTATATGCTACTGTTGAAAACAAAGAACAAAAATTAGTATTTTTTCAGAATATAGAATTTTTGTATTCTTAACCAGTGGTTTAACCCCTGCACCACCTGATGATTTTCTGTTTTCTATTTTGTGTTTTCCTCCTTTTCTTCTACAAGCCATAACATTTTAATTTTTACGTTAATACAGCCATATGAGGGTTTTTTTTTATTTTATAAGATGAGTTGTACTTTTGAATGACATAATTACCGTATATACTCGTGTATAAGCCGAGTTTTTCAGCCCAAAATTTGGGCTGAAAAGTCTCCCCCTCGGCTTATACACAGGTCAATACGGTAGTCTGTGGAGGCTGGAGGAGGCGGGGGGAGGCTGCTGTATGAGCGGCTCACCAAGTAACGAGTATCACGAATACCGTACTGTCCGTGCAAATAGGGAATAGTAACAATTATACTCTCTCATCACTAATTACAAACTATTTTGTAGGAAACAACTGGGCAGTTGAAATGACATATACACCCTTAGGCCAGGGATAGATGGCTTTCATGCTCGAGTCACTGGAGTCTCCATCACTTTGTGCTTTACAACATGTGTTGTCGATGTTATACTACCGTGTGACCTCAGTCTTAATGAATGCCTAGACAAGTGTGGATTTTAACTAAGGTGACCCATGGTAGTTTTCACTATGCTAATTCCACATTGTCAGAAATGTAATTTTTAGTATTCACTGAAAGAAAGTTGTAAAATACAGGGGTTGGATAAAATAATGGAAACACCTGGAAAAATCAACAAAAGTTAGTTTAATATGGTATAGGTCCACCTGACAGGCATTTTCCTGTGGATGAAATACAAGCTTTATAACCAACCAACCTTTTTATATACACCAAAGGGAACAACTAAGTCATATGCACTATTTGAAGATATATATTAGGATGCAGGACTAGAACCCATAATAGACCATAAAGACCACACTTTTCTAATTATATTGCGTTAATAGATACCCCAACTGGAAGTCTGCCGCCCACAACCACCATCATTAGGAGGAACAGATAACAAGCAATTCAATATTTAGAGGTAAGAATGAAAATAGTATTAAGCAGAGTAGAAAGATATATACTCCTAAAGGGAGAGTAACAATACTTTGTTATTTTTATTAGAACACAGATAACCGGAGGATAGTAGCCACACACCACAACTATAATTAAAATCCAAAGATACTCCTCTGAAAAGGATAATGGAGAATAAATAGAGATAGCTGTCGAATATCAGTAATAGGAGAAGAAGAACCAATCCATTAATAGATCCTAATGTTGTAGTGGATACTGAATAATAAGATATTTACAAATGCTGTGAATATTAATCATAGGTTTTTTTACGTTTTAATTTAAAATTTTTAATTATTGATATATCAGTTTTTACTTTGATTGTTTATAGATATTTTATTTTTTTGCGATAATTAGTATTGAATAATAAAAATATAAGTAGGCATCTAAATTCCATTATTTTGTCCAACCCCTGTATATGCTACTGTTGAAAACAAAGAACAAAAATTAGTATTTTTTCAGAATATAGAATTTTTGTATTCTTAACCAGTGGTTTAACCCCTGCACCACCTGATGATTTTCTGTTTTCTATTTTGTGTTTTCCTCCTTTTCTTCTACAAGCCATAACATTTTAATTTTTACGTTAATACAGCCATATGAGGGTTTTTTTTTATTTTATAAGATGAGTTGTACTTTTGAATGACATAATTACCGTATATACTCGTGTATAAGCCGAGTTTTTCAGCCCAAAATTTGGGCTGAAAAGTCTCCCCCTCGGCTTATACACAGGTCAATACGGTAGTCTGTGGAGGCTGGAGGAGGCGGGGGGAGGCTGCTGTATGAGCGGCCCCGTCACGTGGGGCCGCTCATTATATATGCACTGCTTCCCCCTGTCAATCAGTGGCAGGGGGAAGCAGTTCATATATGCCCCCCAAACGCTGCCACTCTCCCCCCTTGTAAGGGCCCCCCCCCCTGCTGCTGTAAGGGCCCCCCCCCGCTGGTTATATTACCATCCCGGTGTTCTGATCAGCGCCGCTCCTCGGTGCTACTTCTTCATCCTCCCGTCCTCGCTGCATCCGGGATCTACGGCCATCGCAGGCATATGACGTCATCGCGCGACGGCCGGAGATCCCGGATTCAGCGAGGACGGGAGGATGAAGAAACAGCACTGAGGAGCAGCGCTGATCAGAACACTGGGATGGTAAGAGAAGCAGCGGGGGGGGGCATAAGGGGGGCGAGTGCCAGCATTTTGGGGCTGCTGGGTACCCCTGGGGGCTGCTGGGTACCCCCAGGGGGCTGTTGGTACCCCCAGGTGGCTGTTGGTACCCCCAGGGGGCTGCTGGGTACCCCCAGGGGGCTGTTGGTACCCCCAGGGGGCTGTTGGTACCCCCAGGGGGTTGTTGGTACCCCCAGGGGGCTGCTGGGTACCCCCTGGGGGCCACTGTATAACCCCTGGGGGGTGCTGTATAACCCCTGGGGGCTGCTGTATAACCCCTGGGGGCTGCTGTATATACTGCTGAGGCCTGTATACCACTGGGGCTGCTGTATATACCACTGGGGCTGCTGTATATACCACTGGGGCTGCTGTATATACCACTAGGGCTGCTGTATATACCGGTGGGGTCTGTATATACCACTGGGGAGGCTGCTGTATACCACTGGGGTTGCTGTAAATACTACTGGAGCCTGTATATGCCACTGGGGAGGCTGCTGTATACTACCATTGGGGGGCCTGTATACCACACTGCTGGGGGCTGTACACCTGTGCTGGGGTCCACCCTCGGCTTATACACGAGTCAATAGGTTTTCCCAGGTTTTGGGGGCAAAAGTAGGGGGGTCGGCTTATACACGGGTCGGCTTATACACGAGTATATACGGTAATTCTACCACATATTGTAATGAAAAATTGGAAAAAAATTCCAAGTTCAGTGAAATTTCAAAAAAGTGCAATTTTAATTTTTTTTTTTAGCTACCATGATCACTATATGACAAAACTGACCTAGCAATATAATTCCATAGGCCAGTATGAGTTCGTAGATACCAAATATGTATATTTTTAAAAAATAATTTAAGAAGTAAAACAAATTCCATCAGAAATGTGTCAAAAAGAGGATTTGTGCTTTTGTCACAACTCTCCGTGTACCATAATGTTCACATTTTTTGTGATATGGGGCTCTGTGAGGCTTTATTTTTTGCATCCCGAGCTGACATTATTCAAAATACCATTTGTGGGGCAGATACGATGCTTTGATTGCCTTCGGCAAACAAAAAAATCTTAGTTCTTGCATTTTTATTTTTTTTATCTTACGCAATTTACCAATCATATTAATTCAATTAATATTTTAATAGATTGGGAATTTCTTAGGGTGCTTTCACATTAGCGTTTCCCTCCGCAGCGTTCTGCGGAGAGGAGCCGCAATGTGAGCGCAGCATATTTATGTCCCCTCCCTTTATACTTTCTGTAAAATTTTATAAAAAAGAAACTGATTAAGGCTACTTTCACATTAGCGTTCCCCTCCGCAGAACGCTGCGGAGGGGAACGCTAATGTGAAAGTAGCCTTAATCAGTTTCTTTTTTATAAAATTTTACAGAAAGTATAAAGGGAGGGGACATAAATATGCTGCGCACAGATCACATATGGGAGTGAATGGGTGCGCACGGTCATGCGCAGTCAAGCGCAGCACCGTGCGCTCCCATTCTAAAGATAGGGGCTGGCGGTGCTGCGCTCACATTGCGGCTCCCCTCCGCAGAACGATGCGGAGGGGAACGCTAATGTGAAAGTAGCCTTAATCAGTTTCTTTTTTATAAAATTTTACAGAAAGTATAAAGGGAGGGGACATAAATATGGAGAAATATATAAAAAACAAACAACAAAAACAAACCATTATCGTGAAGCTACAGTTTACATATTAAGGTTACAGTTAACAATTATAAAGAAAAAAAAGTTACATTAATCCTAAAATGTCACAATTACATTGCTATAAAACCATATCCTAAAGGTTTAGCTTGCATTCTATAAAAATCAAATTGTGAAGTAAGAATTATATAATTGCAAATCGTAATGTTACCATGTCAGCGGAACTAAATAAGGTTTAAATTCGGCATGAAAGTGTGCGTCCAACTTTCCCATCTAAGTTTATATTTGTTATGTTTTTTTGTCCTCAAAGCATTATTATACTCATATACATTATGAGTAGATATTCTATTTATTATCTCCTCAATAGTAGGTACCTCCTGAAGTTTCCATTTTGAGGCTATTGAGAGTTTTGTTGTAATTAGTATATGGCATATAATGTGCCTCAGGTTGATTGGAAAGTCATCAATTCCTAACAGGAGGAGGGCTAGTTGTGAATTGAGAGAGATATGTAAACCTGTAATATCTCTAATACGATTTTTGATCTCTACCCATAGGGTATTTAGTTTAGTGGAACTCCAAAATATGTGTGAAAGGGAACCTGTTGTCCCGCAGCCCCTCCAGCACTCCGGTGACACAGATGGAGATATTCGGTGGATTCTTTCGGGCGTCCAATACCACCTGTAAAGGATTTTGTAGTGGGATTTGTGAAGGGATGCGCATATGGTATTTCAATAAACAATATTCAGTGTTTTTGAAAGTTGAGCCACATCTACTTGAATCTGCAATTCTTTTTCCCATGTGATGATATTTTTGGATTTCTGCAGCTCGACATCATCATTAAATAATGTATATAAATGATTAGTTTTCCACTTTGAGTTATCTGTGGGGTTGTATAGTAAATCTATAATATTCTGGGGTAGAAGAAAGATAATCTTTTTTGAGGTCAACTATGAGTGAATTTTAAACCAAATTGCTTTGTCCGAATAAGATAGGTTAAACCTATTTTTAAGAGTTTGAAATGATAATAAATCATTGTCTGGAAAAACATCTTGGATCACCAAAACAGCTTTCTTAGTCCATTTATTCATGTTTAAATTGGGGATCAATATCTCTAAGATCTGAATTGAGAGAAAGTTAAGTCGGAGTTCCCCAAATATTGGTTTAGATTTTTGGAGTAGATTCCTCTAGGCAGTTATCGTCGCCTTTGGGGTATGAAGGTTTGGTACATTGGGAATTTCTGAATACATCAATGCTAATTATGTGTATTTTTTATTGTTTTTTAATTGTCTTATTTTCAATGGGGCAAAAGGGGATGATTTTGAACTTTTGTGTTTTTTTATTTTTTCATATTTTTTAAATCTTTTTTTCCCCACTTTTTATTATTTACTAGTCCTTCTTAGGGTACCTGAAGATGGCACTGTTTGATCTCTTGTGCTGTACGGAGCAGTGCTGCTGCATGGCCCTGAACATCATAAATAATTATTTATATATGATATATATGATTATATATGACTAGCTGTGAGCCCGATGCGATTGCATCGGGATTCTAGAATGTGTGTATAGGGCATTGCTGGGGTTGCTGCAACGACTCCCAACGCCCCCTTGGCGGGCATTGCGAGTGAGTCGCGTGGGCGATGCGCGCCCACGAACAAAGCCACGGAGGTAGCGGCGTGTGCGGGGGAAGTCGCTACGGCAATTATATGATAGATTATCAGTATTGCATCGGGATTCTAGAATCTGTGTATAGAGCATTGCTCAGGCTGCTGCAACGACTCGCAAGGCCCCCTTCGCGGGCATTGCGAGTGAGTCGCGTGGGCGAAGCGCGTCCACGAACAAAGCCACGGAGGTAGCGGCGTGTGCGAGGGAAGTCGCTACGGCAATTATATAATAGATTATCAGTATGTAATATATAATTTCCCTAACGCACTTCTGTAAGTTTTGGCGCTGTTTCCGTCATTGTGGGCGTGGACGCAGCGCCCACGCGACCTGTGAAGCATTGCCGGCGCCACTGATTCGCAAAGCCTCACTCGCAATGGCCGCCAAGCGGCCGTTGCGAGTCCTTGCAGAATAGGCGCGACTCACTAATTTATACATAATCACATACATAATACTGATAATTCCTATATAATCACATATATATATATAGATGGCGGGCCGATTCGAAAGAATCGGGAAGTCTAGAATCCATATATAGTATATTTACTAATAGTTAGGGGAGTGGGGTGAAATGAATTGTGTGTATACAGGTGGCTCAGTGGTTAGCAGTGAGTGGGGTGGCTCAGTGGTTAGCAGTGAGTGCGGTGGCTCAGTGGTTAGCAGCGAGTGCGGTGGCTCAGTGGTTAGCAGTGAGTGCGGTGAGATTGGTGAGCACAGTGGCGTGAGCAGAGTTGTCAGCCCAGCGGCGTGGGCAGAGTGCTGAGTGCAGCGCTGTGGGCAGAGTGGTCAGCACACACATACATACATACACACACACACACACACAGACACTTCGCTATAGTTAGCACCGACCCTGCGTCTTCCCTGCCGGCTGGATCCTGAGTTGACATGTCGGCGCCCGCGGACGATTGGATCCAATATGGCGTCCAGGAAGTTTGGCGAGACTTTTTGGACGCGATATTTGATCGAGTAGTTCGGGGGCGGCGACATGTTGACTGAAGATCTAGGCGGGTGATGCAGGGCCGGTGGTAAGTATAGCGGAGTATGTGTGTGTGTGTATGTGTGCTGACAAAGTGAGTGAAGTGCGGAGAAAGTGAGGTGTGGTGATGTGGCCCCTGGCCGGGTGCATCACACGGGTTATCAATGCAGGTCTGTGTTCACATGGGCTGGTTTTCCTGATTGTGTGTGGTGTGTGAAAGCTGTCCGATGTACAGGGGGTTAACAGCTGAAGGGTTTTCATGAGCTGAGTAAAACAGCTGAGTGTGAGTGCTGAAGATCCGATACATTCATGAGCCTAATGAGCGGCTGAACCTGTGGGGATGAGTGCTTTGCTGGGCTAAACCTGAATGGTGCACAGGGGGTTAATCACATCTCAGGTCTGTGTGTGAGTGAAGATGTGCTGATTGACTCACTGGGTTGCAGCTGTGAGTGAGCAGGCTGGATAGGAACCTGCCAGGTGTCTGAGTGAGGAGAGGACGATGGGATTCAGAAGTCCAAACCACTGCCATGTGAGGAGGTGCTGGAAGTGATCCGTCCCCAGTGGTTAAGTGATGGGAGCCTGCCAGCTCCATGCTAGTGCACCTGATGTGTGCATGCCAGCCAGTGTCCAAGGGCCAGGCGGTCAGATGTGCGGTGTGAGAGACCGAGTACGGCTCCAGGGCCAGGTGGTCACAGCTGACTTTGGGACTGACTGAGTGAGTCATGATATGGTCCCGTTGATCCAGATGTAGTGTCCTATATTCCGGTGGATCCATGGAGGTCTTGTGTGTACTGAGTGACAGTGTTCCTGTTACTATGTGATGGCTCATGTAAAAATGCCATGTGTGATGACTCATGTGGTGGTGGTGGTGGTGGTCGTGGTTTGCACGTTTACTGCTCGCAATGCCCGCTACGCGGCCACGGACAGAGTCCTGGAGACAGTTCCGAGCTACGCGAACAAAGCCACAGGAAGTAGCGCCGGTCGCGACGGAAGTCGCTACAGCAATTATATAATAGATTATGGTCATTCTAATTGACTTAATACAGGAAAGATTTATTCTGATTTCATGTTTAATAGTGAGAAAAACATGCTTATATGTCTTTTTAAATAGTGAATGTAAACTTCTGGTTTCAACTGTATAAACATTTACATTTATACACCAAGCATCAGCTGTAGATTGAGAATGATTAGGCTTTTCAAAAACCGTAAACCTTTAATCTTTGAAAAGCCATATCATGCTAAATGTTTTCTTTTATACCACTTGTTTTATTTACTGCATTGAAAATTGTCTTTCTTTACCTACATGTAAAGAAAAGTTAACTGCATGATTTTCATGGACCATTCATTCGCAGTGAATAGAAAACCAATGTCTTTTCATCTATGTATTTTACAAAATACACTGTTTAGAAAAAAAATCTCTACAACCCAACACAATGGGCTAAATCTATAGGTTTAACATGTAACACCTTAATTTGACCTGTAACATACATTTCATTTTCATCAAAGCTTGCCATTATTCTGCATGTAACAGGCTTAAGAGCTGATCCTGTTTCATACTGAGAAGATGCTGACTGTGCTACACAGCTGGAATCACCTGCTAATGAGAACTTGTCAGCAACATTTAACAATGTAACGGAAAAGGCATAGCTATAATAGTGCTCTTTTACTGATTAACCTGATACCATAAGTCAAGAGCCGCCAACAGGTCATGTTTTCAGAATTTCCTTAACATTGCACAAAGGTTGGACTCATCACCAGTGCAGGTGATTCAATTACCACCTGTGCAATACTAAGGAAATCCTGATAACATGACCTGTTGGTGGCCGTCAAGGCCTGGAGTTCCCCCATCCATGCTGTAGGTGAAATAATCTGATCACAGATTTAATTGGCCTCTGAAGTTTTCTTCTAAAGACAAATCTGGGTATCAGGGCAAGTCTGTGGTAGGGTCTTTTGGTCCACTGCCCTTCCGATTGCCTTATATGTGTCTATGACAGGTTATTCAATGGGAGGCAGTGCATGGACAGATCGACCTTTCAGCTTAAAGAGGACCTGTCACCTCTCAATGATGATTATCTAATTGCAGCACTGAATGTAGCATGTCTGCTGCATTCAGCAAAGGGGTCTCCCATCCCTTGAGCCCTCTGTATCCATAGATTTAGAAAACTTACATACTGGAGCCAAATAGGAGGTGGCTAGAGGCTAGAGCCAATTCTTCTCACAGGGAAATCTCACATCATGCAGGCCAGGGAGACTATGACTGACTGGGAGGAGGCAGCAAAGGGAGGATACGTTATACAGGGGGTGTGAGATTCCCCTGTGAGAAGAAGTGGCTCCAGCCTCTAGCCACCTCCTATTTGGCTCCAGTATGTAAGTTTTCTAAATCAATTATCTATGGGTACAGGGGGGCTCAAGGGATGGGGGACCCCTTTGCTGAATGCAGCAGACATGTTGCATTCAGTGCAGCAATTAGATCATCATCGTTGGGAGGTGACAGGTCCTCTTTAAGGAGGATTTCCCTCTAAAAAACAGTTACTGTGCTGAAATAATCTTATATATGTGTCCCTGCTATGTACTGTGTAATGGTTGTGTCTGACTGTACAGGGACATGGTATGATCATACCACATCTCCTGTGCTGAAATAATCTTATATATGTGTCCCTGCTATGTACTGTGTAATGGTCGTGTCTGACCGTACAGGGACATGGTATGATCATACCACATCTCCTGTGCTGAGATAATCTTATATATGTGTCCCAGTTATGTACTGTGTAATGGATGCGTCTGACCATACAGGCACATGATCTGATCATACCACATCTCCTGTGCTGAGATAATCTTATATATGTGTCCCTGCTATGTACTGTGTAATGGCTGTGTCTGACTGTACAGGGACATGGTCTGAGCATTTTACAGTACAGCATCCTCAATGAGGAACTGTCTGTATTGCTTACGCAATTTGCGTAGGCTACTGGTCCTGATGCAGGAGCCGGCGGGTTTTAGTAGAATGATTTGTAGAAAGCCGACAATTGCGGCTCAGGGGTTAACAGTTAAGATAACGCCTGACATGCTGTCCTGTGTGGACAGCATGTCTCTAGGGGGTGGACACCCCCTAGAGACATGTTGCCCACATGGATTCTTATTATGTAACCCTTTGCTCATCCCTGCGGAAGCAGAGATGAACAAAGCCGCCGACTGCCGCTGGCATTCACATATGCCTTGTGGCAGCTGCATGGGCTCCCATGGGAGCCCATTATAACTAAAGGCCTGCAGCAGATTAACTGCTGCGAAAACTGCAGCCTGCATGATTTTTCACCTAGGCTACAAATCTGAAGCCGTTAACCGGATTGCATGCAGTGCAATCCGGTTAACATAATGGGTTCCTTTTGGCAGCGGTTCCTGATCCGGTTTTGAGCTTTTTGACAGCTCAAAACTGGATCAGGATTTCAAAAATTTGCTGCAAGTGTGACTCTAGCCAAAAACTATCCAGGCCATTTAAGGGGGGAAGGAAAAGGAATATTACACTTCTACGTATTACAGGTAGGTGTTCAAGTCAAGTATGGTTAAAGTGTACTGTACTGACCTACTTGTAGGCACAGCAATAATGTTTGAGGTCGTGAAGGATGGCTTTCACTGTTATCAGGGAAAACTTAAATTAAGTTTTTCAGCGTTTGGAAAAATAAATGACTTTTTTAGGTATTGCAAACTTATACATAGGGGACAAAAATATGAAAATAACTTTTAATGATATATTTGTAGGATATCTCAATTTATGTTTCAAAATGTTAAGGAGCATAGACTTCTCTGACAGAAGTAGAGACATGCACTTTTTAAGCTTTTTAATCTCATTGTCAACTAAAGCTTCATCCACTAACTATAAGCTTTGACTCTTGCAGTTGTGTGCACTTTTGCACCTAAAAAGCTTATCTAAGACATAGTTACTGATCCATATGTCTACTGTCATAGAAAACATTTAAAAGTAACAAATTAAGTCCTTGTGTGGCCACCCAGTGTAAATCAGTTGACAGGTCTGTACAAAATCGAATTAAATTGAAGGATTTAAATAAAATGAAAGGCAATGAATTTTTAATAGGATTAAGGAGCAGCTTAAGAAAGAGTTTGTATAGGATAGAAGTTAAATGTTCAAAGAAAAACAGGAAAAGGTATTGACATTTACATCTACTTGTAAAAAAGTATTGTACAAAACGCATAATTATTACTTAGCAAAAGACTAAACAAGTTCAGCAGTTTTAAATATATTTACAGCCTAGTACACACAAAACATATAGAAGACAAGAAAAGTAGTCCAGAGTCCCAATTTCTCATATATTCTAATATTATACACACAGCTACATTGCAAGGGTTGATCACATTAGTCCGTTTGAGGTTTTATTTCGTGCTTCTCCGCTGTGGGTTAATTGACTGCGCTAGTGCTTTTAGAATTGGATTCATATTTTATCTACATTTATTGGCCAATTGATATTGTCATTTCTTATACAATATTGTACAGATACTTTTTTACACCCTACGTATACAAACAACACACTGATTTTCTGAATCATAGATATGCATCTCTAAGGGTGGCGTCACACCATCCGACATCGCCGGAGATGTCGGCGGTGATGGGCGGGACCGCACACTTTTGGCACCCCGCCAGCGTCGCCACCCCCCGTTTACATGGGGAGACATCTCCGGTGATGCCCTGCGAGCTGACAGGCGGCATCGCCGCCGGGGTTTCTCAAAACCCCAGCGGCGATGCAGGACAATGGGAGCCTATGTGCACATCGCCCCAGATCGGCCGCCTGGTTTCACATCACTGATGTGAAACCAGGCGAGCTGTCAGAGCTGCCGACATCGCCCCTTTACATTAGGTGACGCAGGGGCGATGTCGCCGCCGATAGGCCACGCCCCTATGTAATCGGCGGCGATGTCGCCACGTGTTACATGGCCTTAAGACATTATCTCCATACATATCAACTTGCTTAATATGCTTGGAGTCCTGTAATGTGTGTTTCTCTTGTAGGTTTGCATAATGCTTTTAAAATGGCTACCTGAACACAAAGGGGAGTATTTTACCCACCCTCAGAGTAGAGAAGTTATTGAACATTCTATATATTTTTTAATCCCACATTATTTTGGGATTTTTACTGTCTGCTCTTTATATCCTACATCATATGAAAACTTTAATTACATTTATGTACACTTATTATGCTGTTATTTGATTTTCAAAATACATCCAACAGACAATACGTCATCATTAAGCTTGTCCTGGTGGGAGGGCCTATATAAGGGTATAATCATGTATATGGCAGCATAACTTTGATTAAGAACTCCTTAGGTTTCAAAATGAGTTAGATGTTTCCTATGATTTTATCAAGTTGTCAATTCTTTTAGCATGAATAAATAAAGACTTATTTTTTATGTACCTTCTATTTTCTTGGGATATCATGCTAGACTGCTTTTCTTATAATCTATAGATTTCTGTGCCTCTCTGGACATGAGGCCCACAACCGTGTGCCACCACCGTTGAAAGTCAAAGTCTACCATCAGCCAGGTGAGATAAAATTCATTCATGTATTTACCTAAACAGTTAGAGTTTACTGTAAACGTACAGTGAAAAAAATTATTTGGCTTTTGTATAATATTAGACGTGGGCCCGATGCTATCACTTTAGAACAGGAGTCTCAAACTCGGCTGGGTTGGTGGGCCGCACATAGAAAAAAATTGATATCAGGGGGCTGCATTACTAAGTGACATTTTTAGTAATTCCAGAATTTTTTGCTCAATGTAGTAATGTTCAAATCCTGATCTCCTTTTAGTAATGTCCCCTTCTTGTAGTAATGTCCCCATCCTGGTCTCCTTCTTGTAATAATGTCCTCATACTAGTTCCCATCCTATATTAATGTCCACCATCCTGATCGCCTTATTGTAATAATGTCCCCATCCTGGTCCCCTTCTTGTAATAATGTCCTCATACTAGTTCCCATCCTATATTAATGTCCACCATCCTGATCGCCTTATTGTAGTAATGTCCCCACCCTGGTTCCCTTCTTGTACTAATGTCCCCATCCTGTGCTTCCCTTGTAGTAATGTCCTAACCCTGGTCCCCTTCTTGTAATAATGTCCTCATACTAGTCCCCATCCTATATTAATGTCCCCCATCCTGATCACCTTCTTGTAATAATGTCCCCACCCTGGTTCCCTACTTGTAGTAATGTTCCCATCCTGGTCTTCCCTTTTAGTAATGTCGCCATCCTGGTCCCCTTCTTGTAATAATGTCCTCATACTGGTCCCCATCCGATATTAATGTCCCCCATTATGGTCCTTCTTCTAGTAATGTCCCATTCCGATATTGTAGTAATGTCACCATCTTGGTCCTCATCCTGTAGTAATGTCCCCATCCTGGTCCTCTTGTAGTAATGTCCGCATCCTGATGCCACTTTGTAGTGATGTCCCAACCTGGTCTCTCTTCTTTTTGCGTACATACACACACAGTCTTTCATACACACTCACACACACACATACACACTCTCTCATATACACTCTCATACATACACTCTCATACACACATGCAGATACACACACTCATACACATTCTGATACACACACACACTCTCATACACACGCACACTCATATACACCCACTCTTATACACACACAGTCTTTCATACACCCTCACACACACACGCTCATACGCACACATACACACACACACTCATACACACTCTCTCATACACACACACTTACACACGCACACTCATATACACCCACTCTTATACACCCACTCGCTCTCTCAAACACACACACACACACTCACTCATACACACACACTTTCTCATACACACACTTTTACACAGACTCTCATACTCAGACTCTCATACATACACACTCATACACACATATACACACACACACTTTCTCATACATACTCACATACACACACACACTCACATACACACTCTCATACACACACTAATATGCACACACACACTCTTATACACACTCACACACACACAATCTCATACATACACTCTCTCATACACACACACTCATATACACATACACTCTCATACATACACACATACATACTCATACATACACACTTTCTCATACACACTCATATACACACACTTTATCATACGCACACTCTCATACACACTCACACACTTTCTCATACACACTCACATACACACACACTTTCTCATACACACACTCATATACACACACACTATCTCATACACCCAGTCACACTCTCTCTCACACACACCTTAACAATGCCAGGATTCACTGTGCAGAGGGCCGCCATGGTGCACTGTGTTAGGGACCGCCATGGTGCACTGTGTAAGGGGCTGCCACGGTGCACTGGCTAAAGGCCGCCACGGTGCATAGTGCTGGGGACTGCAGCTTTATTATCACTTCATGTGGCCGCTACGACAAGCTCCGAGCCTCCTTCCCTCAGCTACATCAATGGAAGCTGGCAGGCAAATCAGATAACAGACCCGCAAGTGACGTCGGTGTATGACGTCACTTGAGATTTCTAATGGGCCGATGTCACTTGCTGTGATAATAAAACCGTAGTCCCCAGCACACTGCATCGCGGCGGTCCCTTACACAGCGCAACATGGCGGCCCCCTGCACAGTAGATCCCGGCATCCTTACATTGTCCATGGTGCTGCGGGCCACACTATGAAGCCCCGGGCTGCGTGTTTGAGACCCCTGCTTTAGAGGGTGGTGATGTCACGATGGGGGCATGCTCTGTTGCACCCCTCTTTATTCTTTCTCTCTCCCCCTATGTGCTCTCTCTATCCCCCAGTGCGGTTTTCTCCCCTCTGTGCTCTCTTCTTTGACCTGTCTCCCCCCTGTGTTCTGTCTTCTCCCCTCATGTGCTCTCCTCCCTGTATGCAGTCTCTCTCCACTTTGTGCTGTCTTGTCCCATTTGTGCTCTCTCCTTTGAGCTATCTCTCCCTCTGTGCTCTCCCCTTCCGCTGTGAACTTGCCCCTCCCCCTGGGCACTCTCACTGTCCCACCCCTGCACTCTCTGTGCCCCCTGTATGCTCTCTATGCCCCACCTGTTTTCTTTTTGTGTCTCCCTGTGAACCGTCTGTGCCCCCTGTGCATTCACACTGCTCCCTGTGCACGCTTTACTCCCCTGTGCACTTTATGCCCCTGTGTGCTCTCTGTGTCCACCTGTGCATTCTCTCTACCCCTAGTGTGTTCTTGCTGCCCAATGTGCAGTGTATGCTCCACACATGCACTCTCTCTGTGCCCCCTTTGCATGCACTCTGTGCCCCCTGTGCTCTCTATGTGCCTTCTAGGCGCTCATTGACTCTTGTTATCTTTCAATGCCCCTTTCTGCACTCTCTCTGCTTCCCTGTGCTCTCTCTGTGCCTCCTGTTTTCCCCCTGTGCGCTCTCTGTGCTACCCTGTGTTGCTGAACTCAGTGTCACATACACAAAACAGGGAAGCAGGAAGATACAGGAACTTTGGTGATGTCAGAGTCATGTGATCAGTCACATGCACAGGCTGAACCAGGGTCAGACAGAGCTTATTAATGTCATTGGCGGTGGTGTATCAGTTTCCAAAGGCTGTTCCAGGTGTCTGTTTCAGGTGGCATCGTGTTCGAATGTTGAAGGCACCGCTGGTGTTATTGTGCGAGGGGCCAGCGCTTCTAGTGGGTGCCATATTTGCACACCCATCATTTGCGTGTGCAAATATGGCTGCCTTCGCGCTTAATAGGAGGACACTCTGGCTGTGGAAGTGGATGACAGAAGAGCTAAGGTAGTTATATAGATAGAAGCTCTGTACTTTGATTTTTATAATTGATTTTGCAGAAGAGTATTTCTGCTACATTTTGGCATGTATTGTATAATCCAAATAACTTTCATGGACCAATATTGCTCATTACATAACATAAAGGAAGAACATGCATTTTCTCTAAGGCCTCTAAAAAGCGGCAAAGCTTATCTTTTACAACATAATTAACTCTAGCAATACATACAGTACATATCTCATTGGATAAAGAACTACAAAAAAACAAAACAAAAGGATAAATAGCCTGGAAACAATCTTAATTTTTTTTTGTACAGCAGATAGCAAATGGTGAGAATGCAAGTTTTCTTTTGTTAGTACGAAATGGTTTGTTTACTTGAATAAGCAAAATTATCATCACCCACCTTCATTTTTGCTTTAAAACAACCAATTATTTAATATCTTACTTGTGTATTTAGTCATTTAGGTTGTATTTAGGTTGATGCTAAAATTAACAAACTAAATTTCTCATCTTATACCAGTTTTCACAAGACTTATGAGGCAGTCGACAGGGTAGGGGGTACTCAGATACCGGGACTGATGACTACTTGGATGGGGGATCACGGCTGGTCGGTTCACAGTTCCGTGCCCTGGACCCTCAGTGGCGGGGATGGTGGGGGAATGATGATGATGGTGGTGGGAGAAGGGAATGTTGTCCTGATACCTGTGGTACCTGGTAAGTTAGATACCAGCACTGCAGGCAGGTCGCTGAGGTGGTGATGCAACTTGGGTGTTACAAGTCCCCACAGGTGGAACTTTACCTCAGCGCAGCGGGGGTGGATGAGGGGAGTCGTAGTAGCGTCTCTGCAGTGAATGCTGTGGGCAGCGGTGGGGAAACAGGCACACACACACACACAATAGTCTTTGTTTAAGTAGCTTTTACTAATGTCTGGTAACAGGTACAGTCCAGGAGGGTAACCAGGTTCTAGGTGCAATTCAGGATTTTCACTTTTGAGAGTTGTGAGGCCTTCTCTGTCTCTGTGTGTGGTGGTTTGGAGTAAGCTCTGCCTATAACTGAACTTGCCGTTGTTTCTCCCTCTCAGGGTTTTACTCTGTAACCGAAAATGTGGACCTCCTGTGGGAATCCCTACTCTCCTCTTGGGCTCCTGCTCCTATGCTTGGTCAGGTTTGAGTGTCTCTAGTACATCTGCTCATCAGGGGGACTAAATCCTCTTGGTCCTTCCGGGCTTTTCCTGCTTACAATGGATGTTCAGCAGTGTCGGACTCCGATGTCCGGGAGTGCTAAAGGGAAACCTGGTATGTTCCCTTCTTCTTGTCGCCTACTCCTTCACTGGCCTTTGTCCCTCTCTCTAGGGTGCTGCACAGCTGGTCAGTGTCCTTTGGTTCTGGACCTGGTGTGGCTCCAGCAACCGGCTCTCTCCAGTACCTCGCTTGGGCTGTTTCACTAGACTTAACTGCTCTCTTCACTGCTCAGAGCAGACTAACGAACTGAACTGAAACTAACTGACTCCTCCCCTCAGGCCTGGATCTTTTATAGGGGATCTGGCTTAAGGCAGGCAGTAGAGCTCCCCCTCCAGGTCTGGGGTGGAAGGTGTTGTGTGCTGTGTGTACCAAAGTGTAAATCCCTCCTTGCACGGGTGGGTCCTGTGGCAATCCCCAGCAGGGGTGCCACACTTACAACAGTAATCTTGTAATGTAAGGAAATATATTTTAATGGTATTTAAAAAACTTAATGTTAAATGTATTGTCTTATCATCAGTGGCAAAAATTATAGTCCAAAGTATAAGCTAAAACATTTTGCATCTTCTTTACTAATTTTCCTTCAATACAGTTGAAAGCAGAAGTTTACACACACTATATAAAAAGACACATATGTATGTTTTTCTCAATAACTGATATGGATAAACCTTTTCTATTTTGGGTCAATTAGGATTACCATAATTATTAATATTTGGCAATAGCCAGGATAATTAGAAAAAGAGAGAATGTTTTAAGGAGTTTTTACTACTTTCCGCAAAGTCACACATTTACATATATTTAATTAGTGTTTGGTACCTTTGTCCTTAAACTGTATGACTTGGGTCAAACATTTTGGATATCCTTCCATAAACTTCTTCCAATAGAAATGATGTAACTGAGCCATATTTGTAGCCCGCCTCATTTCTACCTATTCAGCTTTGCCCATAAATTTCCAATAGAATTGAGGGCTTTGTGATGGCTACTCCAAAACTTTGACTTAATTATCTTTAAGCCACTTTGTAACCAGTTTGGCAGTGTGCTTCGGGTCATTGTCCATTCAGAAGGCCCATTTCTGCCCAAGCTTTAACTTCCCAGCTGATCTCTTGAGATGTTCCTTCAGTATTCCCATATAATCTTATTTCCTCATTATGCCATCTATTTTGTGCACCAGTCTCTCCTGCAGCAAAACAACCCCAAAATATGATGCTGCCATCCCTGTGTTTCACACTTGAGGTGGCGTTATAAGGCATCCAAGGTTCTCCCTTTTGCCTCCAGATGTAACAATGCTCATTATAGCCAAACAGTTCAATTTTAGATTCATCAGACAAGACATGTCTCCAAAAATGTAGGTCTTTGTTCTTGTGTGCATTTGCTAAATGAATCTAGGTTTTTTATGTTTTTTTTGCAGTAATGGCTTCTTTCTAGCAGAGTGGCCTTTCACCCCATGTTGATACAGTACTCGTTTCACTGTGGATATAGACACAATCTTACCCGCTTCCCCTATCATCTTCACAAGGACTTTTGCTGTTGTGCTTAAGTTGATTTGCACATCGGACCAGAGCAATTTTATTTCTGGGACACAATCTATCTCCTTCTTAAACGATATTATGGCTGGACATTCCCATCTTGTTTGTACTTGCATAAAATTGTTTGTACAGATGAATGAGGCACTTTCAGGTGTCTGGAAATTGCACCCGAGGATGAACCAGACTTGTGCAAGTTCACAATTCTCTTTCTGATATCTTTGCTGATTTCTTTAGACTTTCCCATGATGCTACTTAAAAAGCAGTGTGTTTCAGGTGTGCAACAAAATACATCCACTGATATGTCTCTAATTAACTCAGATGTTGCCAATAAACCTGTCAGAAACTTCAAAATACACGACATGATCATATGGGCTGTCTCAAATTGCCCAGTAATCTTATTACATGTAAACTTTTGACTTTGCAGAAGGTAATACAAATTCCTCAAAACTTTCTTTCTCATTATTCCAGCATTTGGCAAATAAAAATAATTATGGTAATCGTAATTGACCTAAAACAGGAAAGGTTTATTCCAATTCCATGTATGATAGTGAGAAAAATATGCATACATGTCTTTTAATTTAGTGCACTGTATGTAAACTTCTGCTTTCAATAGTATGTGCAATGCACAAAGCACATAGTGTAATCATAGATCACATCATGCTTCAGTCAGATGCATTTCTAGTTTAACATGGTTGTCAACTGAAGATATGTTATAACCTAACCAATGGATAGATGATAAGTAACTTACAGATTGGAGGGGTCCAACTGCCGAGACCTGGACTAATCGGTAGAACTGAGAACTTTTAACCCTATTGGAATGGAATTGTAATATACATGCAAGACTGCCACTCAATTCATTCCTTATAGTGCAGCCAAGCCTTGCTCTCAACATTTTCAGTGAGCTCCATAAAGAATTAATGTAAGGGCAGTAAGATTAGTGAGCTGCTTATCCATTCTAATAGGGATAAAAGTTCTTTATTTTCCTGCTGGGTGCATGTCTAGGGATGAGCGAGTATACTCGCTACTATTCGGAACTCGCCAATAGTAGCGGTATTCGGCTACTCGCTACTCACCGAGTATCTTATGAGTACTCAGGAGTAGCGATTAGTCAGAATATTTTTGCAGTGTATCTATAGATACACTGTGAAAGTACCCTAAAAGTTAATAAAAGTTGTTAAAAATAATAAAATTACATACTCACCTGTCTGACGCCTGCATCGGGACCGTCCCAGAAGACCTGCGATTACCGGACAAGGACCTGTGACTTCCAGCCAATCAGATGGCCGGTAGCAATCTGGCGAATCAGATGACAATATGTCACAACCACGTGATCGCTAGCAGCCACCTGATTGGCCAGATTGCAAGGTCCTAGTTGTACTGCCAGGACCTAGCAATCTGGCAAATCAGGTGGACGCTAGTGATCACGTGGTTGTGATGTGTTGCCATCTGATTGGTCAGATCGCTACCGGCCATCTGATTGGCTGGAAGTCACAGGTCCTTGTCCGGTGATCGCAGGTCTTCTGGGACGGTCCCGCTGCAGGCGTCGGACAGGTGAGTATGTAATTTTATTATTTTTAACAACTTTTATTCACTGTTAGGGTACTTTCGCAGTGTATCTATAGATACACTGCGAAAGTATTCGGACTCGCTATACTCGCAACGAGTACCGAGTACCGGGACCTACTCGTTGTGAGTATAACAAGTCCGAATAGTGAGGTACTCGCCCACCCCTATGCATGTCCCATTGATCAGACTGCCAATGATCTATTAGTTGCCAACTATTCTATTGATATGTAATGATTTATCTTCAGTGGGTACCCATTTAAATAATGCTTTTTTCATAGTATGGCATATTAGGACATGTTATGACAAAGAGCATTGTTCAGTAATAAGGCATACTAAAGAAAACACATTATGTATTATGATTTTTCATGAGTAGACTAACGTCTTGTGCTGCAGGAGGGCACCTTGTTTATACAATTTTGCAAAATTGTATTTATATAATGTCGTCATACCTAACACCAATCTGGGGTTTCCTTTTTTATTTAATAAAAGTGTGAGCAACCCCAAACTGCAGAATCAACAGTGTGCTGTAAACTCCCTATAAGGGCTCAAATTTCTAGCATCAATGAGGCAAAAATGTCAAGGTTATAGAAATGTAGAATCCAAAAAGAGATCCCACGACACTATGTGATCCTTCTCAAAATGAAAGTGCAAAATTCAGCATGTTCTTGCTAATCTTTGCTCTTTGCAAAACACCATGAGGCGGAATCCTTTATTAAGTGGTGACTAAATGGTAATCACTCTAAGGATATTACTGTACTACATGGAGGCCCAATGCTATTGCATCAGGAGGGCAGTGATATCATGATGGGGTCTGTGGCGCTGGGCTGGAGGGGTGGTGGCCATCTCCCCACATGTGCTCTCCCAATCCGCTCTTTCTCTATCTACCCTGATTGCTGTCTCTGCCCCCTTGTGCGCTGTCTCTTCCTCCCTTGTGTGCCATCTTTGCCCCCTTGTGTCCTGTCTCTGCCCCCTGGGGCACTGTCTCTGCCCCCTTTTGTGCTGCATATGCCCCTTTTGCGCTGTCTTTTCCCCCTCTTTTGTGCTCTCTTGCCTTCCCTTGTGCGCTCTCTCTGTTCTCCTGTTAACTCTCTCTGCCCCTTTTGTGCTCTCTCTGCCCCTTGTACACTTTCTCTGCCCCTTTGTCCATTCTTTCTTCCCCCTTGTGCCCTCTCTCTGCCTCTCTATATGCTCTCTCGGCCTCTTAAGTGCGCTCTCTGCCCCCATGTTTTGCATCTTCCCCCTGTGCTGTCTTCTGCATTTGTGTGCTCTCTATACCCCCTTGTGCACTCCCTTTTCCTTCCTAGTGTGTTCTCACTTCCCTCCTTGTGCTCTCTTTTTTCCCCCTTGTGCACCCTCTCTGCCCCTTGTGTGCTCTCTCTACCCTTGTGTGCTCCTTCTGCCCCCTGTGTGCTCTCTCTGTCTCCCTGTATCTGCTACTCTGTGCCTGTCTCTGCTTCCTGTGCTGTTTCTGGCCTCTTTTGCTCTCTGGGCCACTGGTGCTGTCTAATTTTTTCCTTCAACATTGCTTTAGTGGATGTGAAGCACCTTAAGGGTTAAAAAACGTCTTTAATGTGGTCTTTAGGACTTTGAGGGGTACAGTTTTCAGAATAATTTCATTTTTGGGTATTGTCTGTCACAAAAGCCCCTCACAGTCACTTCAAATGTTGTATAGTCCCTAAAAAAATGGATTTGCAAAGTTTGCTTGAAAAATGAGAAATTGCTGATAGGAAGTTATAAAGCTGACAATTCTAACAAAAAAAAATATTTTTAAATGGTACTGATGTAAAGTAGATATGTGACAAATATTATTTATTAACTATTTTCTTTGGTATAATTATCTGGATAAAGGGCATAAAATTCAAAGTTTGAACATGGAGAAATTGTCCCTGTTTTTGCCAAGTTTTAAATATTTTCATAAATTAAAGCAAATATTATAGACCAAAATTTTCCATTGACAATAAAAGGGAAATCTGTGATTAAAAAAAAAAATATGAGTAGTAGTAAAAGGCAGGTAGTTGCTACTTTCCTGCCTTTTTTGCACGGCGCCATTTACTGCTGACATGGAGTGGTCTATGATCAAGTCTGGTGGTGATTCTACAGCTTCTGCCAAAGACATTGACAGAGAAGCGGCTTCTCTGCATCATAGTCAATTTCATGCTTATTCAAAGTCAGCTCCCCCAGTTAGATAGTGGGGAGGCAGCTGTGAATCAACATATATCCTGCTCCTTCTACAGAGGAGAATAGAAAAGAAACCCCTGTTCTGTTGATGAAGCCATTGAATTGCTGGTAGGAGTGGTCTGCAATCGCTCTGTGTCAGCAGTGGAAGCAGTGGACACTACCTCCCAATTAGTGCTTAGGCACATAAAACAAAATTACGAATACACCCTTTAAGTACAAAAAGTCATGAAACCAATCTCAGAATCACTGGGATATGTTGAAGCATTCAAGAGTTATTACCACATAAAGTGACATTACTCAGCTTTGGAAAATGAATGTTTAATGTGTCTCAGAGCTAATGTATATTTTATGCAATTGTATTTCCACATAATTTATTGATTACCTACAAAGAATAGACATACACTACCGTTCAAAAGTTTGGGGTCATTTAGAAATTTCCTTATTTTTGAAAGAAAAGCACATTTTTTTTAAATGAAGCTAACATTAAGTGAATCAAAAATACACTCTAGACATTGTTAATGTGGTAAATGACTATTCTAGCTGCAAATGTCTGGTTTTTAATGCAATATCTACATAGGTATATAGAGGCCCATTTCCAACAACCACCACTCCTGTGTTTTAATGGTACATTGTGTTTGCTTACTGTGTAAGAAGGCTAATGAATGTTTAGAAAACTCTTGCACAAGTAAGTTAGCACAGCTGAAAATGGTTTGGCTGATTAGAGAAGCTATAAAATTAATCTTCTTTAGAGCTAGTTGAAAATGTGGAGCATTACATTTATTTGTTCTATGAAACTCTCGAAATGGCCAGAAAAAAAGAGAAATTTTATGTGAAACTCGACAGTCTATTTTTGTTCTTAGAAATTAAGGCTATTTCATGCGAGAAGTTGCCAAGAAACTGAAGATTTCCTACAGCAGTGTGTACTACTCCCTTCATGGGAGAGCATAACCAGGTTTTAACTAGAGTAGAAAGAGAAGTGGGAGGCCCCAATTCACAGCTGAGCAATGAGACAAGTTCATTAGAGTCTCTAGCTTGAGAAATTTGTGCCTCACAGCTCCTCAACTGGCATCTTCATGAAAAATGTGGTGCCCCGCCAAACAGGCGTGACAGAAGGGTATACACACCCGTAAAAGGGGTGCAGATACTCCAGCTGCAGGTGGATCATAGGATGGTGGGTGGAACCCAGCAACCAGCACCCCACACTAGATTACACGGTGGGAGGTCACCCGGGAGGGAATAAAACCACCTCTAGGGGGAAAAAGGAGGTCCTGTGACCGGGGAGTTGAGGAGTGAAAGGAAGCAGAAGGGTCTCTTGGCTGAGGGACCAGGAGTTAAAGAAAGATCTCAGGAGCAGACAGCCAGAAGGGAGTAGAAAGAACTTGAGGAGGTTCATCCCTGAAAGCTTACTGGGCACCGGAGCCCGCAACTGTGGGATACTTTAGGACCACAGAAAATCCGGAGTCCCGTGCAGTCTACACTCCTCCTGGGCACCTGAGCGACCAAAAGAGGGTACCAGGCACCGCTTGATGGTTAAGCGGTCAGCCAACAGAGGGTTATCCGACGGGAGCAAAGGAGAGAGACAGAAGGAGGTCAGATTGGCTTTAAGGAACCAGACTTCACCATCACTGGGAAGCAGGAAAGGAACAGACGAGGGTAGAATACGAAGGCACACACCAAGGGTCCACCATACCACCTAAGATCTGCCTGAAGCCACCCGTTGAACTACCTGTTCTCACACCATCAGGAATACTGCACTGTAACTTTTGTATGCAACTAATTCAATTGCCAGTAAAGTACCTGGAGGAACAGTGACTTTGGACTTAGTTTGCTTTCTTTCCATGAACTTGTTTCCTTACAGGAATGCTGCCCTAGAGGTCCAGTCCTGCCTGTGGAGGACTACACCATCCTAGCCGTGATACCATCTAACTCTGGTGGGCTGTGGTGGCGCTGGTGCAAATTATCAGAAACTACAGGAGGCGTCTCGACAAAAAACTTTGTAAATAGTCCCCTGTAAATATAATTCCCTTTTCAAAGAAGTTCCCCAGGACACAGGATCAGGCGCAGCCACCACTCCCCAGACACAGCAGACGCTATCCCTGAAGCCTGATACCCGAGTACCCCGGAGCCTGGGGCTCGACAAATAGTACCCGCAAAACGGCAGTGTCAACGTCTACAGTGAAGAGGCGACTCAGGGATGCGGGCCTTAAGGACAGAGTGGCAAAGAAAAAGACATATCTGAGACTGGCTAATAAAGGGAAAAGATAAATATGGGCTAGAAAACACAGACGTTGGAAAGAGGAAGACTGGACACAAGTTTTGTGGACAGAAAAATCAAAATTTGAGGTATTTGGATCACACAGAATAACATTTGTGAGATACAGAAAAACTGAGAAGATGCTGGAAGAGTGCCTGACGCCATCTGCCAAGTATGGTGGAGGTAATGTGATGGTCTGGGGTTGCTTTGGTGCTGGTAAAGTGGGAGATGTGTACAAGGTCAAAGGGATTTTGAAAAAGGAAGGCTATCACTCCATTTTGCAATGCCATGCCATGCTGTAATTGCTGCAAAGGGAGCATTCTTTGACGAAAGCAAAGTTTGAAGCAGAAAATTACTATTTCAAATAAAAATCATTATTTCTCACCTTGCCAATGTCCGGACTATATATTTTTTTCTTTTTGCAACTCACTTGATAAATAAAAGTATGAGTTTTCATGGAAAACACAATATTGACTGGGTGACCCCAAACCTTTGAACATTACTGTATAATTTACACTGTTGTTTTTGCAAGTAGACTACTGTTACTTATCAATCATATCTTATAAATAACCGTCAGGAGCAAAACTATCTTGTTTTTAAATATATGTTTTAAATTTTCTGAATGTATATCATTTTACACTATGTTTCATCTAAGCAGAAATCTGAATTTGATAATATTTGTTTTATTTTTATGTTTTTTAAAACTTTTTTGAAAATTAATTTTTCAGAAGAAGTTTTATTGCTATGAGGAAAAATAATTCATATTTGGATTAGAAATTTCCGTGCAGCATATGGGACTGAAAACTTTCAAAAGTTATTACAAATTGTTGTACAGAACATTATATGAATTATGCAAACGTTAGACAGTATGTAAATAACCTGTTTAAAAGGTCATCTGTAGACTACAAAAATGTGTTTGTTTAAAATTGTTTTTATACAAAATCTTAATTATGTTCACCTGCATGTCAAGTTTATAATGACATAATTAGCCTAATTTTCGTCTAAAAATTAATTGTCTAAATTAATCACTCTCTAATGTTAAGTTTCAGTTTTTAACATTAATTTTATCAAATTAGTACATATTTTTTTGTTGACAGCTCATTAAAGTTTGTAAATCCTTTGTATAAACCTGCAAACACAAAAAAGTAATCTGTTAGCATAGAATGCCAAAGTTGAAAGGAACCTCCTGAGTCATCTGGTCCAACCCCGTTCTCAAACCATTTACTAAATCATCCCAGAAAGACTTCTCTCCAGCCTCTGTTTGAAGACTACTATTAAAGGAGAACTCACCACTAGAGATGAGGGAACCTAGGACCCGACGCTCCCAGATTCCTACAGACCCATCTCTTTGTTGCCGTTAGATACAAAACTTCTTGCCAAAGTCTTGGCTATTAGATTGGCAACTGTTATTGAACACTTAATTCACCCCGATCAGACGGGTTTTATGCCAAACAAATCTACTTCTATTAATATACGGCGGTTATTTTTAAATATGCAGGTGAGTGCGGAGAATGTGGGGCGGAGGGTAGTCCTGTCTCTGGACGCCGCTAAAGCTTTTGATAGCGTTGAATGGCCCTACCTGTGGTTAATACTTGAGCGCATGGGATTTGGCCCTGGCTTCATTGCCTGGATCCGACTCCTTTATACTTCACCGTGTGCTATGGTGTGGGCTAATGGACGGATCTCCGGGCGCTTCGCTCTTGGTCGTGGCACGAGGCAGGGCTGCCCTCTGTCGCCACTGCTATTTGCACTGGCGATAGAACCACTGGCAGCCAGGATACGTTGTGACCCTGAAATTGTGGGATTTAAATATGGGACTCATATAGAGAAGCTAGCATTATATGCCGATGACCTGCTTCTGTTCCTGGCCAACCCTGATGAATCCTTATCTAGAACCATGTCATTACTGGCTGATTTTGGCCGCCTGTCGGGATTGGTCATTAACTGGGACAAGTCATCCTTGCTGCCTTTAGATTCTGAAGTAGCCATAGCTACTGCAATGCCGGTTGTATCGGTATTTAAATATCTGGGAATTGTTGTTTCGACCAAACTGGGAGACTTTGAACGTCTTAACCTGGCGCCCTTGCTGCTCAAACTCAAACAGAAGACCCGTGCATGGGCTAAACTGCGCCTCTCGGTGGTGGGCAGAGTTAATCTATTGAAGATGGTTATTATGCCCCAGCTATTGTATATCCTGCATAACGCTCTGGTCTGGCTCCCCCAAAACAGATTTTATAGAATAAATGCTATCTTTCGAGACTTTATTTGGCAGGGTGGTCAGGCACGTATTAAACTAGAACATCTCCAAAAGCCTAAGGACGAAGGTGGATTGGCACTGCCGAATCCCTGGATTTATTATCTGGCATCCCAGTGCCAGCACCTGGCGCGGGGCGCTGAAATGAGCCCGGTTGACTCAGTGGGTAGGATTGTTGAGTTCCTGGTGGGGCGAGGATCACTGCTCTCGCATCTGGAGGCTGATAGACTGCGGGCCGTTGGGGTGAGGAGCCGACACTACTTCTTATGGTAAAGGTTTGGGAGAAGGTAAAGAGCATTAGAGGTGTCACAGCATACACACGATATACCCCCATATGGGATAACCATAGGCTCCCAGAGCTGCAGTCACTCAAAGGCTTTGCACAGTGGAGAAGGATTGGCATCTGGTGGATGGCACAGCTGTTGAGAGCTGGAGTGCTGAAAACCTTTGAGGAACTGCGGGCGGAATTCGCACTACAACACTCGATGTTTTTTCAGTACCTACAGCTACGACATGCTTTTAATGCCCAACAGCGTATGTCCTGTATTGTGATACAACAGGACATGGTGGTTAATATTCTTGGCTCTTTGTCGACCTGTAAAGGACTGATTTCCTTTATCTATGAATGCCTTCTCACTGTGATATTGTCCAAACACCCAATGGTCTCTAGGAGTAAGTGGGAGTCGCAGTTGGGGATTATTACGGATGATCAGTGGGATTCGATTTTGCAGAATGTTCCCAATTTATCCCTCAGTGAACCTGCGCGTCTCTCGCAGCTTTACGTTATTTATAGGGTCTACCGGACCCCTAAGTGGCTCTTTGATAGAGGGTTGCGGCCAGATTCCACTTGCCCCAAGTGCCAGATGGACGACGCTGATATTCTCCATATGCTATGGACATGCCCAATTATACGCATATTCTGGAACAAAGTGTTTACTATCATTCACTCAGCTATGGGACAGAGTGTTCCATCAGACCCACTCATCTGTGTACTGGGGTGTACTGAACCACTATATGGTGATGACCTCTCTTTACTAGCAATTACCAGAATGCTCTTTATTGCTCGTAAGCTGATCGCTCTGTATTGGATATCTGATCGATCCCCTTCCCGCAGGGAGTATATAAACAGGATTAATCTCAATGTTCGCAGGGAGAAAGCCATTTACTCCATGCGAGGGAAGGAGAGGGTTTTCTCTAATATTTGGAGTGGCTGGCTGGATTCCCCAGGACTGGCCTCTCCTGATTTGTAGTGAATTACTCAAAAGGTGACTCGTGCTTGATTCTTGCATGTTACTTTTCATGGTTTCGTAGTTTCCGATGTCTGGCTGCCGGAGGGAGAATGGGATCGCCTTGGGAGGGGGTGGGAAGGGGAGGGGGTATGTTCTTTTCTTTTTTCCTTTACTAGCTCTGTTTTGATGCTTTATCTCAACTGTAGTAGTTTTTCTTTTTCCTTTTTTCTTTTGGATGTCAAGGGTTATGTTTTACTTTATTGGCTTTGTCATGCTATTTGTAATGTTCGTTTATGTTGATAAAACAATAAATATTACCTGGTAAAAAAAAGAGATGAGGGAACCTTTTGAAGTTCGGATTCAGTTTGTTACACCAAACGGCCATGTGATCTCCAACAGTTCGCCGAACTTCCAAATCCCATTCAAATCAAAGGGAGGCAAAATAAAGGGTGTAAAAAACACTTTCAAAGGGGTCCAAAAACTGCCAAACAGCTCAAACCGTTTTAAAGTGGAGCTCCACTGTTTTTGCCCAAAGTATTACTAAGCTTCAGCACCGCTGTCACCATGCTTCCAGACTCATGAACCTCACTGCGTCTCCCTTCTTGATTGGTTAAAGTAATATTTAGCCATATCCATTCTCTCTGACAGCATCTGTGATTGGTTGCCAGTTGCCAGTAAACTGACGTCAGATTACTGTAAAAATATGTACATTAATAATAGAAAAAATGGATGTGCGTTTTGCCATATTTTTGGTTGCCAGCCATGTAGCTTGTGGCTGGAATTGTCATTGTGGGGAAGCCCTAGCATTCGCGATCCCCCATGCAGCGAATTGCAGCCCATAGCGCCCAAAAAAAATGTGCATTGATTGAAGCACCATTTTCTGCGAACTGTACCAAACTCTTCCAGCAGCCCTGTGATGGTGGCAGACTGGGTAGTAAAGGGGTTAATGCCATGTATGTATTGCCAGCTGGCACTAACCTCAAAGTTCTTAATGTCAGGCCAATGTTAAACCCTGCCATTAAGAACCTCTAAGTTAATTGTAAATAATACACCCCACAGAGACAAATCACTGATTTGGAGAAACAACACAATGAGAATCCTCGTTTCCACCTTTATTACTTCATTATAAACCACCTACAATCACCTGTGAAGTCCTCTCACGGCGGAACAGGAAACTGACTGATTTGCAGCTACAGCTGTAAGCGGGGTGATGTCCCAGTCTAGGTCATCTGAGTTCAGCTAACAGGTATGAACTCCAGTGACCTTTCCTGCAAGACCTAAAACTCAAAGGGGTGATACGAAACCTGGACTGTGACAACACCTCGCTCACACTGAAACTGGAAACTCACTTTTTTGGGTCACTCTGTGAGCGGTTCGAGGCGGGAAAAGCCACCTGAGTTCAGAGCAGTAGCCTCAGGTCAATCAGCTTCTTGTCTTCCCATGAAAGGGCATTGCAGAGGGTCATGGAGGGTTAATAGGGGAGTAATATAGATGGAAACGAGCATTATTACTGTGTGTTTTTTCAAATAAATTATTTTTTCATGGTGTCGTGTATTATTTACTATTTACTTACAGGTTCCTAATTGCCGGTCTAACATGTTTGCCAATTTCAAATTTGGCATGAACATTGCAGATTTTGTTTGGGATCAGAGAGCAGAGCAATTTCGAAAAAAAAAAAAAATCAAACTCGGCATTGTTCCGGAAAAAGTTTAACATTTTAAATGGCCCAAAAACATTCCCTTTTTGTTCGGGGCAAAAAGGCTATCCAGAAGACCCGTTGGCTGGAAACAACACCTAATTTGATGGTTAGGAGTGTGCCTGCCATCGGGTCTACCAAAGTTGACTTCCTGGAGTTTATAGGTGCTTTGACACATGCAGGGTGAGAATTTTTGAAATAGTGCCAGATGTGGCAGCAGCTTTAATTTCAGAAATTTTACAATGTCCCTTGTTATTATTTATTGATTTTTTCTTATTATTTATTGATTTTTTGGGGAGCAAATCTTTATTATTGTAGAGGTGGAATATTTTAATTTGAATTTTTTTATTTTTTCATATTTTAAAGTCATTTATTTTTTTATTTTTTACTTTTCACTTTACTTGTTAGTTCCCTAACTAACTTGCTTTACTTTACTTTACTTTACTTTACTTGATAGTTCCTTGTTTGTTCCCTGCGAAATGCAATGCAGCCCTGATCCTCCCCTGCTTCGTTTGCCCCCCACCTGTGATACTAGTGGTAGCTATATGGGTTCACTGAACTAAATGCTGATTGTTTAATGGTATTCAACAATAGGAAATCATTGTCTGTAATACCATGTATGGTCATCTTTTGAGTACTCATACGAAGTTCATAAGGTTATACTGATGAAGCGATTGTACTTGTAAACCCCTGTGAATGGTTAATGAGGGCTGACTGCGCTCTTTTTTTGTAAATCATGTACTGAAATTCTATGTGGACAATGGCCCATGTGGGGCACTTTCTAAACATGTATATCCTGTTTGGTGATCACCATTTTATTTTATCTATGTATACATAGTGTGATTATCTTCCCACTGTATCAATTGTGTCGGGGCAGCTGTCCACCGTCCCCATCTGCCCTCAAAGTCATTTAATAATAAAATCATTTGATATAATCTAGCTATACTCCATGTCTTCGTTTATATAAAAAATAATCATAAAAAAGTCAAAGAAGTGGGCAAGGGTGTTGTAACATTAAGCAAAATCACGATAATTGTCCTGCAAACGTGTGGATATGGAATTAAAAAAAAAAAACTTAAGGTTCTTTTCTATTTTTGATAACCAGCACAGGTAAAGCAAACAGCCGTAGGCTGCAACTCTCAATTTTCTGCTTTACCTTAGCTCGTTATAAAACATAGAATGTATCCCATGAATTTTATTAATTACTAGATGGCGGCCCGATTCTAAAGAATCGGGTAGTCTAGAATCCATATATAGTTTATTTACTAATAGTTAGGGGAGTGCGGTGAAATGAATTGTGTGTATACAGGTGGCTCAGTGGGTAGCACTGTATATGGTGGTTCAGTGGTTAGCACTGTATGGTGGCTCAGTGGTTAGCACTGTATACGGTGGCTCAGTGGTTGGCACTGTATACGGTGGCTCAGTGGTTGGCACTGTATATGGTGGCTCAGTGGTTAGCACTGTATATGGTGGCTCAGTGGTTAGCACTGTATATGGTGCCTCTGTGGTTAGCATTGTATATGGTGGCTCAGTGGTTAGCACTGTATATGGTGGCTCAGTGGTTAGCACTGTATATGGTGGCTCTGTGGTTAACACTGTATATGGTGGCTCAGTGGTTAGCACTGTATACGGTGGCTCAGTGGTTAGCACTGTATGGTGACTCAGTGGTTAGCACTGTATATGGTGGCTCAGTGGGTAGCAGAGTATACGGTGGCTCAGTGGTTAGCACTGTATATGTTGGCTCAGTGGTTAGCACTGTATAGAGTGGCTCAGTGGTTAGCACTGTATATGGTGGCTCAGTGGTTGGCACTGTATATGGTGGCTCAGTGGGTAGCAGAGTATACGGTGGCTCAGTGGTTAGCACTGTATATGGTGGCTCAGTGGTTAGCACTGTATATGGTGTCTCAGTGGTTAGCACTGTATATGGTGGCTCAGTGGTTGGCACTGTATATGGTGGCTCAGTGGGTAGCAGAGTATACGGTGGCTGAGTGGTTGGCACTGTATACGGTGGCTTAGTGGTTAGCACTGTATATGGTGGCTCAGTGGTTAGCACTGTATGGTGGCTCAGTGGTTAGCACTGTATGGTGGCTCAGTGGTTAGCACTGTATATGGTGGGTCAGCGGTTAGCACTGTATGGTGGCTGAGTGGTTAGCACTGTATATAGTGGATCAGTGGTTAGCACTGTATATGGTGGCTCAGTGGTTGGCACTGTATACGGTGTCTCAGTGGTTGGCACTGTATATGGTGGCTCAGTGGTTAGCACTGTATACGGTGGCTCAGTGGTTGGCACTGTATATGGTGGCTCAGTGGTTGGCACTGTATATGGTGGCTCAGTGGTTGGCACTGTATATGGTGGCTCAGTGGTTGGCACTGTATACGGTGGCTCAGTGGTTAGCACTGTATACGGTGGCTCAGTGGTTAGCACTGTATACGCTGGCTCAGTGGTTATCACTGTATATGGTGACTCAGTAGTTGGCACTGTATACGGTGACTCAGTGGTTAGCACTGTATATGGTGGCTCAGTGGTTATCACTGTATATGGTTCCTCTGTGGTTAGCACTGTATATGGTGGCTCAGTGGTTAGCACTGTATATGGTGGCTCAGTGGTTAGCACTGTATACGGTGGCTCTGTGGTTAGCACTGTATATGGTGGCTCAGTGGTTAGCACTGTATGGTGGCTCAGTGGTTAGCACTGTATATAGTGGATCAGTGGTTAGCACTGTATATGGTGGCTCAGTGGTTAGCACTGTATATGGTGGCTCAGTGGTTGGCACTGTATATGGTGGCTCAGTGGTTAGCACTGTATACGGTGGCTCAGTGGTTGGCACTGTATATGGTGGCTCAGCGGTTAGCACTGTATGGTGGCTGAGTGGTTAGCACTGTATATGGGTGGGTCAGTGGTTGGCACTGTATATGGTGGCTCAGTGGTTGGCACTGTATACGGCGGCTCTGTGGTCAGCAGAGTACGGCGGCTCTGTGGTCAGCAGAGTACGGCGGCTCTGTGGTCAGCAGAGGACGGCGGCTCTGTGGTCAGCAGAGGACGGGGGCTCTGTGGTCAGCAGAGGAGGGCGGCTCTGTGGTCAGCAGAGGAGGGCAGCTCTGTGGTCAGCAGAGGAGGGCGGCTCTGTGGTCAGCAGAGGACGGCGGCTCTGTGGTCAGCAGAGGACGGCGGCTCTGTGGTCAGCAGAGGACGGTGGCTGAGTGGTCAGCACAGGATTGAGTGGTCAGCACAGGATGGAGGGTCAGTGGTCAGCACAGGATGGAGGCTCTGTGGTCAGCAGAGGATGGGGGCTCTGTGGTCAGCAGAGGACGGCGGCTCTGTGGTCAGCAGAGGACGGTGGCTGAGTGGTCAGCACAGGATGAGTGGTCAGCACAGGATGGAGGGTCAGTGGTCAGCACAGGATGGAGGCTCTGTGGTCAGCAGAGGATGGGGGCTCTGTGGTCAGCAGAGGACGGGGGCTCTGTGGTCAGCAGAGGAGGGCGGCTCTGTGGTCAGCAGAGGAGGGTGGCTCTGTGGTCAGCAGAGGACGGCGGCTCTATGGTCAGCAGAGGACGGCGGCTCTGTGGTCAGCAGAGGACGGCGGCTGAGTGGTCAGTACTGGATTCAGTGGTCAGCACAGGATGGAGGCTCAGTGGTCAGCACAGGATGGAGGCTCAGTGGTCAGCACAGGATGGAGGCTCAGTGGTCAGCGCAGATGGAGGCTCAGTGGTCAGCGCAGGATGGAGGCTCAGTGGTCAGCGCAGAAAGGAGGCTCAGTGGTCAGCGCAGGAAGGAGGCTCAGTGGTGAGCGCAGGACGGAGGCAGATTGGTGAGCGCAGGACGGAGGCAGAGTGTGTGAGCGCAGGACGGAGGCAGAGTGGTGAGCGCAGGACGGAGGCAGAGTGGTGAGCGCAGGATGGAGGCAGAGTGGTGAGCGCAAGACTGAGGCAGAGTGGTGAGCGCAGGGACTGAGGCAGAGTGGTGAGCGCAGGAGGAGGGTCGGTGGTCAGGGCAGGACGGAGGGTCGGTGGTCAGCAGAGGACGGCAGCTCAGTGGTCAGCAGGGGACGGCGGCTGTGTGGTCAGCAGAGGACGGGGGCTCTGTGGTCAGCAGAGGAGGGGGGCTCGGTGGTCAGCAGAGGACGGCGGCTCTGTGGTCAGCAGAGGACGGTGGCTCTGTGGTCAGCAGAGGTTGGCGGCTCTGTGGTCAGCAGAGGACGGCGGCTCTGTGGTCAGTAGAGGACGGCGGTTCTGTGGTCACAGAGGACGGCGGCTCTGTGGTCAGCAGAGGAGGGCGGCTCTGTGGTCAGCAAGGAGGGCGGCTCTGTGGTCAGCAGAGGACGGCAGCTCTGTGGTCAGCAGAGGACGGCGGCTCTGTGGTCAGCAGAGGACGGCGGCAGAGTGATCAGCGCAGGAAGGAGGCAGAGTGATCAGCGCAGGAAGAGGCAGAGTGGTATCAGCGCAGGAAGGAGCAGAGTGATCAACGCAGGAGGAGGCAGAGTGTGTGAGCGCAGGACAGTGCTCTGTGGTCAGCAGAGGAGGGGCTCTGTGTCAGCAGAGGACGGTGGCACTGTGGTCAGCAGAGGACGGAGGCTCAGTGGTCAGCGCAGGAAGGAGGCAGAGTGGTCAGCGCAGGAAGGAGGCAGAGTGGTGAGTGCAGGAAGGAGACAGAGTGGTGAGGGCAGGACGGCGGCTCTGTGGTCAGCAGAGGACGGCGGCAGAGTGATCAGCGCAGGAAGGAGGCAGAGTGATCAGCGCAGGAAGGAGGCATAGTGATCAGCGCAGGAAGGAGGCAGAGTGATGAGCGCAGGACGGCGGCTCTGTGGTCAGCAGAGGAGGGCGGCTCTGTGGCCAGCAGAGGATGGTGGCTCTGTGGTCAGCAGAGGACGGCGGCTCTGTGGTCAGCGCAGGAAGGAGGCAGAGTGGTCAGCGCAGGAAGGAGGCAGAGTGGTGAGCGCAGGAAGGAGGCAGAGTGGTGAGCGCAGGAAGGAGGCAGAGTGGTAAGCGCAGGACTGCAGCTCTGTGGTCAGCAGAGGACGGCGGCTGTGTGGTCAGCAGTGGACGGCGGCTGTGTGGTCAGCAGAGTACGGCGGCTGTGTGGTCAGCAGAATACGGCGGCTGTGTGGTCAGCAGAGTACGGTGGCTGTGTGGTCAGCAGAGGATGGCGGCTCTGTGGTCAGCAGAGGACGGCGGCTTTGTGGTCAGCAGAGGATGGCGGCTCTGTGGTCAGCAGAGGACGGCGGCTCTGTGGTCAGCAGAGGAGGGCGGCTCTGTGGTCAGCAGAGGGGGGCGGCTCTGTGGTCAGCAAGGAGGACGGCGGGCTCTGTGGTCAGCGCAGGAAGGAGGCAGAGTGGTCAGTGCAGGAAGGAGGCAGAGTGTGTGAGCGCAGGAAGGAGGCAGAGTGGTGAGCGCAGGACGGCGGCTCTGTGGTCAGCAGAGGACGGTGGCTGTGTGGTCAGCAGGAGGACGGCGGCTGTGTGGTCAGCAGAGTACGGCGGCTGTGTGGTCAGCAGAGGACGGCGGCTCTGTGGTCAGCAGAGGAGGGGCTCTGTGGTCAGCAGAGGACGGCGGCTCTGTGGTCAGCAGAGGACGGCAGCAGAGTGATCAGCGCAGGAAGGAGGCAGAGTGATCAGCGCAGGAAGGAGGCAGAGTGATCAGCGCAGGAAGGAGGCAGAGTGGTGAGCGCAGGACAGCGGCTCTGTGGTCAGCAGAGGAGGGCGGCTCTGTGGTCAGCAGAGGATGGTGGCTCTGTGGTCAGCAGAGGACGGCGGCTCTGTGGTCAGCGCAGGAAGGAGGCAGAGTGGTCAGCGCAGGAAGGAGGCAGAGTGGTGAGCGCAGGAAGGAGGCAGAGTGGTGAGCGCAGGACGGCGGCTCTGTGGTCAGCAGAGGACGGCGGCTGTGTGGTCAGCAGAGGACGGCGGCTGTGTGGTCAGCAGAGTACGGCGGCTGTGTGGTCAGCAGAGTACGGCGGCTGTGTGGTCAGCAGAGGACGGCGGCTCTGTGGTCAGCAGAGGACGGGGGCTCTGTGGTCAGCAGAGGACGGAGGCTCTGTGGTCAGCAGAGGACGGGTGCTCTGTGGTCAGCAGAGGACGGGTGCTCTGTGGTCAGCAGAGGACGGGGGCTCTGTGGTCAGCAGAGGACGGTGGCTCTGTGGTCAGCAGAGGACGGCGGCTCTGTGGTCAGCAGAGGACGGCGGCTCTGTGGTCAGCAGAGGACGGCGGCTCTGTGGTCAGCATAGGACGGTGGCTCTGTGGTCAGCAGAGGACAGCGGCAGAGTGATCAGCGCAGGAAGGAGGCAGAGTGATCAGCGCAGGAAGGAGGCAGAGTGGTGAGCGCAGGACAGCGACTCTGTGGTCAGCAGAGGACGGTGGCTCTGTGTTCAGCAGAGGACGGCGGCTCTGTGGTCAGCAGAAGAGGGCGGCTCTGTGGTCAGCAGAGGATGGCGGCTCTGTGGTCAGCAGAGGACGGCGGCTCTGTGGTCAGCGCAGGAAGGAGGCAGAGTGGTCAGCGCAGGAATGAGGCAGAGTGGTCAGTGCAGGAAGGAGGCAGAGTGGTCAGCGCAGGAAGGAGGCTCTGTGGTCAGCAGAGGACGGCGAGTCTGTGTGCAGCAGAGGACGGCGGCTCTGTGGTCAGCAGAGGACGGCGGCTCTGTGGTCAGCACAGGAAGGAGGCAGAGTGGTCAGCGCAGGAAGGAGGCAGAGTTGTCAGCGCAGGAAGGAGGCTCTGTGGTCAGCAGAGGATGGCGGTTCTGTGGTCAGCAGAGGACGGCGGCTCTGTGGTCAGCAGAGGACGGCGGCTCTGTGGTCAGCAGAGGACGGGGGCTCTGTGGTCAGCAGAGGACGGGGGCTCTGTGGTCAGCAGAGGACGGGGGCTCTGTGGTCAGCAGAGGACGGGGGCTCTGTGGTCAGCAGAGGACGGGGGCTCTGTGGTCAGCAGAGGACTGCGGGTCTGTGGTCAGCAGAGGACGGCGGCTCTGTGGTCAGCAGAGGACGGCGGGTCTGTGGTCAGCAGAGGACGGCGGCTCTGTGGTCAGCGCAGGAAGGAGGCAAGAGTGGTCAGCGCCGGAAGGAGGCTCTGTGGTCAGCAGAGGACGGGGGTCTGTGGTCAGCAGAGGACGGGGGCTCTGTGGTCAGCAGAGGACGGGGGCTCTGTGGTCAGCAGAGGACGGGGGCTCTGTGGTCAGCAGAGGACGGGGGCTCTGTGGTCAGCAGAGGACGGGGGCTCTGTGGTCAGCAGAGGACTGCGGGTCTGTGGTCAGCAGAGGACGGCGGCTCTGTGGTCAGCAGAGGACGGCGGGTCTGTGGTCAGCAGAGGACGGCGGCTCTGTGGTCAGCGCAGGAAGGAGGCAGAGTGGTCAGCGCCGGAAGGAGGCTCTGTGGTCAGCAGAGGACGGGGGTCTGTGGTCAGCAGAGGACGGCGGCTCTGTGGTCAGCGCAGGAAGGAGGCAGAGTGGTCAGCGCAGGAAGGAGGCTCTGTGGTCGAGTGGTCAGCGCAGGAAGGAGGCTCTGTGGTCAGCACAGGAAGGAGGCTCTGTGGTCACCGCAGGCTAGGTGGGCGGAGCCATGGCGGGAGTCTCGCTAGGTGGGCGGAGCCATGGTGGGAGCCCCGCAAGGTGGGCGGAGCCATGGCGGGAGCCCCGAGAAGTGGGCGGAGCCATGGCGGGAGCCCAGCGAGGTGGGCGGAGCCATGGCGGGAGCGGTGTAGCGGGATGGCGGCGGGGTAAGTATACTGGAGTGTGTGTGTGTGTGTGTGTGTGGTGTGTGTGTGTGTGTGTGTGTGTGTGTGTGTGGTGTGTGTATGTGTGTGTGTCCCTAACGCACATCCGTCACTTTGGCAGCCACGTCCATGACGACGGAAGTAGCGCCGAATATGACGGAAGTGCGCTACGGCAATTATATATTAGATATAAATAAATTACTAAAGAAAACATTATGGCCTCCACCCTATGTTTTATAATTAGCAACGGTAAAGCAGACAGCTTAAGGGCTGTCTCAGATCGAGGTTCCGAAGTTGATTTCAGGTAAATGTATATAGCTCATTTGTATGGTATGCAGCCCATAGCTGTCTGTTTTACCTGTGCTGGTTATAAAAAAAAAAGCAAGAGCACACGCTGTTTTTATTTCTTTTCTTTTTATTTTTTTTCTCCACAACAGCGTTTAGTCATCTTCCACATGCAATAATGCAATAAAGCTTGTTGAATGGCTTTTCAGCAGTCTATCAACAGACGAAAAGTACCTGAAAAATGAACTTGGACAAATGCTGTTTTTTAAATCCATGTTAGAGTCCAAGCCCCTTAAACCCAGTGTTCAGTACAAACCAAGAAATTTACAGTATAGGTTTGAGCGTCTCCATAGTTAACTCCTAACATCCCAGTTAGCTCTACCCCGGCCATAGTTTGTACACAGCAGCTATTTGCTTACTTTGCTCTTCTTCCATTCAGCTCCTGACAAGCTGCTGTTATAAATCTTGCAACATCACCAGTCCCCAGCATCTGTAGTTTACAAAGAAGTTCTCATAACTGTGGCTCACATATTTTAAATTGGTCATTTTCACCAAAAAACGAATACAGTAAGAAAAAAAAAATATACAACAACAATTAAGAAACTGCATTTTTTCTATTTTTATCTCGGTTGAGTTCTTTCCATATTTTTCAGTACATGGTATGTAAAATAGAAGATTTAATTTTAAACAACTTGTCCCACAAAAACAAGTCTCCATCAACTATGATGATGGAAAAATTAAAATGAAAAGTTATAGCTCTTGGAATAATAAAATGTATAGTAAAAATGAAAAGTTGGTTAAGCAAACGAGTTTTTAGACAACTGCAAATATAACATAAATCTATATAATAATAGTTTATCATTATAAAATAATTATACTTGTACATAACTATAGGAAAATTAATTTTTGTTCAGTGTAAAAATTGGAAATTTATACATTTTTCTAATCATGTCAATACTTCCAAATATGGATGTGAAGTGGCAGAATTTAAGGCTTTGTTCATGTGGCACCCCAAGGGTTAATGTGCCACAGAAACATCAACACAGGTTTACTCCCCACACAACACTACACTAGAAAGTGGGAGGAGTTTAGGTGGCACCTACACTAGTGGGAGGAGCTAAGTTGTTTACCACAGAGCAGGAGTGACAGTTCAGTTGAGAGGAGAGTTTAGTTGAGTCTGGAGCAGGAGCAGAGTCAAGTAGAAGTGGAGGTCCTGAGAGGTCTGAGGAGAGGAGACAGAAGAACATACCCGGGATAAAGAGTTACCCCAAAAACTTGACCCCGGGGAGGCGCTTAAGACGGATACCGGATCCGAGGCTGTGCCTGAGACAGACAGGACAGTAAACACCGGCATAGTGAAGGTCCACCTAGGGATGGGCGAATCTACTCGCTAGGACTCGTTACTCGGCGAGTAGTAAGGGACTCGCAGGACTCGGTACTCTGCGAGTTTCCCAGTGATTACTCGCACGAGTCCAATGCAAATCAATATCAATCCTAGTTTTGTCAGAAACGCTGACAAAACTAGGATTGCCATTGTTTGCATTAGACTCGGCTACTGTGCCAGTGATAGCAGGGAAACTAGTCCAGCTGTCTTCTCTGTGCAGCTCCAGGGTCCTAAAACCTGCCTGCTCACAGAGATGATGTAGCAGTGCTGAGATTGTTCTCAGTCTGCTCATTCCCTGTGCATAGACATCTATATTTATGCACAGGGGATGTAGCAGAGAGGACATCGCGTTTTGGACTACGTCGGACAGAAGAGGATTTTTTTAATTAAAGATGGAGTCCCTAATGGCTTTTTTTTTTATTTCAAATAAAAAATTTTCTCTGTGTTGTTTTTTTAACCCTTTATTGGAGATTCTTAGTGGCTGGGTCAAACGTGGCCTGACATTAAGAATCTCGGGCTTAATACCAGCTTGTATAACAAAGCTGGTATTAACCCCTTTATTACCCAGCGTGCCACCGCCACCAGGGTCGCTGGAAGAGCGGGGTTCAGCGCCAGAGGATGGCGCTTCAATGAACGCGCCATCTTCTGGGGCGGCTGCGGGCTGCAATTTGCAGCGGGGGGTGCCCAGAAAGCTTGGGCATCCCTGCGCTGCGGATTCCAGCCCCCAGCTGCTTAGCTGTACCTGGCTAGACATAGAAATTGCGCGGAGCCCCACGCATTTTTTTGACTCCGACTCCGAGACGACTCCGACTCGACTCCGAGACGACTCCGACTCCGAGACGACGACGACTCCGACTCCGACTCGACTCCGAGACGACTCCGACTCCGAGACGACTCCGACTCCGAGACGACTCCGACTCTGACTCCGACTCGACTCCGAGACGACTCCGACTCCGACTCGACTCCGAGACGACTCCGACTCCGAGACGAATCCGACTCCGACTCCGACTCCGAGACGACTCCGACTCCGAGACGACTCCGACTCCGAGACCCGACTCCGACTCGACTCCGAGACGACTCCGACTCCGAGACGACTCCGACTCGACTCCGAGACGACTCCGAGACGACTCCGACTCCAAGACGACTCCGACTCCGAGGCGACTCCGACTCCGAGGCGACTCCGACTCTGAGGCGACTCCGACTCTGAGGCGACTCCGACTCTGAGACTCTGACTCTGACTCTGAGACTCTGACTCTGAGACTCTGACTCTGAAATTCATTAAATAATAAAAAAAATGCGTGGGGCTCCACGCAATTTCTGTCTAGCCAGGTACAGCTAAGCAGCTGGGGGCTGGAATCCGCAGCGCAGAGATGCCCAAGCTTTCTGGGCACCCCTGCTGCAAATTGCAGCCCGCAGCCGCCCCAGAAGATGGCGCGTTCATTGAAGCGCCATCCTCTGGCGCTGAACCCCGCTCTTCCAGCGGCCCTGGTGGCAGTGGCACGCTGGGTAATAAAGGGGTTAATACCAGCTTTGTTATACAAGCTGGTATTAGGCCCGAGATTCTTAATGTCAGGCCACGTTTGACCCAGCCACTAAGAATCTCCAATAAAGGGTTAAAAAAACACAACACAGAGAAAATTTTTTATTTGAAATAAAAAAAAAAGCCATTAGGGACTCCATCTTTAATTAAAAAAATCCTCTTCTGTCCGACGTAGTCCAAAACGCGATGTCCTCTCTGCTACATCCCCTGTGCATAAATATAGATGTCTATGCACAGGGAATGAGCAGACTGAGAACAATCTCAGCACTGCTACATCATCTCTGTGAGCAGGCAGGTTTTAGGACCCTGGAGCTGCACATAGAAGACAGCTGGACTAGTTTCCCTGCTATCACTGGCACAGTAGCCGAGTCTAATGCAAACAATGGCAATCCTAGTTTTGTCAGCGTTTCTGACAAAACTAGGATTGATATTGATTTGCATTGGACTCGTGCGAGTAATCACTGGGAAACTCGCAGAGTACCGAGTCCTGCGAGTCCCTTACTACTCGCCGAGTAACGAGTCCTAGCGAGTAGATTCGCCCATCCCTAATAGGAATGAATGTAATTGAGAATTGTTTTTCCTAAGTGTTAAGTGTTTTGCAGCAAATCGCTGAGACTGCCGGAACTGGACAACAGAGGCTTCTACACAAAGAGATCAAAGCTCTGATGTTGAAGCAACAGGTAGAACTCTCCGGAGGTGAGATCGGCAGTGTACGAGTAAGTGATCCAATACCCATTGTAATTCCTCCCAAAACAGAAATGTTGGTCTGGTGTAGAGCCGCAATAGGCATTAAGGGGCAAGACTATCAAGCCCTGGTAGAACCCGTGTACTCAGACAGTAGACCGACCATACTCACTGCTAGAGGAGTAGTTGATGTACACAGGGGAAGAGTGCCATTACGCCTATTAAACTGCGGAGAAGATGAGGTCACATTACCTAAGTATGCTACCATGGCTAAGTTGTACACGGTTGATAACAATAACATCACAGCCACCGAGCCCTTGAACCCGTCATGTCAGGTGGATGACAATGGCTCAGAGTAGTGATGAGCGAATCCTAAATTACTCGGAATCGCTTGACTCTAGCAAGTCCGAGCACAGGACTCGCTACTCGTTGCGAGTCTAGCGAGTCCAATGTTAATGAATGGGGATACGAGTAATAGCGAGCAGTGTGCGATTTACAAATCACAGATGTGTCTCGGAGGCTTCAGCCTGCCATTGATTTGCATTGGACTCGTTTACTTTACAAGTAATCGCTGGGAAACTCGCACAGATAAGAGTCCTGTCTGCTCTGTGTGCTGGCTGCCGCAGCTCCAGGGTCCTAGAGCCTGCCTGCTGTCTGATGTAGCAGAGCTGAGATTGTTCTCAGTCTGCTCATTCCCTGTGCATAGACATCTATATCTATGCACAGGGGATGTAGCAGAGAGGACATCGCGTTTTGGACTGCGTCGGACGGAAGAGGATTTTTTTAATTAAAGATGGAGTCCCTAATGGCTTTTTTTTTTATTTCTAATAAAATTTTTTCTCTGTGTTGGGTTTTTTTTTAAACAATTTAATAGAAATTCATGGCTGTCATGTCTAATATTGGCGTGACCGCCATAAATTTCGGGCTTAGGGCCAGCTGATAATACAAAGTTGGCCCTAACCTCTTTATTACCCAGCGTGCCACCGCCACCTGGGCCGCTGGAAGAGCGGGGTTCAGGGCCAGAGGATGACGCTTCAATGAACGCGCCATCTTCTGGGGCGGCTGCGGGCTGTAATTTGCAGCGGGGGGTGCCCAGAAAGCTTGGGCATCCCTGCGCTGCGGATTCCAGCCCCCAGCTGCTTAGCTGTACCTGGCTAGACATAGAAATTGCGCGGAGCCCCACGCATTTTTTTTTTATTATTTCATGAAATTCTGAGATTCTGACTCTGAGACGCTGACTCTGAGACTCTGACTCTGACTCTGAGACTCTGACTCTGAGACTCTGACTCTGAGACTCTGACTCTGACTCTGAGACTCTGACTCTGAGACTCTGACTCTGAGACTCTGACTCTGAGATTCTGACTCTGAGACTCTGACTCTGACTCTGAGACTCTGACTCTGAGACTCTGAGTCTGACTCTGAGACTCTGACTCTGACTCTGAGACTCTGACTCTGAGACTCTGACTTTGAGACTCTGACTCTGGCTCTGAGGGTGAGACTCTGACTCTGAGACTCTGACTCTGAGACTCTGACTCTGAGACTCTGACTCTGAGGGTGAGACTCTGAATCTGAGACTCTGACTCTGAGACTCTGACTCTGAGACTCTGACTCTGAGACTCTGACTCTGGCTCTGAGGGTGAGACTCTGAATCTGAGACTCTGACTCTGAGACTCTGACTCTGAGACTCTGACTCTGAGACTCTGACTCTGGCTCTGAGGGTGAGACTCTGACTCTGAGACTCTGACTCTGACTCTGAGACTTTGACTCTGGGACTCTGACTCTGAGACTCTGACTCTGAGACTCTGAGTCTGACTCTGAGACTCTGACTCTGAGACTCTGACTCTGACTCTGAGACTCTGACTCTGAGTCTCTGACTCTGAGACTCTGACTCTGACTCTGAGACTCTGATTTTGACTCTGAGACTCTGACTTTGACTCTGACTCTGAGACTCTGACTCTGAGACTCTGACTCTGACTCTGAGACTCTGACTCTGAGACTCTGACTCTGGCTCTGAGGGTGAGACTCTGACTCTGAGACTCTGACTCTGAGACTCTGACTCTGAGACTCTGACTCTGGCTCTGAGGGTGAGACTCTGAATCTGAGACTCTGACTCTGAGACTCTGACTCTGACTCTGAGACTCTGACTCTGAGACTCTGACTCTGAGACTCTGAATCTGAGACTCTGACTCTGAGACTCTGACTCTGAGACTCTGACTCTGACACTGAGACTCTGGCTCTGAGGGTGAGACTCTGAATCTGAGACTCTGACTCTGAGACTCTGACTCTGAGACTCTGACTCTGAGACTCTGACTCTGGCTCTGAGGGTGAGACTCTGAATCTGAGACTCTGACTCTGAGACTCTGACTCTGAGACTCTGACTCTGAGACTCTGACTCTGGCTCTGAGGGTGAGACTCTGACTCTGAGACTCTGACTCTGACTCTGAGACTTTGACTCTGAGACTCTGACTCTGACTCTGAGACTCTGACTCTGAGACTCTGAGTCTGACTCTGAGACTCTGACTCTGAGACTCTGACTCTGAGACTCTGACTCTGGCTCTGAGGGTGAGACTCTGACTCTGAGACTCTGACTCTGAGACTCTGACTCTGAGACTCTGACTCTGAGACTCTGACTCTGGCTCTGAGGGTGAGACTCTGAATCTGAGACTCTGACTCTGAGACTCTGACTCTGAGACTCTGACTCTGACTCTGAGACTCTGACTCTGAGACTCTGACTCTGAGACTCTGACTCTGAGACTCTGGCTCTGAGGGTGAGACTCTGAATCTGAGACTCTGACTCTGAGACTCTGACTCTGAGACTCTGACTCTGAGACTCTGACTCTGGCTCTGAGGGTGAGACTCTGAATCTGAGACTCTGACTCTGAGACTCTGACTCTGAGACTCTGACTCTGAGACTCTGACTCTGGCTCTGAGGGTGAGACTCTGACTCTGAGACTCTGACTCTGACTCTGACTCTGAGACTTTGACTCTGAGACTCTGACTCTGACTCTGAGACTCTGACTCTGAGACTCTGACTCTGGCTCTGAGGGTGAGACTCTGACTCTGAGACTCTGACTCTGAGACTCTGACTCTGAGACTCTGACTCTGAGACTCTGACTCTGGCTCTGAGGGTGAGACTCTGAATCTGAGACTCTGACTCTGAGACTCTGACTCTGAGACTCTGACTCTGACTCTGAGACTCTGACTCTGAGACTCTGACTCTGAGACTCTGACTCTGAGACTCTGGCTCTGAGGGTGAGACTCTGAATCTGAGACTCTGACTCTGAGACTCTGACTCTGAGACTCTGACTCTGAGACTCTGACTCTGGCTCTGAGGGTGAGACTCTGAATCTGAGACTCTGACTCTGAGACTCTGACTCTGAGACTCTGACTCTGAGACTCTGACTCTGGCTCTGAGGGTGAGACTCTGACTCTGAGACTCTGACTCTGACTCTGAGACTTTGACTCTGAGACTCTGACTCTGACTCTGAGTCTGACTCTGAGACTCTGACTCTGAGACTCTGACTCTGAGACTCTGACTCTGAGACTCTGACTCTGACTCTGAGACTCTGACTCTGAGACTCTGACTCTGAGACTCTGACTCTGAGACTCTGACTCTGACTCTGAGACTCTGATTTTGACTCTGAGACTCTGACTTTGACTCTGACTCTGAGACTCTGACTCTGAGACTCTGACTCTGACTCTGAGACTCTGACTCTGAGACTCTGATTCTGGCTCTGAGGGTGAGACTCTGACTCTGAGACTCTGACTCTGAGACTCTGACTCTGAGACTCTGACTCTGGCTCTGAGGGTGAGACTCCTGAATCTGAGACTCTGACTCTGAGACTCTGACTCTGACTCTGAGACTCTGACTCTGAGACTCTGACTCTGAGACTCTGACTCTGAGACTCTGACTCTGACTCTGAGACTCTGAGACTCTGACTCTGAGACTCTGACTCTGAGACTCTGACTCTGAGACTCTGACTCTGACTCTGAGACTCTGACTCTGAGACTCTGACTCTGAGACTTTGAGACTCTGACTCTGAGACTCTGAGACTCTGAGTCTGACTCTGAGACTCTGACTCTGACACTGAGACTCTGACTCTGAGACTCTGACTCTGAGTCAGACTCTGAGACTCTGACTTTGAGACTCTGAGACTCTGACTCTGAGACTCTTACTCTGAGAATCTGACTCTGAGACTCTGACTCTGAAATTCATGAAATATTAAAAAAGAAATGCTTGGGGCTCCGCGCAATTTCTATGTCTAGCCAGGTACAGCTAAGCAGCTGGGGGCTGGAATCCGCAGCGCAGGGATGCCCAAGCTTTCTGGGCACCCCCCGCTGAAAATTGCACCCGGCAGCAGCCCCAGAAGATGGCGCGTTCATTGAAGCGCCATCCTCTGGGGCTGAACCCCGCTCTTCCAGCGGCCCTGGTGGCGGTGGCACGCTGGGTAATAAAGAGGTTAATACCAGCTTTGTTATACAAGCTGGTATTAAGCCCGAGATTCTTAAAGTCAGGCCACGTTTGACCCAGCCACTAAGAATCTCCAATAAAGGGTTAAAAAAACACAACACAGAGAAAAAATTTTATTTGAAATAAAAAAAAAAGCCATTAGGGACTCCATCTTTAATTAAAAAAATCCTCTTCCGTCCGACGTAGTCCAAAACGCAATGTCCTCTCTGCTACATCCCCTGTGCATAGATATAGATGTCTATGCACAGGGAATGAGCAGACTGAGAACAATCTCAGCTCTGCTACATCATGTCTGTGAGCAGGTTGGCTCTAGGACCCTGGAGCTGCACAGAGAAGACAGCTGGACTCGGCTCGCAAAGTAACAGCAGTTACTTTGCGAGTTTCCCTGCTATCACTGGCACAGTAGCCGAGTCTAATGCAAGACAATAGCAATCCTAGTTTTGTCAGCGTTTGCCATTGATTTGCATTGGACTCGTGCGAGTAAACGCTGGGAAACTCGCAGAGTACCGAGTCCTGCGAGTCCCTTACTACTCGCCGAGTAACGAGTCCTAGCGAGTAGATTCGCCCATCCCTAGCTCAGAGGAGAAGCTGGACGATTGGTGCCAAAAGTTGCATGTAGGTACCAGTTCTACACCTCCCCGTCACAAGCATGGAGTATACTGGGTAGTGAAGGAATATGAACAAATATTCAGTAAACACCCGTTAGACTTTGGGCAGATTAAAGGGGTAGAGCACACTATACCCACAGGTAACCATCAGCCTATAAAAGAGAGGTATAGACCTTTACCACCAGCTCACTACCAAACCACAAAAGACATGCTCAGAGAGATGAAATCTGCAGGGGTAATAAGAGACAGTTGTAGCCCCTGGGCAGCACCTCTAGTGTTAGTTAAAAAGAAGGACGGAACCATGAGAATGTGCGTAGATTATCAGCAGATTAATCACCTCACACATAAGGACACATACCCATTACCTAGGATTGAGGAGTCATTAGTTGCATTAAAGTCTGCTAACTACTTTTCCACCCTTGATCTGACTAGTGGGTACTGGCAGGTTCCTGTGGCCGAGGCCGACAAGGAGAAGACAGTGTTTACTACGCCGATGGGCCTCTGTGAGTTTAATTGTATGCCGTTCGGACTCTGCAACGCACCCGGGACCTTCCAACAACTGATGGAGAGCTGCCTAGGACACAAGAACTTCGAAACTGTCCTCCTGTACTTAGATGACGTCATAGTCTATTCCAAGACATATGAGCAACATCTACAAGACCTGGCAGAAGTGTTCGAAGCTTTGTCCAAATATGGCATGAAGATCAAGCCATCCAAGTGTCACCTTCTCAAACCAAAGGTACAGTACCTGGGACACGTCGTGAGTTCAGAGGGCGTAGCACCGGATCCTGATAAAGTCACAGTGATAAGGGATTGGCCAAGACCTTCAAATGTGAAAGAAGTGAGGCAATTCCTGGGCCTGGTAGGCTATTATAGAAGATTTATCAGAGGATTCATGAAGCTAGCAGCTCCTCTGCAAGACATTCTAGTAGGACGATCAAAGAAGACTTCATCCTGTAATTTCCTGACACGGTGGGATGAGGAAAGAGAAGATTCCTTCAATAAGCTGAAAAGTGCACTGACGGGAGAAGAGATCCTGACATACCCTGATTACCATCAACCCTTCATTCTATACACGGATGCCAGCAACGTTGGACTGGGAGCAGTCATATCACAGATGCAAGGAGGCAAAGAAACAGTTATTGCCTTTGCAAGTAGGAAGCTCCGGCCTACAGAAAGAAATCCCGAGAACTACAGCTCCTTCAAGTTAGAGCTACTGACAGTAGTTTGGGCTGTGACTGAACATTTTAAACATTTTAAACATTACTTGGCAGCTGCAGAATTCACCATCTACACGGATAACAACCCGTTGACTCACCTGGATACAGCGAAACTAGGAGCTCTGGAGCAGCGATGGATAGCCCGGCTATCTAATTACAACTTTGTCATCAAATACAGAGCAGGTCGCAAGAACAGGAACGCAGATGCCTTGTCACGGATGCCGCACCTGAAAGACGTGGAAGAGGAACCGGAAGGGTTGGAAGAGATTGAACTACCGGCCCTTCATCGTTCAGAGGTACAAGATTATCAACCCGGCGCCTACCAAAGAAAGCAGGAAGTAAATCTTAACCCATTAAGACACTACGGATGGGCCGAAGCCCAAGATAATGATCCAGCCGTGAAGCTAGTGAAAGAACTGCTTACGCAACAACGCGCATACCCTGATCAGAACGCCCCAGCTGAAGCTATACAGCTATGGAAAGATAGAGGCAAGTTGTTTCTACATCAAGGAAAGCTCTGCAGAACGTATACCAATCCTAAAACGCATGAACTAGTCTGGCAGATTATCGTGCCCAAGAGAGCCACTCAAATGGTCTTAGAAGCTTATCATGACGGTGCAGGTCATTTTGGATGGAAGAAGTTAGAAGCGATCCTGAGAGAAAGATTTTATTGGGTTGGCATGAGAAAATCCATTGAACTATGGTGCAGAAGATGTGCCGCATGCAACCTCAGAAGGAAGGATCCACAGAAAGCTCCGCTTCAACCAATAGTAACCAAGCAGCCACTTGAGCTAGTCGCATTAGATCACGTCAAGTTGTCAGGCTATGTCTATGCCTTAACCATCGTGAACCATTATTCACGTTTCTTAGTGGTGGTACCTGTTAAAGATCTGACAGCGAAGACGGCAGCAAAAGCATTCCAGATGCATTTCTGTAGACCACATGGTTACCCAGAACAAGTCCTTGCAGACCAAGGTCCAGCTTTTGAATCAGAACTATTCAAGGAATTCTGCAATATGTACGGTTGTAAGAAGATTCGCACAATAACGTATCATCCTCAAACAAAGGGTTTATGCGAGAAAATGAATCATATTGTAATTGAACTGTTAAAGACCATACCAGAATCAGAAAGAAACCAGTGGCCAGATAAATTACCTGACTTGGTAGACTTATACAACCATGTCCCCGTGAGTTCTACAAACTGCACTCCAGCATACCTTATGCGTGCAAGACCCGGTAAATTACCAATTGATCTAGAAATGGGAATCGTAAAACCAGATACAGAAGTAAAAGAAGAATCAGATTGGGATACCCAACGTCAGAAACAGTATCAACAAGTTCAAGAATGTGTAGAGAGAAATCTTCAGCAAGCAAGAGAAAACTTTTAACAAACATGCTCAAGCAATGCCATTACAAGAAGGTGATCAAGTTCTCAAGAGAAAGAGACGCACTGACAAACTGGATAATCAGTGGGAAACCGTCCCATACACAGTCTTACCATCTAACCTAGACAATGTTAAAACCTGTTTGATAAGCAAAGATGAAGGAAAAACGTCACAAGTCGTATCTCGTGATCAGCTAAAATTGTGTCCTGAAACACTGAACACACCTGAAGTAACAGAACCCGTACAGGTCCAACCTATTAAAGAAAAAGAAGAAGTATTCCACACGGTACTAGGAGATTTCCCTAAAACATGGCCAAATTACCATGGAGCAGTTGTCGTACCAATGATTGCATTACCTTCAATGGTGGAACCAACACCAGAACCTGTGTTACCAGAACCCGTGTTACCTGAAGAAGTCCCAAGACCTGAAGAACTGGAAGTAGAACCCGTAGAGGAAGAATCAATTCCTGGTCCTAGTGAACTTGCCAGTCCTACAGTCAGATCTTCATCTAACATAGTACCAAACACTACAAATAGGTACATGCCTACCAGCACCAATAGGCTACATGCAAGTAGTATACCTGTTTTACGCAGATCCGAGCGTAGTACCAGAGGTCAGTTACCAGCCAAGTACAGGGATTAAAAGGTCAAGTTAACTGTAAAATATAAATATGTTTGTGCAAATATAAATCGAACCCAGTAAACAAATGTACATAGTTAATGCAACGTTAAAAAAAAAGCCCAGTACCTACAGAGACTATCCTGTATGAACTTCTTGCATATTCTTCAAACTTTTTCCTTTTATTTTATTTTTATGGACCATACTACCACAGACTGGTTGTGGTATAAACTTTCTTGTATACATTCATTAGCCCGAGGCAAAAGACTAAACCCCCGGAAGGACTGCTTTTTGAATTTTTTGACTGTTTTTGAAGTTTAGTGATTTTTGTGATTTTTACTTTTAAGTCTTTGTAAATATTAATTGTATTAATTGTTTGTTCTTTATTGTTCCACAGTCCCGAAGTACTGTCTTTAACTAAGGGGGAATGTGGCACCCCAAGGGTTAATGTGCCACAGAAACATCAATACTGGTTTACTCCCCACACAACACTACACTAGAAAGTGGGAGGAGTTTAGGTGGCGCCTGCACTAGTGGGAGGAGCTAAGTTGTTTACCACAGAGCAGGAGTGACAGTTACTTCAGTTGAGAGGAGAGTTTAGTTGAGTCAGGAGCAGAGTCAAGTAGAAGTGGAGGTCCTGAGAGGTCTGAGGAGAGGAGACAGAGGAACAGAGGAAAATACCCGGGATAAAGAGTTACCCCAAAAACATGACCCCGGGGAGGCGCTTAAGACGGATACCGGATCCGAGGCTGTGCCTGAGACAGACAGGACAGTAAACACCGGCATAGTGAAGGTCCACCATCTTCACAGCACCATAGCAAAGCAACACGGAGGGGTCAGTAACACAGAGGACTCAAGTTGCCCAGCATATTGGTACCCGTGAGCAGAGTCAGGGCCAGCAGTACAGCTACAAGCAGCAGCAGGGCCACACACAGCGTTTAAGTAGGAAGCCAAGGACCCGGTCAGGGTGGGAGCAACCTGGTACAGACTCCGTGGACAATATTGTTATCACAATCTGCAAGTAAAGACTTGGAAAACAACAGAAACCGTGAGTGTGTGTGATCCTTATACTGAAGCCCCACTTGCCCTCATATACTGCAATTACCTCTACTCTCATCATCTCTACTGCTACCCCTACTCTCCTGCAGCATCAATAACTATCCTCACAGACTTTAACTACTACTACCACTGCCCCGGGAACCCAGTTCTGCCCACAGGAACTATTCTATCCAAGCTGCTATCCCATCATCCCCGGAGGTTCTGCAGCAGCGGCGGCCCCATTACTGGCCGCATATAGTGGGTGGCGTCACGAGTGACAAATCCCCTGTAAATAACCCCCATTTTATTGTGCGGGCCCGGGACACGGTCCGGACCAGGACCGCCATGACATCCCCCAGCAGTACCCCGGTCCGGCACCGAGTACCCCGTCCCAGTGGGCTCCACAACCACATATAATGTTTTCTCCAGCCATAATGTGTTCTTTTGGAATTTGGAGTTTATGCAGCATTTTTCATCGTGTGTTGACACATTTTATGAAACATTTTTGGCTGTAGATTACATGTCTCCTTTTTAACAGTTTATGTGTAATAAAGATTTAGTCACCAAAATCAATTTAAAAAGATGCAAATATGTCAAAAAGCATGCCGCTATAAAAATACTGCAATATGTTTAAAGAGTTAACAGATCTTAAAAAATATTGCTGTTTTCAAATTCATTAAGTAAAAAAACAACAGGCGAGTGCATGAGATTGCCTATAACATTTTCCGGAACTGTCAAATTCATCTTTTAATTAGGATGAAAAATGCTTGTAAAAGAAAGCTAAAAAAAACTTGTGAACATAGCATAAACCATTTTATTGCATCATATATTAGTCAAAAGCTTAAGGGGAACCTGTCCCCAGGGTCTATTAAACAAAAGAGCCACTTTCAGCAGCATCTATGCTGCATTTTGTGAAGGTGGCTCTTATCCCCCTACATCCCCGGGACCCCAAAATAAACATTTTATAAGAAATTACTTTAGGTCCAGGAGGTTTCTCCCCCTCCTTGGACCTGAATGCCTTGCTGCTGTTACCCCTACTCCTCGATCCTCCTGGACCCTCCAATTTTTGCAATTTCTTTACTTTATATCAGGGGTCTCAAACTCGTCTGGGTTGGTGGGCCGCACATAGAAAAAAATTTATATTGGGGTTGCAATCACAATAGTTAAATAATATGGTTATGCCTCATACCTGAATCACTGTGGTGCCTGAATGTGCTCGCGCTCCCTCCTCCCCTACAGCCGTTTCGCTTCCCGCTTCTTCCGGAAGAAGCGGGAAGCGAAATGGCTGTAGGGGAGGAGGGAGCGCGAGCACATAGTGATAATAAGTGATAGACGATCAAGCTGTGGCTACTAGATGAACAGTGTACCCTATTGTTAGCTATAGCAATATTGATAGATAGAACGCTAAGCTATAGCTATCAAACTTTTTTGTGAAAGTGATTGGATTTAGTCAGGTACTACCTAGATGAATGGGGAGTGGATAGGTAGTCTGTGATCACCTACATGGGATGTGCAGCAGAGTTACATTGTCAGTTCAGTAGATGTGGCTTAAGGGTGTCATAAGGAACTTGGACCCTATACTGTTGTGACTTTTTGTGATGAATATATGGATATTGCATGACGTACTATGATATTATACTATTCAGCCTGATTGTTTTCTCGTGTATCCCTCTGGAGGGAATGCTCTGTTTTTTAATATTTTATGAAATATAATAAAGATTGTTTTTGATAATTAAATTAATCTTTATGGTGAATCTTTCCTTTGGGTATGAGATAGATACCCATTAATATGAGATATATGAAGTATTAAGGAAAGTAATTTTTAAAGGGACCTTGTGTTGAGATCTGATTCCCTTCTTGTAGTAATGTCCCCATACTGATCCCCTTCTTCTAGTACTGTCCACATACTGGTCCCCATTGTATATTAATGTACCCCATACTGGTCCCCGTCTGGTACTAATGTCCCCTTCCTGGTCCCCTTCTTGAAGTAATGTTCCTCCCTGATCCATACGTGTAGTAATGCCCCATCCTGGTCCCCATCCTATAATAATGACTCCCATCCTGGTCCTCATCATGTTGTAATGTCCCCATCCTGGCCCTCTTCTTGTAGCAATGTCCCCATCCTGGTCCTCATCTTGTAGTAATGCCCCTACTCTGGTCTCCATCTTGTAGTAATGTTCCTCCCTGGTCCATACGTGTAGTAATGCCTCATCCTGGTCCCCATCCTATATTAATGTCCCCCATCCTGGTCCCCATCCTATATTAATGTCCCCCATCCTGGTCCTGATCTTGTAGTTATGTTCCCTCCCTTGTCATCTTGTAGTAATGTCCCCCATCCCAACGCCATTTTGTAGAGATGTCTGTCCCCACAACCTGGTCTCTGTTCTTTTTGTTCTTTCACACACATACACACTCACACATATACACACTCGCACACTCACACATATACACATGCGCACACACTCACATACACACTCACACACACACATTCACACACACATACACACACTCGCTTATACACTCACACATATATACACACTCACACATACATCTTCAGACATATTAACACAAACACATACACACTTACACATTGACACACATTCACACACTTACACATAGGGCCATATTTGGATTTCCTGCCACCCTAGGCACTTTCAGCAGTCGTGCCTTCCCCAGGCTGCTATTCCCGGTCTCCCGCTTGCCGGCACCAGCCAGCACCTGGCAGCCGCCACCAGCCAGCACGTGGCACCAGGCACCATCCTGCACCCGGCACCAGGCGTCATCCGTCGGCACCAGGCGGCAGACGCTAGCACCCAGCATCTGCCAGCATCCGGCGGCAGTTGCCAGCACCAAGGAGGTAGCACCAGGTGGCACCCGGCAGCTGCCAGCACACGGTGGCAGCCACAAGTGCCCGGGAAGCTGCACCAGGTGGCACCCGGCAGCTGCCAGCACCCAGCTGTAGCCGCCAGCACCCATCATTAGGCAGCACCCAGCAGCACCTGTGAGGCAGCACTAGGTGGCATCTGGCAGCTGCCAGCACCCGGCATTAAGCGGCACCCGGCAGCCGCCAGCACCCAGTGGCCGCTAGCACCAGGCAGCCGCCAGCACCAGGCGGCAGCCGGCAGCTACCAGCACCTGGCATTAGGCGGCACCAGGCGGCCGCCAGCACCCGGCACCAGCCACTGTCGATGTGCCGCCTAGGCGGCGCGGGAATACATTCACACATATACACACATTCATACACACACGCATACTCACATATACACACTCACATACATATACACACACACTCGCACACATTCACACATACACACACTCACACACATATACACACTCAGAAATATTCACACACACATACACACTCACACATATACACACACTCACACATACATACACTCTCTCTCTAACTCTCACTCATACACACCTTAATGAAGTCCCGGGCCATTGTACATGGAGCCGCCGCGGTACCCGCTTTATTGTGACTTCCGGGTACCACTCAATCAAGCGCCTTCACTCCTGTAAATTAATGCAAGCAGGCAGCTGGCGGACCAATCAAGCACCTCCTGTGACATATATGCCGACGTCAGCTGCAGGCGTCTGATTGGTCCACCGGCCGCCTGCTTGCATGAATGTACAGGAGTGAAGGCACTTGTTTGAGCGGTACCCAGAAGTCAAAATAAAGCGGGTACCGCAGCAGCTCCATGTACAATGGCACAGGGCATGCTTCTCTTTTCATGGTGGCCCAGGCCACAGTGGGAAGCTCTGCGGCCCGCATGCAGCCCGGGGGCTGCGTGTTTGAGACCCCTGCTTTATATGCAAATAAATATCGAATACACATATATGTTTTACACAAAGATTATAGATATCTACATACATTTTTTCTACATACTATTTTTTTTTTTTTTTTTTCTTCCAATTTTTGTCCCTTATTTTTCATCATTATTTTTCCTTATGAGTCTATTTTTTTTAGATAATATTTCTAAATATTTATAATTCACAGTACACTTCAGTTTACAAATCTCATCAAACTAATATTACATATGTTGATTGTCAGACAAACCATCAGATGAATAAATTACGTGATTCCAGTCCTTTTTGATTGTTTTGCTGATCAGAAATCCACTGAATTTATAGATTGATCCATAGTCATCTTGAGCTCTTTCTGTAAATATAAGAGGAAGGATCCATCCGTAAAATAAATGGTTGAATCTGTCAAATAACCCACTTCACATGTACGTATAACACATCTTTCAATCTTTATTTCTGAATTATCTGCAAGTGCATACACAATTTTCTCTGACACTTTTTCCAATAGTAATTTGTAATAACTACAACTCGATTATTCGAGCCCTCAGTGGTTCATCAGCATATCAATGAACTATTCAATATCTGACAATGCGCTTGGTGATCAAAGTATAATTATAGTGCTTTCTAACAGACTTGTTTTCCATTTGCATGCACTATGTCTAATGAAATTTCTTTTATGAGGATAAGTCCTTTTTCCAAGGTCCAAGTTAATTGCATAAGTATATATAGCTACTATATAATTGCCGTAGGCACTTCCGTGTCGGACCCCGCAAAAGACCGTGGCTTTGTCACTCTGTGACGTCACCACGCGTGACGCATTGCCCGCGTAGCGGGCATTGCGACCCCTCGCCGCTGTCACCACACACCCCCCATATGTCCTCACCCCCCCCATATGTCCGCACACCCCCGCTCCGATCCCGCTCCGGAGCCGCTGCTGTCAGCACATGCTGACACAGTGCTCCAGAGCCTGCCCCTACCCCCTAAGCCCCTACCCCCTAAGCCCGCCTCCTAACCCCGCAGCCCCTAAGCCCCTACCCCCGCCGCCCCTACCCCCTAAGCCCGCCTCCTACCCCCGCCGCCCCTAAGCCCGCAGCCCCTAAGCTCCTACCCCCGCCGCCCCTACCCCCTGTAAACCCCGCAGCCCCTAAGCCCCTACCCCCGCCGCCCCTACCCCCTAAGCCCCCTCTATGGAGCGGAGGCTGCAGGGCCCCCCAGGGACCATGGCCCTACAGCCTCCGCTCCAGCCCGCGGGGATCAGGGACCGGAGGCGGAGATGCCACCTCCGATCCCCGCATGTCCGCACACCACGCCCATATGTCAGCACCCCCCCGCCATATTTCCGCACAGCCCCCCCCCACAATGTCCGCACAGCCCCCCCCCAGAGTGTCCGCACAGCCCCCCCCCACAATGTCCGCACAGCCCCCCCCACAATGTCCAAACAGCCCCCCCCTACAATGTCCAAACAGCCCCCCCCCACAATGTCCAAACAGCCCCCCCCTCCTACAATGTCCACACAGCCCCCCCCCACAATGTCCACACAGCCCCCCCCACAATGTCCGCACAGCCCCCCCCACAGTGTCCGCACAGCCCCCCCCCACAATGTCCGCACAGCCCCCCCCACAATGTCCAAACAGCCCCCCCCTACAATGTCCAAACAGCCCCCCCCACAATGTCCAAACAGCCCCCCCTCCTACAATGTCCACACAGCCCCCCCCCACAATGTCCACACAGCCCCCCCCACAATGTCCACACAGCCCCCCCCCCACAATGTCCACACAGCCCCCCCTACAATGTCCAAACAGCCCCTCCCAACAATGTCCACACAGCCCCCCCCACAATGTCCAAACAGCCCCTCCGAACAATGTCCACACAGCCCCCCCCTCCCCACAATATCCAAACAGCCCCTTCCACAATGTCCAAACAGCCCCCCCCTACAATGTCCACACAGCCCCCCCCCCTCCCCACAATGTCCACCACAGCCCCCCCACAATGTCAACACAGCCCCCCCCACAATGTCCAAACAGCCCCCCCCACAATGTCCAAACAGCCCCCCCCACAATGTCCAAACAGCCCCCCCTACAATGTCAACACAGCCCCCCCACAATGTCCAAACAGCCCCCCCTACAATGTCCAAACAGCCCCCCCACAATGTCCAAACAGCCCCCCCTACAATGTCCACACAGCCCCCCCCACAATGTCCACACAGCCCCTCCCCCCACAATGTCCACACAGCCCCTCCCCCCACAATGTCCACACAGCCCCCCCCTACAATGTCCAAACAGCCCCCCCACAATGTCCAAACAGCCCCCCTCACAATGTCCACACAGCCCCCCCCACAATGTCAACACAGCCCCCCCCTACAATGTCCAAACAGCCCCCCTCACAATGTCCAAACAGCCCCCCTCACAATGTCCACATAGCCCCCCCACAATGTCAACACAGCCCCCCCCCACAATGTCCAAACAGCCCCCCCCAACATGTCCAAACAGCCCCCCCACCATGTCTAAACAGCCCCCCCCACCATGTCCAAACAGCCCCCCACAATGTTCACACAACCCCCCCCACAATGTCCAAACAGCCCCCCCCACAATGTCCACACAGCCCCCCCCCACAATGTCCACACACAGCCCCCCCTACAATGTCCAAACAGCCCCCCCACAATGTCCAAAACAGCCCCCCCCCACAATGTCCAAACAGCCCCCCCACCATGTCCAAACAGCCCCCCACAATGTTCAAACAACCCCCCCCCACAATGTTCAAACAGCTCCCCCCCACAATGTCCGAACAGCCCCCCCCACAATGTTCAAACAACCACCCCCACAATGTCCAAACAGCCCCCCCCACAATGTCCACACAGCCCCCCCCCACAATGTCCACACAGCCACCCCCTACAATGTCCAAACAGCCCCCCCCCACAATGTCCAAACAGCCCCCCCCACAATGTCCAAACAGCCCCCCCACCATGTCCAAACAGCCCCCCACAATGTTCAAACAACCCCCCCCACAATGTTCAAACAGCCCCCCCCACAATGTCCACACAGCCCCCCCCCACAATGTCCACACAGCCCCCCCCACAATTTTCAAACAGCCCCCCCCCACAATGTCCCACAGCCCCCCCCAATGTCCACACAGCCCCCCCACCATGTCCAAACAGCCCCCCCCCAATGTTCAAACAGCCCCCCCACAATGTCCACACAGCCCCCCCACCATGTCGAAACAGCCCCCCCCACAATGTCCAAACAGCCCCCCCACAATGTCCAAACAGCCCCCCACCATGTCCAAACAGCCCCCACAATGTTCAAACAACCCCCCCCACAATGTCCGCACAGCCCCCCCCCCACAATGTCCACACAGCCCCCCCACCATGTCCAAACACCCCCCCCCACAATGTTCAAACAGCCAACCCACCATGTCCAAACAGCCCCCCCCCACAATGTTCAAAAAGCCCCCCCCCACAATGTTCAAACAGCCCCCCCCCACAATGTCCACACAGCCCCCCCATCATGTCCAAACAGCCCCCCCACAATTTTCAAACAGCCCCCCCCACAATGTCCGCACAGCCCCCCCCACAATGTCCGCACAGCCCCCCTACCATGTCCAAACAGCCCCCACCCTACAATGTTCAAACAGCCCCCCCACAATGTCCACACAGCCCCCCCACCATGTCCAGACAGCCCCCCACAATGTTCAAACAGCCCCCCCCCACAATGTCCGAACAGCCCCCCCTCACAATGTCCGCACAGCCCCCCCCACAATGTCCATACAGCCCCCCCCACAATTTTCAAACAGCCCCCCCCACAATGTCCGCACAGCCCCCCCCCCACAATGTTCACACAGCCCCCCCACCATGTCCAAACAGCCCCCCCCCACAATGTTCAAACAGCCCCCCCCACAATGTTTAAACAGCCCCCCCCACAATGTCCACACAACCCCCCCACCATGTCCAAACAGCCCCCCCCACAATGTTCAAACAGCCCCCCCCACAATGTCCAAACAGCCCCCCCCCACAATGTCCACACACCCCCCCCCACAATGTCCACACAGCCCCCCCACCATGTCCGAACAGCCCCCCCCACAATGTTCAAACAGCCCCCCCACAATGTCCAAACAGCCCCCCGCAATGTTCAAACAGCCGCCCCCCACCATGTCCAAACAGCCCCCCCACAGTGTTCAAACAGCCCCTCCACAATGTCCAAACAGCCCCCCCACAATGTCCACACAGCCCCCCCCCCACTATGTCCAAACAGCCCCCCCCACAATGTCCACACAGCCCCCCCCCCACTATGTCCAAACAGCCCCCCCTCCACTATGTCCAAACAGCCCCCCCCACAATGTCCAAACAGCCCCCCCCACAATGTCCACACAGCCCCCCCCACAATGTCCAAACAGCCCCCCCACACAATTTCCAAAGAGCCCCCCCCCACAATGTCCAAACAGCCCCCCCCACAATTTCCAAACAGCCCCCCCCCCACAATGTCCGCACAGCCCCCCCCCCCACACAATGTCCGCACAGCCCCCCCACAATGTCCGCACAGCCCCGACGCCGTCGATCACTTACCTGTCTTCATGACATCTGATTCGTCAGGTCCAGTATTCCATCCGGCCCAGGCATCCTCTTCCTTCAGCCCATGGCCACGAGTCTTCCATCCGGCCCAGGCATCCTCTTCCTCCAGCCTCGGGGGTCTTCTTTCCTCCTTCAGCGAGCTCCAGGTCCTGGATGTTTTCTCTTCGGTCCGCACCGCTGACTGACGATTAAAGATGGCGTCCGCGAGTTTCTGGAAGCCCCGCCCACGGATCCAAAATGCACCAATCACATTCACATACACACTAACCAATCACATTCAAGGCTCATTCATACATTTTTATCAATGGGAAAAATTCTCTCACTTACTATCAATATTAATATACAATCATACACATCACAATAATTACACTATAAAATAAAAATGCTAATAATAATGATATAATGCTATAAATACTGCTATTAATGCTACTAATAATGCTATTCATGATATTAATAATGTTATTAATGCTATTAATGCTATTAATAAATGCTATTAATGCTAATAATAATGCTATTAATGCTAATAATACTGTTAATAATGCTATTAATACTGCTATTAATGCTACCAATAATGCTATTAATGCTATTAATAATGTTATTAATGCTATTATTAATGCTATTAATGCTAATAATAATACTGTTAATGCTAATAATAATGCTAATAATGCTATTAATACTGCTATTAATGCTACTACTAATGCTATTTAATCATGTTATTAATGCTATTATTAAATGCTATTAAATGCTAATAATGCTATTAATGCTAATATATTATGCTATTAATGCTAATAATGCTAATAATAATGCTATTTGTGCTATTATTAATGCTATTAAGGCTAATTAATAATCATGCTATTTATGCTATTCAAAATGTTATTAATGCTAATAATATTGCTATTAATAGCTCTTTATGCTAATACTAATGCTATTAATGCAATTATTTATGCGATTAATTCTATTATTTATGCTATTAATGCTATTAATAATGCTATTAATGCTAATATTAATGCTATTAAGGCTAATAATCATGCTATTAATGCTATTCTTAATGCTATTAATGCTAATAATATTGCTATTAATTTTATTAATGCTATTATTTATGCTATTAATGCTATTAATAATGCTATTAATGCTATTAATTATGCTATTAATGCTATTAATGCTAATATTAATGCTATTAATGGTAATATTAATGCTATTAATGCTATTACTGCTAATAATAATTCTATAAATGCTACTAATTATGCTATTAATGCTAATATTAAGGCTAATAATGCTAATAATAATGCTATTAATGATATTATTAATACTATTAAGGCTAATAATCATGCTATTAAGGCTATTAATAATGCTATTAATGCTATTATTAATGCTAATACTGCTATTAATAATGCTATTAGTGCTAATAATAATGCTATTAATGCTAATAATTATGCTATTAATGGTAATATTAATGCTAATAATGCTAATAATAATGCTAATAATGCTATTATTAATGCTATTAAGGCTAATAATCATGCTATTCATGCTATTAATAATGCTATTAATGTTATTAATGCTAATATTAATGCTATTAATTCTATTATTAATGCTATTAATGCTATTAATAACGCTATTAATGCTATTTTTAATTCTATTAATGCTATTAATAATTTTATTAATGCTAATAATGCTATTACTCCTCATAATAATGCTATTAACGCTATTATTAATGCTATTTATGGTAATAATGCTATTAATACTAATAACAATACTATTATTAGTACTATTAATGCTAATAATAATGCTATTACTGCTAATAATAATGCTATTAATGCTAATAATTATGCTATTAATGCTAATATTAATGCTAATAATGCTAATTATAATCCTATTAATGCTATTAATAATGCTATTAGGCTAATAATCATGCTATTTATGCTATTCAAAATGCTATTAATGCTAATAATATTGCTATTAATGCTCTTTATGTTAATACTAATGCTATTAATGCGATTATTTATGCTATTAATTCTATTATTTATGCTATTAATGCTATTAATAATGCTATTAATGTTATTAATAATGTTATTAATGCTATTAATGCTAATATCAATGCTATTAATGCTATTAAGGCTAATAATCATGCTATTAATGCTATTAATAATGCTATGAATGCTATTTTTAATTCTATTAATGCTATTAATAATGTTATTAATGCTAATAATGCTATTACTCCTCATAATAATGCTATTAACGCTATTATTAATGCTATTTATGGTAATAATGCTATTAATACTAATAATAATACTATTATTAGTACTATTATTGCTATTAATAATGCTATTAATGCTAATAATAATGCTGTTAATGCTAATAATTATGCTATTAATGGTAATAATAATGCTATTAATGCAAATAATATTGCTATTAATGCTAATATTAATGCTATTAATGCTAATACTAATGCTATTAATGCTATTATTTATGCTATTAATGCTATAATTTATGCTATTAATGCTATTATTAATGCTATTAATGCACACACTAATGCTATTAATGCTATTCATAATGCTATTACTCCTATTAATACTGCTCTTAATGCTATTAATACTGCTATTAATGCTATTAATACTGTTATTAATGCTCATAATACTGCTAATAATGCTATTAATACTGCTATTACTGCTAATAATGCTATTGCTAATATTATTGCTATTGATGATGCGATTATTATTTAAAAATCTTTAAAGAAACAATAAACATATTCTAGACACCCGATGCATTTGTATCAGGCTAACAGCTATAACTACTATAATCAAATTAATGCACATTCTAGAATCCCAATGCATTTGCATCGGGCTCACAACTAGTATATATATATATATATATATATATATATATATATATATATATATCGGGTGGTTTGGTTCTACAGTATCCACATGTCATAATTGATATATTCCCTTGAGCTTTGTGCAAATAAAACAATCCTAAACTCATATGGAACTTATGAAATTGAGATGCGGTTATATCTGAATGTGGGAGGCTGGTGTTCTAGCACATATTTCATCTCCATCACTAATGCACACTGTGATTTACCACAGGGTATATTTTTAGTCCTTGAAGACTCTTGATTGTCACTAGGGATGAGCGAGTACTGAAATATTTGGACTCACTAGACTCGTAACGAGTAGATCCGATACTCGGTACTTGCTACGAGTCTAGCGAGTCCAATGTAAGTCAATGGGGAAGCGAGTATTGCGAGTAATTCCTCAGCTGCTGGACCCTATAAAGAGGTCTGGCAGCAGAAGAAAAACCTGCGATTCCCCACTTCATTGTTTAAAAGCCAGCGGTAAAAACCCGCCGCCTTTTAAACAGTGCTGACAGCTGCTGACAGCTTCCCTGCCGCCTGACAGCAGGATTCTCCGCTCCCCCACTGCCTCCCCACCCTATCCTAACTTAGGATCGAGTGGGGAGGCTGCGTGGGGAGTGGAGGATCCTGCTGACAGGCAACGGGGAGCGCATAACCGACCACGGCCAGCAGGGAGCTGTCCGCGGTCGTGAACTGAGGTAAAACCGGATTCTCCCGGATTGCCCCGGTCCGGTGCTATCCAGGACCATACAGCCCCATGTTGTGGGGCGCCGGATTGCACCGGACGGGTGCAATCCGGGAGAATCCAGTTTTGAAAACCGGTTTGAAAACCAGATTCTCCCGGATTGTACCCGTCCAGTGCAATCCGCCACCCCATAACATGGGGCTCTACGGTCCTGGATTGCTCCGGACCGGGGCAATCCAGGAGAATCCGGTTTTCAAACTGGTTTTCTCTTTTTGACGCTTCCCGCCTGGATTTTCAAATGAACAGTTGACTCAGGTCTGCTGTTCAATTGAAGTAACAGTGCTGTAAGGTTCATGTGAGTTCATGCTTACCTGCATTAACTCACATGAACTTTCCTATGGGTGCACAGCTCTGCTACATCTCTGGTGGAGGTTCTCTACCAGAGATGTAGCAGAGCTAAAGAAAAACCCTGGATTGGACTACGTCAGATGGAAGAGGATTTTTTTTAAATAAAGATGGAGTCCCAAAGTGTGTTTTTTTTTTTTTCAAATAAAAATATTTTTTCTTGGTGTTGTGTTTTTATTTAAACAATTTAATAGAAATTCATGGCGGTCATGTCTAATATTGGCGTGACCCCATGAATTTTGGGCTTAGGACCAGCTGATAACAAAAAGCTGCCCCTAACCCCTTTATTACCCAGTGAGCCACTGCACCAGGGCTCTGGAAGAGTTGGGTTCAGCACCAGAACATGGCGCTTCAATGAACGTGCCATTTTCTGGGGCAGCATGCGGGCTGCTATTCGCAGCGGGAGTGCCCTGAATGCTTGGGCTTCCCTGCGATGCAAATTCCAGTCCCTAGCTGCCTAGCTGGACCTGACTGGACATAGAAATCGTGCGGAGCCCCACGCATTCTTTTTTTAATTTTTTCATGAAATTCATGAAATAATAAAAAATAAGGGCTTCCTGATATTTCTGTGTCCAAGCAGGTCCAAATAGTCAGCTGGGGGTTGGGGGCAGCCCATTGCCGCCTGCTGTATCCAGCTGGCATACAAAAAAAAGCGAAGCCCTCGTCAAAATTTTTTGAAAAATCCATTAAACAATCCTATCAAAAAGGACTGTATCTTTATTAACCCATCGACCATGGTCGATGGGTTAACAAAGATGCAGTTCCATTCATTCATATTGTTTTTTGGATTTTTCAGAAAAAAATTGACGTGGGCTTCGCCGTATTTTTGTATCCAGCCGGATGCAGCAGTCAGCGACGGGCTGCCACCAACCCCCAGGTGCCTATTTGTACGTGGCCGGACACAACAATATAGGGGAGCCCCCTTTTTTTTTATTATTTCATAAATTTCATGAAATAATAAAAAAAAAATATGTGGGGCTCCGCGCTATTTCTATGTCCTGCCAGGTACAGCTAGGCAGCTGGGGGCTTTAATCCGCAGCACAGGGAGGCCCAAGCTTTCTGGGCACTTCCCGCTCCGAATGGCAGCCCGCACCCGCCCCAGAAAATGGTGCGTTCATTGAAGCGCCATATTCTGGCGCTGAACCCAACTCTTCCAGGGCCCTGGTGCGGTGGCTCACTGGGTAAAAAAGGGGTTAGGGCCAGCTTTGTATTATCAGCTGGCCCTAAGCTCGAAATTCATGGTGGTCACGCCAATAGTAGACATTACCGCCATGAATTTCTAGTAAATTAAGTAAAAAAAACACAACACAGAAATTTTTTTATTAGAAATAAAACAAATAAGACCTTTAGTGACTCCAACTTTATTAAAAAAATCCTCTTCCGTCCTACGTAGTCCATAAACGCAATCTCAGCACTACTACATCGCACTGCATAGACTCACATGTCTATGCAGAGCAAGTGCAGTCTGAGAAATGACTACAACAGTCAGGGTTCACCTCAGGTCATAGCTCAGGCTAATGCTACTGTATATATGCATCAGAGAGTAGCTTCCTATTTTCTTACAAGGAACATATTTCTGTCTATCTTCTTTTTTATTTTCCCTTTTTTAATTCTTTTTTTTCTTAAGTAATAGATGATTATCTTCCAAAATGTATAGCAACAGAGAGAATATGGCAATAATGGGCTCATTGAGAAGGTTGGGATTGTCAGCTCCTGATGGAGACCAGTGTAGCACACCTATAACACAGGTGATCCCTGAGGAAAACACAGTTCCTATTCAATATAAAGGTCCAGGTCATCCCCAATTTTTAGTTTGATTCTCCTCCAAAACATGCTGCAGGTCTTTTTAAACTATCTTTTTATACTCTTTTTTTTTATTTTTCCTGTGTTTCTTATTGTTTTTTGTGGATAATATTTAGCAATATGTCATTATTATTATTAGTATTGGATGCTATTTTAAATGCTATTATGTTAGATCTGTGTGAAGGATCATGTTACATTACATGTCACTGCACCCTCCCATGCCATACTGAAGTCAGGCTCTTGTGCTTGAGTGTTTGGCATCTTGTGTGAGCATATAATACCTGCCTCATGTATACTGTCTTATGGTTGCATTCCTGATGAATGAGCGAGGATTGCTTCAAAATGCGTAGAAATAAAGCACCATTATCTACAGCTACATAGTGGTTATTGTTCTTATACAGTTAGTGCTGATCACAAAAACACTGTGGGTTAAAGTTTCTACTACCACCCTTCATGTGCAGTGTGGGTCCAGCAGCAATTGTATCAAATGCATATACTGGTTGTGTTTCTCACAACCAGACCAGATGTGCAACGATCAATATAATTTTCTCATCTTATGCAAAGATAAGACCCTATTGGCTCTCTTGTTTCCCCATCTTTAGATTTATAGTGGTTGTGACTCTCACAGCCACACAAGATGAAGCCTCTGATACTTATTTAGGTAATATTTTATCTCTCAGACCCTTCATCCTCCCTGCTTTCATTTTCTGAGGTAATGACCTTTGGGTTTTCATTGGCTGTAAACCATAATCATCAACATTAACAGAAATAAACACTTGAAATAGATCACTGTGTGTAATGACTATATATAATACTTGAGTTTCAGTTTTTGTATTAAATTACTGAAATTAACTTTTTAATAATATTCTAATTCATTGAGATGCGCCTGTAGGTCATAAATATATCTAACTAAAATGAACCAATTTTTTGCATATTTTGCACAAGGAAACAGGTGCATTTTCATTCATAAATATGCTCCACAAATATATTTTATAATAATTTATTATTCTATGCAGCACTGCCTATTTCTCAAAAATCCAAACTTACTGCACATAAATAAACTATCATGTGCATTATAAAGCAGTGTGTATTTGAAGCCATGCTATTTATATGATATGCACTTAGATTAACAAGAATGAGGTTAGGTAAATATGCATGCTTTGTCAACAGTAACTGTGAAAGTTATTGATAGTATGGCAAGCCTGAATATATCACCATAATTGAATTTGTTTACCTCCAGCAAAACATAAGGCAGGGTATAAAGTACAAAGACATAAAGTTAACATAGAAATGGAATTCTGTAACAATTCATTGAGCAAAACATAATTAGCAGAAATGCACTAATGTAATTTCCCACAATGATTCTTCTTTAGGCCAAATATCAGGTCATGAGTAGTGGCGCCATTCCAGGAACGAATACAAAACGCTGAAACTAAAGTTATGGCTGAAAAAGTCCAAATAAACTGGTTTATGTGATCAACAGAGGCATAAACTTAGGAGTGTGGCTCGGATTTCTGAAATACAAACGACAAATTTATTCAGGAGCCATTGTGTGAGCTAATATAGCATTAGAGAATGTGGATATATTCAGCAGCAGGGTGCCGCTCTACCACTCGAGGAAATTTACATCTTTCTCATTATGTAAATTTTCTTTCAATATACCCCTTGGAGTTCAAGATATTAGTACTTTTGTGTCCATATGCACTCAATTTGTAAGTTAGCACATTGCATTTCTGCAAGTGTTTCATTTTATATCACTCAGCCAAGTTTTGGAAACTTGTGTTTGAAGACTGTGACACAAATTAATACTCGCAGTCTAAGTCTGTCAACAAAAAAAATATTTCCTCTTTGATCATTTTATTGCAAGACAATTTTCATACTAATGACATACACAAAACCTAAACTCTTAAATGCAACAAAAATCAGATTTTTATCCTTTAACCATATGCTTTATAGAAGTAGACAAGGGCAAGGATAAAAATGCACAAAGCCCAATCATCACAGTAGTCATTGTCTAGGGTCACATTTACGGTTTGACCCTAGCCTACCAGATTGCAGTTTAAACTTAGTACTTTTTCCAGAACTGCATAGCGTTACCGCTATGCGGTGCTGGAAAAAGTACTAAGTTTAAACCGCAATCCGGTAGGATAGGGTCAAACCATAAATGTGACCGTAGCCATTGTCATTTTATTTCAAAATATTTTTTTAAAACATTTAGTAAAAGATGCACAAACTGTACATGCATGCTTCTACAAATGGCCATGACTGCACATTCTGGTTGCAAATGATTTCTAACAATCAGGAACACAGCTTCGTCTCATGGATGGCCTGCAGGGCTGCATCGTCCATTGGACAGTGTGAGCCCTTGAACTCAGGCGAAAAGCTGGCAGGGGGAGCGGCGCCATATCTTCCTTCCCGACGGGTGCCGCCGGCTGCGGTAAGACACAGCCTCTCCCCCTGCTGCATAGACAGACTTGTGGTGCGGCAGTGGCGCAGATGGCAACCCCCCCACCCCCGCTCCATACTGTGTGGCTCAGGCAGCAGAGGGGCTTGATGCACCCCTGATGGCATGGGCATAGAACTCGTGCCAATGTCACCCATACCAGAAGCTGGCGGCTATCCATTGCTAAGTGTTTAAGACACGTATTTCCACCTCGGCTCTTTATCAGCTCATAAACCTCTGTCAATAGTGACAGCGGCATGTAATGGGTTTGAGCGTGCGATCTCACGGGAGAATAGTGTCTTCAAAAATCCGCACCTTCGGACAAAATACGCACAAAAAGATGTCATGCACACAAGTTTGGTGCTTGCTTGGTGTGGGGAAGGGAAACATTGGTACATAAATGACAAAGTAGAAAAAGTCCTGTTTCTGAGGTATAATCACCATTAAATTACATACGTAGAACAAAAATCTGCACCTTCCCCACACCAAGTAGAAAAAACTCACCAAATTTGGCCGCTTACAAATATCATTGCATTTAGCAGGATACTATCAGCCACCTCAGATGCAACCCATATCTCCCACCACCGATGCTCCATCTCCTACAACCCTGACACGGGGGCGATTGTGGCATCTGCGACCAGCCGTGCCACAAGGAGGAGACAAGTGGTATCACTGGACATGAGATCGGTGATTTTTTTTCTAAACTAAATTATACATGTGTTAAACATGTGGTTAGGTACTCATAGGCGTGAGGGCCCATGACGGGGGCTACAAGCTTACGCTATTTTGGTCCAAAATATCAAACTAACATCTCACTTTCATCTATAGTGTTATATTGCATTTTTTTGATCCATCTGCAGTCTACAGCTGAGCCCTCTAGGGGGCATCAGTCATTTGTGTTGCATATTTTGGTGCAGAGCAGCCCGCCTTGTCTAACAGCTGGGCGTCATTAATAGGCTGCTTTCTGACACTATGCTCCACTATTGGAGTGGCTGCCGCCCTGTGGTGATCTCATGTCCAGTGATACCATCTGTCTCCTCTTTGTGGCACGGCTGGTCGCAGATGCCACAATCGCCCCCGTGTAAGGGTTGTAGGAGATGGAGCATCGGTGTTGGGAGATATGGGTTGCCTCTACGGTGGCTGACAGTATCCTGCTTAAATGCAATGATATTTGTAATCGGTCAAATTTGGTGAGTTTTTTCTACTTGGTGTGGGGAAGGTGCAGATTTTTGTTCTACGTATGTAATTTAATGGTGATTATACCTCAGAAACAGGACTTGTACATTAATGTGTGTAAATGTCATTAAAATCTATTGGGAGCATGTATTTTTTTGGGGACCTGGTGAGTGGCTACATGATTGTGTTAAAACTACTACATTATTATAAACACTGTTTGAAGTCATGTCAGCTTTTGTAGCCAGAGCTAGAGACCTTTCAGCCTCTTCTAAACAATTTGCGTAGGCGCGCAAGCTATGCCTATTCTGAAAGTTCTCTATGCATTGTACTTTCAGAAGCGGCGTAAATAGCGATGTCTTAAAACAGTTAAAAAATATAAGTAAGACTAAACTGTGCCATAATTACTGTTGTTGGTATTCTTGGCTGCAAAAATAAATACACTGAGGAGCAAGAGTAACAATGTTTTGAACTTTTGACATTCAGATTTTATATTTCACCATTTACTACAACTTTGAGCGTGAAACTACCTTCATTTTCTAGACAATTATTTTGACTGTCTTTTGCATACATTTTACTTGCAATGGTTTAACAAATGATAAGTTATTCAGATTCTTGTCACGTCACTGCATTGTTACTGTTTTGCACCTCGTGTTCGAAAAAAAAAAATCTTACTGTATACTATAAATTACAACTTTCTTTTATTTTCCTTTAAAGCTCAAAGTGTTCTTAGGTTGATTTCCATAAAAAAAGGTCAATGGCTTGAACTGATGAGCAGCCATGAAAGAGATTTCCCAAGAAAAGTGAAACGGAATCATCCAGCTCATTAATACCGGTCTCTAGGTAAAGGAAATTGCCAAAGTGCACCAGTTACAGTTGAAATAATATGAAATGAACTCCATCCATTAAAAGCCATGAGGGGGATGTGCAGGAAAAATACTGGAGTCATCAAGTCAGCTGATTATTAGTGGTGAGCGAGTACGCTTGTGACTACTCGGTACTCGCACGAGTATCACTGTACTCGGGCTACTCGGTGAGTACCGAGTAATCTCGCGATACTCGTGCTGTGCTCGTGGTCCTCATCCCTGCATGTCGGCGCTCTTTAGAGAGCCAGCCCACATGCAGGGATTGGCTGGCAGTCACTGCAATGCCACAGCCCTGTTAGTTGTGGTATTGCAGTGATTGGCCGGCCCGCACAGCGTGACCGAGCCTTTATAAGACGTGGCCACAATGTGCTCTGCACACAGCCATCCAGACAGTGAGTGTAGGGAGAGTGTCTGCTGCTGCTTAGTGACAGATTTGCAGCCCTCATAGGTAGATCCAGAGCAGGGCTGCAAACTGCTGCTGACCACAACAGTCCTTCTCAGGACTAATCTAGGAGGATATAGGCAGGGTGATCCAGATCGGAGTCCAAGCTTTACAGTAACCAGAACAGTCCTCAGGAGACTGTTGGAGCTGACTAGCTGTATACAGGCAGGGTATAATATCCAGCTTTCCTGTGACCAGAACAGTCACTAGACTGTTGTACTTGACTAGCTGTATACAGGCAGGGTCTAAAATCCAGCTTTCCTGTGACCAGAACAGTCACCAGACTGTTGTAGCTGACTAGCTGTATACAGGCAGGGTCTAAAATCCAGCTTTCCTGTGACCAGAACAGTCACAAGACTGTTGCAGCTGACTAGCTGTATACAGGCAGGGTCTAAAATCCAGCTTTCCTGTGACCAGAACAGTCACCAGACTGTTGTAGTTGACTAGTTCTATACAGGCAGGCTCTAATATCCAGCTTTCCTGTGACCAGAACAGTCACCAGACTGTTGTAGTTGACCAGCTCTGTACAGGCAGGGTCTAATATCCAGCTTTCCTGTGACCAGAACAGTCACCAGACTGTTGTAGTTGACTAGTTCTATACAGGCAGGCTCTAATATCCAGCTTTCCTGTGACCAGAACAGTAACCAGACTGTTGTACTTGACTAGCTCTATACAGGCAGGGTCTAATATCCAGCTTTACTGTGACCAGAACAGTCACCAGACTGTTGTACTTGACTAGCTCTATACAGGCAGGCTCTAATATCCAGCTTTCCTGTGACCAGAGCTGTATACAGGCAAAATGCGCAAGGGCGTTGGCAAGGGCGTTGGTAAGGAACAAGGAAGTGGACGTGATGGTGGTGCAGGCAGAGGCCGAGGTCGTGTGCAAGCACTAATTTCGCAACAACAAAGTGCCACATCTACTCGCTCGCACGTCCTGTCCCAAATTCTTGGGGCCCGCAGCAGTACACCGCTCTTGAACCAAGACCAGTGTCAACAGATTGTTACTTGGATAGCGGATAATGCTTCAAGTCAGATTGGCACCTCCACAAACACCCTGTCTTCCACACGGTCAAGTGTCATTAGCCGTGATACTGCACCGCACATTTCCCAACCTGATCCTCCTTCCTACCACCAGGCCGAGTACACGTCCACGGACATTACTGATCCCACACTTGGACACTCGGAAGAGCTGTTCACTAGAGATGGGCGAGTATACTCGCTACCATTCGGCACTCGCCGAATAGTAGCGGTATTCGTGTTCTCGCTACTCGCCGAGTAAATTAGGATTACTCGGGAGTAGCAAGTACCGAATACTTTTGCAGTGTATCAGTAGATACACTGCAAAAGTCCTGTAAAAGAGAGAAAATGTGGTTAAAAAAAAAAAAAAATCGGATACTCACCTTAACCGACGGCTGTACCGGGACCGGCCGATGCACATCCATTCATGGAAAAGGACCTTTCCCTCTCTCAGCCAATCAGATGGCTGGGAGAGATCTGGCCAATCAGAGGCCGCCACATCACAATCACGTGATCGCTAGCGGCCACCTGATTGGCCAGATGGAAAGGTCCTCTCAGGTACACCGACGACCTTTCCATCTGGCCAATCAGGTGGCCGCTAGCGATTACATCATTGTGACGTGGCGGCCTCTGATTGGCCAGATCTCTCCCAGCCATCTGATTGGCTGAGAGCGGGAAAGGTCCTTTTCCATGAATAGATGTGCATCGGACGGTCCCGGTACAGCCGTTGGTTAAGGTGAGTATCCGATTTTTTTATTTTTTAACCACTTTTCCTTTCATTTACAGGACTTTTGCAGTGTATCTACTGATACACTGCAAAAGTATTCGGAATCGCTATACTCGCAACGAGTAGCGAGTACCGCTACCTACTCGTTGCGGGTATAGCGATTCCGAATAGTACGGTATTCACCCATCCCTACTGTTCACGTATCCATTCGCACAATCTGGCATCTCGCCATCTCCTGTTGAAGTGGGTGATGAGGAGATGGTATGTACAGATGCCCAAACATTTGAGCAGCCACGTTCTCATGAACGGAACGTTGGCAACGTGTCTCAACAAGGGGTGGACGATGATGAGACACAATTGCCAGGAAGTCAGGAGGAGGATCAGGGTGCGGAAGAGGAAGACGACGTGGTGGATGATCCAGTAGCTGACCCAACCTGGCAGGAGGATATGCAGAGCGAGGACAGCAGTGCACAGGGGGAGGGGGGCGTAGCATCCCAACAGGCAGTAAGAAGCAGGGTCGTATCCACAGGCAGAAGGCAGGCAACCGTTCCCCGGAACAACAGCACGACACAAGGTGCCTGTGCAAATGTTAGGTCTTCCCGAGTCTGGCAGTTTTTTAAGTTGGCTCCAGATGACTCTAAAAAGGCCATTTGCAACACCTGCCATGCCAGCATCAGCAGGGGTACGAAAACTAGCAGCCTGACCACCACCAGCATGATCAGGCACATGTCAGCCAAGCACCGGACTTTGTGGGAAGTACAACAGAGTCGAGGAACGGTGCTTGCTGATGTCACTGCTACGTCTTCGCGTGTTGTGCGTGTGAGCCAATCCCCTGTCCATGCTGCCTCCGGCCCTGCATCTGAAGTTGCCCACGCACAAATAACACCACCATCAAGCATGTCCTTGTCCCAGCGCAGCGTTCAATTATCCATTCAGCAAACCTTTGAACACAGGCGCAAATATGCTGCCAACGCCCCACACGCCACAGTCCTAAATTCTCACATTTCGTGACTGCTTGCGCTAGAAATGTTACCTTTCCGGCTGGTGGAGACAGAAGCATTCCGCGACCTGATGACGGCTCCTGTCCCACGTTACTCGGCCCCAGCTGCCACTATTTCTCCAGGTGTGCCGTCCCCGCATTGCATAACCACGTGTCACAAAGCATCACATGTGCCCTGAACAACGCTGTTTCAGCCAAAGTCCACCTAACCACAGACACATGGACAAGTGCTTGTGGGCAAGGCCGCTACATCTCCTTGATGGCACACTGGGCTAATATTGTGGAAGCTGGGACCCAGTCTGAGCGAGGGACGGAACAAGTCCTTCCCACACCAAGGATTGCAGGCCCTACCTCAGTCAGGGTTTCACCTACACTCTACAGATCCGGAATGTCATGCTCCTCAGCCTCCTCCTCCTCCTGCGCATCCTCATCCACTTTACCCTCCACACCAGTCCCAAGCTGGAAGCACTGCAGCACTGCCTCTGCGAAGCGGCAACAGGCTGTGCTGAAGCTAATATGCATAGGTGACAAACCCCACAATGCAGAAGAGGTGTGGACAGCCCTGAAACAGCAGGCAGATCACTGGCTCACACCTCTGAACCTAAAGCCAGGAAAGGTCGTGTGTGACAATGGCCGGAACCTGGTGGCAGCTTTGAGGCGAGGGCAGCTGATGCATGTTCCATGCGTGGCCCATGTGCTCAACCTGGTGATTCAGCGGTTTCTAAAGTCATACCCAGAGCTGTCTGATCTGCTGGTAAAAGTTCGCCGCCTGTCTGCACATTTTCGCAAGTCACCTGCTGCTTCAGCCGGCCTTGCCGGCTTTCAGCGCCGTTTGCGTCTTCCGGCCCACAGACTGGTGTGTGATGTCCCCACGCGTTGGAATTCAACTCTGCACATGTTGGTCAGGATATGTGAGCAGAAGAGGGCAGTTGTTGACTACCTGCATCACCTAAGCCGTCGGGAAATTGGTCAAACTCCACACATAACACCTGAGGAGTGGAGATGGATGTCTGACCTTTGTACCATCCTCCAAAACTTTGAGGACTCCACCAAGATGGTGAGCGACGATGACGCCATTATTAGCGTCACCATACCGCTACTCTGCCTTCTAAAACGGTCTCTGCTGAAAAACAAAGATGATGCATTGCAGGTGGAGCGCGATGACTTGGAGCAAGAAACAGTAGTGGGTGTGGGTGATAACACACAGCTCAGCCTCATCTCATCACAACGTGCAGTGGAGGACTATGACGAGGAGGAGGAGGAGGATGAAGACATGGAGCAACTCTCTGGCCAAATTGAGGATATGACATGCACACCAGTCATACCCTCGATTCAGCGTGGCTGGCCAGAGGACAGGGGAGATGAGGAGGAGGAGGACAGCATGTTCAGTCATCGTGTTGGCCAGGATACTGAAGTGATGGCTGTTAAGAGTCTGGCGCACATGGCTGACTTTATGGAAAGCTCGTGACCCTCGCGTTCAGAAGATCTTGGCCGACAATCACTACTGGTTGGCAACACTCTTAGACCCACGCTACAAGGAGAACTTTATGTCTCTCATTCCTGAGGCGGAGAGGTCAGCCAAAATGCAGCAGTTCCAGAAGGCCATAGTCACGGAAGTAGGCAAAGCATTCCCCTCACAAAACGCTAGCGGCATAGGTCAGGAATCGGTGGACAACCAAGGCGTACGGCCGAGAGGGGCACAAGTCCAATCCGCCAGAGGTAGGGGAACAGTCTTTACGATGTGGGACAGTTTTCTCAGCCCCTCAGGTACCACAGCCCCTGAGGTGTGGGGTAGTGCCACAAGAAATGCTAAGTTTGGCCAGATGCTGAAGGAGTACCTTGCAGATCGAACAACTGTACTGCGAGATTCCTCTGTGCCTTACAATTATTGGGTCTCCAAGCTGGACACGTGGCATGAATTGGCTCTCTACGCCTTGGAAGTCCTGGCCTGCCCTGCCGCTAGCGTTTTGTCAGAGCGTGTTTTAAGTGCCGCAGGTGGAATCATTACTGATAAATGCACCCGCCTGTCAACTGAAAATGCTGACAGGCTGACTCTGATCAAGATGAACAAGGGTTGGATTGGGCCAGACTTCACCACACCACCAACAAATGACAGCGGAATTTAAATTTTGTTATGGGAATTTGCCATGTACCTCCACTCACCCATGGGTACACACTTCTGGACTTTGGCTAATCGCTGGACTGCTCCTCCTTCTCCTCATGTGCCACCATGATGACCGTTACAATAGTTAGGCTGTTGTTTCAGGTATACCCCCAGTGGTAAATTTGTTCGCCCATTCTTTTAGAATGGGCATTACAACGACAGGAGACCCGCTCCTTTTCAATGGGAACAATGTTTTGAGGCTCTCATGCACGTCTCTTTCCAGGGACAATGTGGAGCCTCCCAATATTTGGCTGCCCTGCCAAAGGGCTATACTACAATACACCCACTTGCGGTTTACAGGCCCTCATGCATATCTGTATGCATGGGTCATTGTTGAACCTCACAATTTTTGGCTGCCCTGCCAAAGGGCTATACTACAATACACCCACTTCAAGTTTACAGGCCCTTCTGCACGTCTGTATCCAGGGTCATTGTTGAACCTCCCAATTTTTGGCTGCCCTGCCAAAGGGCTATACTACAATACAACCACTTGAGGTTTACAGGCCCTCATGCATGTCTGTATCCAGGGGCATTGTTGAACCTCCCAATTTTTGCCTGCCCTGCCAAATGGCTTTACTACAATACACCCACTTCAGGTTTACAGGCCCTTCTGCACGTCTGTATCCAGGGGCATTGTTGAACCTCCCAGGCCCTCATGCATATCTGTATGCATGGGTCATTGTTGAACCTCCCAATTTTTGGCTGCCCTGCCAAAGGGCTATACTACAATACACCCACTTCAAGTTTACAGGCCCTTCTGCACGTCTGTATCCAGGGTCATTGTTGAACCTCCCAATTTTTGCCTGCCCTGCCAAAGGGCTATACTACAATACACCCACTTGAGGTTTACAAGCCCTCATGCATGTCTGTATGCATGGGTCATTGTTGAACCTCCCAAATTTTGGCTGCCCTGCCAAAGGGCTATACTACAATACACCCACTTCAGGTTTACAGGCCCTTCTGCACGTCTGTATCCAGGGGCATTGTGAAACCTCCCAATTTTTGGCTGCCCTGCCAAGGGGCTATACTACAATACACCCACTTGAGGTTTACAGGCCCTCATGCATGTATGTATCCAGGGACATTGTTGAACCTCCCAATTTTTGGCTGCCCTGCCAAAGGGCTATACTACAATACACCCACTTGAGGTTTACAGGCCCTCATGCATGTCTGTATGCATGGGTCATTGTTGAACCTCCCAATTTTTGGCTGCCCTGCCAAAGGGCTATGCTACAATACACCCACTTCAGGTTTACAGGCCCTCATGCACGTTTGTATCCAGGGGCATTGTTGAACCTCACAATTTTGGACTGCCCTGGTAAAGGAAAATACTACAATATACCCACTTCCTCAAAATGTCAAGACAGAGCTTCATGTACGTCTCTTCTCAGGGACATCCGAGTGCCGCACAATGTTTTCACGTAAAATCTTTCATGTAATCACAAAAAGTAACATACACCAGCTGTATCTCACTATTGGGTATGTGCCCATAACATTTCCACCCTGAATATTCATTTTGGTGTCATTTTGGAAGGTTTTCTGGTGAGTCCGTAAAATTGGCGTGAAACTCCGACAATATTGTTCACAGCTGTGACTTTTGAGTGAGAAATGCTTACAGGGGTCTTCCCCATGGTGTTGCCATGTCATTTGAGCACTCTTCTGAGACTTTTGTGACATTTTTAGGGTTTCTACATGCTGCCGGCGGTCATTTCATAAAAATACTCGGGTCTCCCATAGGATAACATTGGGCTCGGTGCTCGGGCCGAGTACACGAGTATCTTGGGATGCTCGGCCCGAGCTTCGAGCACCCGAGCATTTTGGTACTCGCTCATCACTACTCATTATAGGTTTCCATCAGATCTGGTATAACAAACATGAAAGATTAGGTGGCTTGTATGTTTTGCAATAGTGAAGTCACAAATATTCATGTAAGCATCGTGCAATACAAGTTAAACACATCTGGAAAGGTGGCTAAAAAAGGTGAAGACGCCTTGACTTCAATATCATCATAAAAGGTTTCTCGAGTTCGCATAGAAGTATGAGAAGTAGACAGTAGAAGATGGAAACCAAATTAGATGAAAGTCAGCAAAGGAGGTTCTGATAGATGCAAATGGCTCTGGAATAGAGATGTCACCACCCAAGTGTTCGAATTCGATTCGATTCGTTGAATTTGATGTGTGTTCATCGAATGTTCATCGAACACCGTCGAACACATCAAACACCATTGAAAATTAATGTAATAAATGTTTTAACATTAGTACCGGGTGGGGGGAGTAGCTACAGGGAGGGGGGAGAGCAGCAACAGGAGCGGGGAGCGAAAAAAACACTGGCAGGAAGCCGGCGGTGAGAAGAGGACATCACTGCCGGCTTTCCTGGTCTGTGCCCCGTTCTCCGCTCCCTGATGCCCGCTCACTGCTCCCTGGAGCTGCTCTCTTCGCCTGGTCCTAAGTTAGGATCGGGTGCAGAGGCGGCGGGGGAAGCGGGGAGCGAAGGAGCAGGGCGTGGAAGCCGGCGGCGGTAAAAAGACTGCCCCGCCGGCTTTTGACTCACCGTGGATGGGACTCCGGTAGACAGGTGTTTTCTTCCTCCTTCTTGTCACGGATGGACCGCGCCTGCCGGTAGTGGGGCCCGGTGGGTACAGATCAAAAGAGAGAGACGTCATGGGTTGAACAGATTAGGGGTTAATTTGTCGTGACGCCACCTATGAGAGTTCCGGTAACTATACCGGCGCTGCGGGGCCTCCGGGGATGGAATGCAGCAAGATGGAATGCTCCCCACAGGCTGAGCGGTGATCCCCAGAGCCAGGAGCTGCACAAGATGTTCTGAGGCAGCTGCGGTTACCTTAGTATGTGGATAAACAGTTCATAAGAAGGCACGGACACTGTAAGTCTCTGTAACGGATTCTTTACTGTAACCAGCAAGCAGTACATGGCATACAGTTACGGGTAGTGGACCGGGTGGACTCAGCAATGACCAGTGTTTCTCAGAGATCCGCGGTGTTCCTCCATTCAAACTAACTTTGTTGCCGTTGTCACCCAGGAATGCCAGATTGGGTACAAATAGGCTGCTTGAATGCCCTATCCGGGGTATACGTTCCGGATGCTTTGGGGAGCCTTGGGTCCTTTTGGTGGGTACACCGCTGGCTAGACGACTGTGTGTGGTGGTGGTGGGGTGCTTCTGGAAAGCGGTCCCTCCACTCCTCTGGTTCGCATAGAAGTGCTGAACAACTCCTAGCTTCGGTACCAGCAAACCGGCTGTAGATGGGAACGGGATGATTTTGGACCCGCATTTTGATGCCCGTTGATCGGTTGGTAAGGCACCGGGATTAATGGTGCTCAATCGGGGTGATGGCCAGGAAGACGGCCAGGGGGCCGCACAGAACTGTGCAGGCCCCCTCTCCTAGGTTGCAGAGCTGGTTGGTTTAGCTCCTTCTCTTACGTTGTTGTTACTCCAACTCCTTCCCAACTGTACTGGCTGACTGTTCTAAACTTTCCACTACACACTACCACTACACTCCGCCCACCAGGACCTGATTGGCCCTCTATGCTAGGTGATGCATGTAGGGTATGGATCTCTGAGTTAACTGTGTGACTGCTGAGTCAGAGAATATTGCTGCTGCAGTTTTGGCTGCAGTACCCTCCTGTGACACACTCGGTGCGGGGCGCCACACTTTCCTTCTGTGTTCTGCGCTCCCTGATGCCCCCTCATTGCTCCCCTTGCCGCCTCACCACCTGATCCTAAGTTAGAATCAGGTGGGGGGAGCAGCTCCAGGGAGCGGGGAGGGGGCATCAGGGAACAGGGAGCGAAGGAGCAGGGCGGGGAAGCTGGTGGCAGGTAAGAAGAGTGCCCCACCGGCTTTCCTGCTGTGTTCCTGATGCCCTCTCATGGCCCCCCCCACTGCCTCCCACCTGATCCTAAGTTAGGATCAGGCGGGGGGAGCAGCTCCAGGGAGCGGGGAGGGGGCATCATGGAGCTGGAGTGCAGAACACAGCAGGAAAGCCAGTGGTGTGTTCACCGCTGGCTTTCCCGCCTGTTACTTCAAATGATCAGCTGATGCAGATCAGCTGTTTATTTGAAAAAGCCGCGGTGCTGTCTAGGAAAGTTCATGTGAGAACATGAACTCATATGAACTTTCCCAGGGCTGCACAGCTCAACTACATCTCTGGTAGAGGTTCTCTACCAGAGATGTAGCTGAGCTAAAGAAGAAAATCTTATTGGACTACATCGGATGGAAGAGGATTTTTTAATAAAGATGGAGTCTAAGTGTATTTTTTGTTTTATTTGTAATAAAATATTTTTTTTGTGTTTTGTGTTTTTTTTTTTAAATTCACTAGAAATTCATGGCGGTCATGTCTAATATTGGCGTGACCCAATGAATTTCGGGTTTAGGGCCAGCTGATAACACAAAGCTGGCCCTAACCCCTTTATTACCCAGTGAGCCACCGCACCAGGGCCCTGGATGAGTTGGATACAGCGCCAGAGGATGGCGCATTCATTGAAGCGCCATCCCCTGGCGCTGTATCCGGGGTGGCTGCGGGCTGCAATTTGCAGCAGGGGGGGTGCCTGAAAGCTTGGGCCTCGCTGTGCTGCGGATTCCAGCCCTCAGCTGCCTAGTTGTACCTGGCTGGACATAGAAATAGCGCAAAGCCCCACGCAATTTTTTTTTTAATTATTTCATGACATTCATGAAATAATTTAAAAAATTGCTTCCTTCTATTTCTGTTTCCAGGCAGGTACAAATAGGCACCTGGTGGTTGGGGGCAGCCCGTATCTGCCTGCGGTACCCGGCTGGACACAAAAGTACGGCGAAGCCCACGTCAACATTTTTGGGAAAAATTAATAAATTAATAAAAAATTATATTTTAGGGACTGCATCTTTATTAACCCCTCGAGGCCAAAGCACAGCGGCATTGTAAGGGAGGTTATAACACAAAGCTAGCCCTAAACCCTTTATTACCCAGTGAGCCAGCGCTCTAGGGCCCATGGATGAGCTGGATACAGCGCCAGAGGATGACACTTTAATGAACGTGCCATTTTCTGGGGTGGCTGCAGGCTGCAATTCGCAGCAGGGGGTGACCAGAAAGCTTGGGCCTCCCTGCACTGCGGATTCCAGCCTCCAGCTGCCTAACTGTACCTGGCTGGGCATAGAAATAGCGCGAAGCCCCACACTTTTTTTTTAATTATTATTACATGAAATTCATGAAATAATTAAAAAAAGGGCTTCCTTCTATTTCTGTTTCCAGGCAGGTTCAAATAGGCACCTGGGGGTTGGGGGCTGCCCGTACCTGCCTGTTGTACCTGGCTGGACACAAAAATTCAGTGAAGCTCACGTCAAAATTTTTGTCGTATCTCAGTGTAACACGCAATGACGTCCTAACAATATCGTTTGAATGACTCCAAACCCGTGACGTTTGAGCAATATTGTTCATGATCTCGTACTGTGTAACGGGGTTTTTATATGTGTTTATTTTACAGCCAAAAGCATAGGACACTTGACCAATATTGATGGTGGTTTCATTTCTAACTTATATGTGAGTATCCTAAAAGACGAGTTTTTTCACACACCCAAGTACTTTGGGTATGAAAAGGACCTCATAGTGTTCCAGCTGGACAATAACCAAAAGCATATGTCAATAGATTGGCAAAGGAAAGGCTTGGCAATAAATTTTAGGTACTGGATTTGTCCTCAGAATACCCAGTCCTCAATTTAATCAAACACTTGTGGATAGAGTTGTAGAAAAAGGCTGTATGCATACGCAAATGAGTCGACCAGTATGCACCAACACAGGAAATGTGTAGAAGAGACCTGGGACTGAGTCATGCTTGAATCTGATTAATGGTGGGTTTACACGCTCAGATATCTGAAACTATATCGTTTGGAATGTCACGTGACTGCAATCATTTCGACATCGTTAGTGCGTTGTCAAACGCAAGGATATTGTTAACGATGTGTAATTTGGCAATGCGCCAGCATCGTTCATTACAACTTTGTGAATGATTAGATAAAGTGGCAGGAATAGGAGAATTCAGAACGATATCGTTCATCTTGGTGTCACACTAAACGATGCTGCACTTTGCTGGAGCGTTAATTGGACGACGAACGATAAAAGTGAGGTCCTGAGCACACTTTTGAGATGTCCTGCGTTTACATGCAACGATGCAAAATCGATATCGTTTGAACGATGTCAAAAGCGTGATGTTTAAATGATATTGTTTCAGATATCTGAGCGTGTAAACCCACCATAAGAGCATACTCAGGATTTGGTCATTGTTGAAAGCCAAGGGTAGATTTACAAAATACTAACAAAATAATAAAAATTTTATTTTAATTTTTTTCGGAGCAAAGCAGTAATAATGTAGTGACATGATAAAAATCTGCATAACTAATCATACGCTAAATAGCTACAAGTAAAATTTATGTATGAGATTATTATTATTATTATTATTATAATTATTATTATTATTTATAGAGCACCATTGATTTCATGGTGCTGTACATGTGAAGAGGTGACATACAAACAAGTTAGGCTAGGGTCACACTGGCCCTGTGGCAGCCGCATTGCGGTACAGCAGAGCTCAGCCTGCGATAACCGTCAGCGGAAACATCGGGTACTTCAGGCGAACGCAGCCCTTAGTTACCAAATGTATAACATAGTAACTGGCCACACACAAAGCAGGCCGGACTGCGGTAATGCCTGACCGTTTTTCTCTGCGGTTAGGATTACCGCAGTCCAGCCAGCTTTGTGTGTGGCCAGTAACTATGGTACATATTGGGTAACTAAGGGCTGCATTCGACCGAAGTACCCGACGTTACTGCTGGTGGTTACAGCAGGCTGAGCTCTGCTGTACCGCAATGCGGCTGTCGCAGGGCCAGAACTGAGTGTGACCCTAGCCTTAAAAATACTATGAACAAACTAAAGGCCGGTTTACACAAACAGATAATTGTGCAAAGATTTTTCACAGCTCTCTGGTTGCAGTGAAATCATGGACACATTGTTCTATTTTGTGGCCGTGTACAAATGTAACAATGGGTCCACAATTTCACTGCAATCAGAGATCTGCGAACAATCTTTGCACAATTGTCCGTGTGTGTAAACAGGCCTTAACAGTAATAGACTGGTACAGAGGGGAGAGAGGACCCTGCACTTTCGGGCTTACATTTTACAGGGTAATGCGGAGGGAGACAGTAGGTTGGGTCTGCTCTGGTGGTGGTGGAGTGCCAGGTACAGTGATGGTGAGGTGGCACCGTGTTCATTACAGGCTGTAGGCTGTTCTGAAGAGATGGGTTTTCAGGTTTCCGAGTGTAGGAGATAGTCAGATATTTTGGGGTGCAGAATTCCAGAGGATGGGGGATGCTCGGGCAAAGTCTTTCAGGCGGTTAGATGAGGAATGTACAAGTGTGGAGGAGAGAAGGAGATTTTTGGAGGATCGAAGATTATAAATTGGATTATATCGGGAGATTAAGGGGAGACAGATTGTAGATGGCTTTGTAAGTCAATGTAAGTAGTTTGAATTGGATACGCTGGGGAATTGGAAGCCAGTGGAGGTAATTGCAGAGAGGAGAAGTGGGGGAGCAGTGAGGAGAGACGTGGATTAGTAGGGTAGCAGAGTTAAGGACAGATTGGAGCAGTGCAAGAGTGTTAGCAGGGAGGCCACATATAAGGAGGTTGCAGTAGTCAAGACGGGAGATGATGAGGGCATGCACTAGTAGTTTAGCATATTGAGGGTTGAGAAAGGGACAGATTCTGGAAATATTTTTGAGCTGTAGGCAGCAGGAGGTGGCGAGAGCTTGGATGTGTGGTTTGAAGGGTAAGGCAGAGTATTGAGTTACTCCGAGGCAGCGGACTTAGGGTTACTGGGCAAAGTGTGATGTCATTTATTGTGATAGACAGATAAGGTATGGGAGGTGCGTGAGATGGGGGAAAGATAATTATCAGTTTTGTCTACATTTTGTTTACGGAAGCGAAAGGAAAAGAAGAAGATAGACACTCTTGGATTCAGGACAGCAGAGAGGTGACGTCTGGGCCAGAGAGATAGATCTGAGTGTCATAAGCGTACAGGTGATACTGGAAGTCATGGTACTTGAGTTGTCCTAGGACAAGGGTATAGATGGAGAATAGAAGGGGTCCCAGTACAGAGCCTTGAGGGACTCCAACAGAGAGAGGATGAGGCAAGGAGGTAGTGTGGGCGTGGGTGACACTAAATGTGCAATTGGAAAGTTAGGAGGAGATCTGTTGTGAATTCATTGGAGCTCCCTCTGGTGGTTGTTGCTGGTGATGCAGCTGACTGTGTGGGCTTCACAGGTGATGGTGATGATTGGCAATCTGGTTCTTGGAGCATATAATGGTTTGAAGTGGATCAATCCTTGCCAGTTGTCTTTGGTTCCTGGAGGAGTTCACATCTCTCTGGTTTCTTTTGCTCTGTGGATTTCTTTGCAAGCTAAGTGGATGGTTTTTTGATATTTTGTGGCACAAGTTTGTGTGCTTAAGGTTCTGCTCTGAGGCAAGATAGCTTTTCGACATCCATCTTTAGGAGTAGTTAGTTCTCCGGCTGTGCAGAGGTGTCTACGTCTGGTAGTTACATCCCACGGCTACTTCTAGTTACGGTGTGTAGTCAGGGATTGCGGTCAGTATATTTACCAACGACTTCTGTGGAATCAGAATGTTACTCCTGAGTCATCGGTTTATAACAGAGATCCAGTAGAGGGCAAGGTCAGTGATACCAATGGAAAAGAAGATCTGTAATAAGAGGCAGCAGTTGACTGTGTCAAATGCAGAGGACGGGTCAAGAAGGAGGAGGATGGAGCAGTGTCCATTAGCTTTGGCGGTAAGTAGGTCATTAATAATTTTGGTTAAGGTGGTTCCAGTGATGTGGTGGGGCCAGAAGCCAGATTGAAGGTTGCCAAGGAGAGAGTTAGATGAGAGGTGGGAGGAAAGTACAGTGTGGACATGCTTTTCTAAAAGTTTGGAGGCGAACTGGAGCAGTGATATGGGGCGGTAGCTGGATGTGGAGGTCAGGTCAAGGAATGGCTTCTTAAGGATAGCTGTAATTGTTGCGTGTTTGAAAGCGGAAGGAAAAGTTAGCTATAGGTTAAAGAGATGGGTTAGGGCTGGTATAAGGATGGTTGTGATGTTGGGGAAGAAGTGGGAAGGGATGGGGTCTGATGCACAAATGGTGTGGTGCGATCTGGAGAGGAGGTGTGCAAGTTCTCCTTCAGTAATGGAGGGGTGGATGGTCAGTGGGGGAGGGGAGCGGTCTGGTATACATAGGGGTTGTGATGGTTGGGTAGCAAAGACTTGTCTGATCTGATTGATCTTGTTGGTGAAGTGTGTTGCGAAGTCTTTTGCAGAGATACGAGAAGTAGGAGAGGGCAGTGAGGGCGGAGGAGGGAGTTAAATATTAGAGATGAGCGGTGTTCGCCAATCTCAAATTCGAGCTGTTTTTGGCGATGTTCGAGTCGTTCGTCGAATTACAACAATTTGCTCTAAATTCGGAAGTTCGAGTTCATGTTCGATTTCAGTTCGATTTCAGTTCCGCAAGGTATATACATACTTTGTGGGACTGAAATGAAGTAAAATCAAGGGTTAAAAATAATAAAAATCGATACTCACCTCTCTAATCCATCCAGCGACGCTTCCAGCACTGCCTACTTGTCGGAGATGTGATCCCGGCAGCGTTTCCCGGTGAAATGACGAGTTCTCACGATAACTCGTCATGTGACCGGAAACCGCTGCCGAGATTATGACGTCACCGCAGGTCCTACAGGCCCTCACTAGTAGTGAATAGTAGTGAGGACCTGCGGTCACATGACGAGTTCTCGCGATAACTCGTCATGTGACCGGAAACCGCTGCCGAGATTATGATGTCACCGCAGGTCCTACAGATCCTCACTACTATTCACTACTAGTGAGGGCCTGTAGGACCTGCGGTGACGTCATAATCTCGGCAGCGGTTTCTGGTCACATGACGAGTTATCGCGAGAACTCGTCATTTCACCGGGAAACGCTGCCGGGATCACATCTCCGACAGGTAACAAAACAAAGTATTCACTGATCTCAGGGAGACCAGTTCAAGAAAACACTGCGTTCAGCCGGCTAAAGCGCTCAACACAGTGAATTCCTAGGCCCATTGCCCCCTGGGAATTTTGAATATGCGAATAGAATAGTCCTGTGTTGAGACTCCTAAACGAGGCTCCACAGACTCTATTTGCATCTCCGACAGGTAGGCAGTGCTGGAAGCGTCGCTGGATGGATTAGAGCGGTGAATATCGATTTTTATTATTTTTAACCCTTGATTTTACTTCATTTCAGTTCCGCAATGTATGTATATACATTGCAGAACTGAAATTGACCACCACCATAGTGTTTTAGTGTGTTCGAGGATGTTCGACGAACATTCGACGAACACACCATCCATTCGACGAATCGAATCGAACTAGAACACTAGGGTGGTGGCTCAACTCTATTAAATATGTTGAATAACTATCTGGGGTTTTTAGAAAAAAAGAGGATATAAGGGTAATTAAGTAAACCTGTTTAGTAGTGGTAAGTGCTGACTTGAATTTGATAAGTGCTTGTTTGAATGCTGTGTAGTCTTCTTGTGAATGTGTTTCCATCCAGCACCACTCAGCAACCCTAAGCTCTCGTCACAGTTTTTTAATGGTGTCTGTTTGCCAGGGTTGTCTGTTGATTCATCGTGTTCTGCCGTGAACAAGAGGGGCAACTGCATCAATCGCTGCTATGAATGAAGAATTGTAGAAAGTGGTGGCATTACCTGTGTCGTGGAGTGAGGATATGGAGGATAGTGGTAGAATTCAGTCAGAGGGTATGAGAGTGTCAACGTGTGTGAAGTTTCTGTAAGGGTGTGCGAGTTGGTGGACATGGGTGGCAAGTGAGGGGGACAAGGATGAGAAGGTAAGTAGATGGCGTTCATATAGGGGGAGAGGGGAGGTTGTGGGGTATGATAGGGAACAGAGGTGGGTGAAAATGAGGTCTAGTCTATGCCCATCTGTGTGGGTAGCTGTGGAGGACCTTTGAGAGAGGCCAAAGAATGAAAACAGTGACAGGAGTTTGGAGGCTGTTTACTGCTTGGTATCAATGGGGATGTTGAAGTCACCCATGATGATTATGTGAATGTCAACAGAGAGAAAGTGAAGAAGCCAGATGGAGAATTGGTCAAAGAAGGCAGTGGCTGGGCCTGGCGGTCGATAAATGACAGCCATTTGGAGGTTGGATGGAGAGTAGATACAAACAAAGTGCACTTCGAAGGAAGAGAGGATAAGGGAAGGAGGAGTAGGAATTGTGTGGAATGTGCAGTTGCTAGAAAGGAGAAGACCCACTCCTTCACCATGAAGTTACCTCAGGGGAAATGGTTAGGGATGGGCGAATCTACTCGCTAGGACTCGTTACTCGGCGAGTAGTAAGGGACTCGCAGGACTCGGTACTCTGCGAGTTTCCCAGTGATTACTCGCACGAGTCCAATGCAAATCAATATCAAAACTAGGATTGCCATTGTTTGCATTAGACTCGGCTACTGTGCCAGTGATAGCAGGGAAACTCGCAAAGTAACTGCTGTTTCTTTGCGAGCCGAGTCCAGCTGTCTTCTCTGTGCAGCTCCAGGGTCCTAGAGCCTGCCTGCTGCCTGATGTAGCAGAGCTGAGATTGTTCTCAGTCTGCTCATTCCCTGTGCATAGACATCTAACTATGCACAGGGGATGTAGCAGAGAGGACATCGCGTTTTGGACTGCGTCGGACGGAAGAGGATTTTTTTAATTAAAGATGGAGTCCCTAATGGCTTTTTTTTATATTTCAAATAAAAAATTTTCTCTGTGTTGTGTTTTTTTAACCCTTTATTGGAGATTCTTAGTGGCTGGGTCAAACGTGGCCTGACATTAAGAATCTCGGGCTTAAAGGGATCCTGTCACCCCCAAAACACCTCCAAAGCTCTTAAAAGCTGTCCCTAGTGCATATTAACACTTTCCCTACACTCCTTTTTGCTCCTAAATGCACCTAATCAAAGTGAAGAAAAACGTTTTATAAGTACCTCATTATTGATGCTAATGAGTGACTATGCTATTCATAGTCACTCATCCAGGCAGCCCCTCTTCATGATATCACGCCTATTCAGGCGTGATCTTCCTAATAGATTCAAAATCGCGCCTCTCTGCGCGCCTCCCCACTCTCCCATTACGCACGGGCTTCAGTGGGGGCATTATGACGCGATTCGCGTCATTTCCTGGCGCCGGGTGACGTAGTACACCCGCGCCGCTCGCTTTGAGCTTCAAGTGCCTCACTGCGCATGCGTGCGGGAGCCGGAACAGAGCGGCCGGCGATCCGGAGACACAGGCACAGAAGAGGATTCCATTCCTCATAACAACAGTACGGCGGTCCCATTACAAACCCCTAACTTAGGGGTTTGTAATGGGACCGCCGTACTGTTGTTATGAGGAATGGAATCCTCTTCTGTGCCTGTGTCTCCGGATCGCCGGCCGCTCTGTTCCGGCTCCCGCACGCATGCGCAGTGCGCTCCCGCACGCATGCGCAGTGAGGCACTTGAAGCTCAAAGCGAGCGGCGCGGGTGTACTACGTCACCCGGCGCTAGGAAATGACGCGAATCGCGTCATAATGCCCCCACTGAAGCCCGTGCGTAATGGGAGAGTGGGGAGGCGCGCAGAGAGGCGCGATTTTGAATCTATTAGGAAGATCACGCCTGAATAGGCGTGATATCATGAAGAGGGGCTGCCTGGATGAGTGACTATGAATAGCATAGTCACTCATTAGCATCAATAATGAGGTACTTATAAAACGTTTTTCTTCACTTTGATTAGGTGCATTTAGGAGCAAAAAGGAGTGTAGGGAAAGTGTTAATATGCACTAGGGACATCTTTTAAGAGCTTAGGAGGTGTTTTGGGGGTGACAGGATCCCTTTAATACCAGCTTGTATAACAAAGCTGGTATTAACCCCTTTATTACCCAGCGTGCAACCGCCACCAAGGCCGCTGGAAGAGCGGGGTTCAGCGCCAGAGGATGGCGCTTCAATGAACGCGCCATCTTCTGGGGCGGCTGCGGGCTGCAATTTGCAGCGGGGGGTGCCCAGAAAGCTTGGTCATCCCTGCGCTGTGGATTCCAGCCCCCAGCTGCTTAGCTGTACCTGGCTAGACATAGAAATTGCTCGGAGCCCCACGCATTTTTTTTTTTATTATTTAATGAATTTCAGAGTCAGAGGCTCAGAGTCAGAGTCTCGGAGTCGGAGTCTCCTCAGAGTCGGAGTCTCAGAGTCGGAGTCGCCTCAGAGTCGGAGTCGCCTCGGAGTCGGAGTCGCCTCGGAGTCGGAGTCGCCTCGGAGTCGGAGTCGTCTCGGAGTCGGAGTCGTCTCGGAGACGGAGTCGTCTCGGAGTCGAGTCGGAGTCGTCTTGGAGTCTCAGTCGTCTCGGAGTCGGAGTCGTCTCGAAGTCGGAGTCGGAGTCGTCTCGGAGTCGGAGTCGTCTCGGAGTCGAGTCGGAGTCGGAGTCGTCTCGGAGTCGAGTCAGAGTCGGAGTCGTCTCGGAGTCGGAGTCGTCTCGGAGTCGGAGTCGTCTCGGAGTCGGAGTCGTCTCGGAGTCGTCTCAGAGTCGAAGTTGTCTCGGAGTCGGAGTCGTCTCGGATTCGGAGTCGTCTCGGAGTCGGAGTCGTCTCGGAGTCGGAGTATCTCGGAGTCGTCTCGGAGTCGGAGTCGTCTCGGAGTCGGAGTCGTCTCGGAGTCGGAGTCGTCTCGGGGTCGGAGTCGTCTCGGAGTCGGAGTCGTCTCGGGGATAGTCGGAGTCGTCTCGGAGTCGGAGTCATCTCGGAGTCGGAGTCGGAGTCGTCTCGGAGTCGGAGTCAGTCTCGGAGTCGAGTCGGAGTGTCTAAGCGGAGTAGTCTCTGATTTCGGAGGTCAAAAATGCGTGGGGCTCCGGGGCAATTTCTATGTCTAGCCACGGTACAGCTAAGCATTGGGCTGAATCCGCAGCGCAGGATGCCAGCTTTCATGGGACCCCCCGCGCTGCAAATTGCCAGCCCGCAGCCGCCCAGAGATGGCGCGTTCATTGAAGGCCATCTCTGGCGCTGAACCCGCTCTTTCAGCGCTGGTGGCGTGAACCTGGTAATAGAGGTTTAGGCCCGTTTGCATATTACACTGGCCCAAGCCAAATTTTGCTATACACTGCATATTAACATGAACGCCATGAATTCTATAAATGTTTTAAAAAAAAACAACCAGAAATTTTTTTATTAGAAATAAAAAAAAAAGCCATTAGGGACTCCATCTTTAATTAAAAAAATCCTCTTCCGTCCGACGCAGTCCAAAACGCAATGTCCTCTCTGCTACATCCCCTGTGTATAGATATAGATGTCTATGCACAGGGAATGAGCAGACTGAGAACAATCTCAGCACTGCTACATCATCTCTGTGCACAGACATTCATGTCTGTACACAGGGAATGAGCAGACTGAGAACAATCTCAGCACTGCTACATCAGGCAGCAGGCAGGCTCTAGGACCCTGGAGCTGCACAGAGCAGACAGGACTCTTCTCTTATCTGTGCGAGTTTCCCAGCGATTACAGTTACAAAGTAAACGAGTCCAATGCAAATAAATGACAAAACTAGGATTGCTTCAGGCTGAAGCTTCCGAGACACATCTGCGATTTGTAAATCTCACACTACTCGCTATTACTCGCTTCCCCATTCATTAACATTGGACTCGCTAGACTCGCAACGAGTAGCGAGTCCTGGGCTCGGACTCGCTAGAGTCAAGCGATTCCGAGTAATTTAGGATTCGCCCATCACTAGAAATGGTGTATCAGTGTCCGCGCTGCTGAAATCCCAAGAAAACAATCCGGAAACCATATGTAGGTTGCATCAATCATCCATTTATTCCTTTGCCTACGCATTTCAACAATGTCCTAGTGTCTTCCTCAGGGACCCTGAGGAAGACACTAGGACAGTGTTGAAACGCGTAGGAAAAGGAATAAATGGATGATTGATGCAACCTACATATGGTTTCCGGATTGTTTTCTTGGGATTTCAGCAGCGCGGACACTGATACACCATTTCCCCTGAGGTAACTTCTGGATGATTCCCACGTGCATGAGGAAGGTGGAAGTCCTGCAGCAGCTGCATTTAATGCCAAATGCTTTTACACCAGTTGTGGGTCTCACAACTGTGCTAGGTGAGTGAATTCATACCCACCGCATACATTAGTGTCACTAGTGATAGGGCACTATTGCGCCTCTTGTTCACCCCCCTATTTTTTTACTTTGACACTCCTTCACCATGTTTGATGCCAGTGTGATGTGAGTGGGTGAAGTGGAGGCCGCCAAAGCACAGCACAGAATAAGAGATCGTGTCGGAGGGTGTCAGCAATGTTTCTGTGAGGCCCAGGAAGGATAGTTTGCGAGAGATAAAGAGGTCATGAGTGAAGTGGAGTTTATTACAGATTGAACGGGTATTCCAGAGCGCTCCAGAGAGAGGAGGTGGTGGAAAGGGGGTCAGTGAAATGGGTTTTATATTTAATAGATTGTGTCTGTTTCGTGCAGGTGTGTAGTGATAGTAGGGAAGAATAGTGGGTAATGTTGGCTGTGGAGGTCTTGAGTTAGGAGATAGGAGAAGCAAAGAGAGAGCAAACAGGTGAGAGAATGAATGTGGCCAGCTTGTTTTGTGCTTCTGCAAGAAAGGTGTGAGATTGAGGAGTAGGTCAGCAGAAGAGCTCAGGTGGGGAGGTAAGAGCAATGGTGAGATAAATATTTGTGATGGCAGTGATGGGGTTTGGGGATATTTGAAGAGCATAAGGATTAGTGAAGCAGTTACTGTTAGGGCATAGCTAAGCATGGTGAAAGTGTTAGTGGGAAAATAAACTAGCAAAGACAGTTAGAAGATGGATATAGCTGGTACCTTCTGGTCTCTTCTGGTTTAATTCTGGGATATTTCTGTTCAACATTTTTATTTGGTTATACACAATTTTACAAAGGTCGCCTTAACAATGACGGTACAATAGGATGATCAAAAAAAAAAAAAAAAAAAATACATGTTACAATAGTATGATGATAACGGAAAATATCAAACAATAAACAATAAGAAAGTTCGGTATTCTCGATAATTCCAAACAGGGAGGGGCGGAGTGAACTGGGAAGGAGGGCAGTGGGGAGAAGGAAGGGAGAGAAATGATTCACAGTTATGCTTGACTAGACTATTCTGAAGCAAATTGGAAAGGAGTCAATTCAGGTCCGAGTAAAAGGGACATCTTGTTGATAGAAAAATTGGTTCCATGGCGTCCATTTCTTTTTGTATTTTGCTTGGAGATTATTTCTCAGAGAGTGCATATATTCGTAAGAGTTATGTGATGCGATGGTCCCCAAAACTGCATCAAGCGTGGGTGGATCCGGGTCCTTCCAACGCGTTGCAATACCATTTTTACACGCAATGAGAATGTGCACTATAAGGGCTCTGAGGTCTGAAGGTATGTCGTTGATTCCTATTGATAGCAATGCAAGTTCTGGAGTAAGATCTAAATTAAGTCCAGTTATATCACAAAGAAGTAGATGAATTTTTCCCCAGAAGTGACGAAGGGAAGGACAGTCCCAAAATATATGTGACATTGAGCCAGGGTGACCGCAGTTCCTCCAACACAAAGGAGACAAGGTGTTAGAAAATTTTTGAAGTCTTGTGGGAGTGAAATACCACCTGGTCAAGGTTTTGTAATAGGACTCAAGTAAAGTTGCACATGAGAGACTTTTGAGCACAGTTTGTAATGTTTCTTCAATTAAGTTGATAGGGAGCGGGACTTGAAGTTCTCTACTCCAGGCTTCAATGTTGGGAGTGATCGAATATGCAGAGTCAAGAATCCATTCTCTGTAAATGGATTTGAAAGACCAGAAAACCTTCGACTGGTTGAAACGGAAGAGCTGGGTAATGTTTAGCGGCAGGTTAAGATTGAGACTGTTTTTGTTGAGTATACGTTTGATTTTGGTCCAAGTTCCGAATTCTTCCTCCGGTAAGCCAAATTTGGTCTGCAGGATCGTAAAGGATTTAAGTTGTGTATCCTCATCGAGTATGTCAGACAAGGTGTGAATACCGCTAATAGTCCATGTATTGATATCTACAGCTGACGAGAGTGCTGGTAGGAGAGACAAAGGAATCCAATAAGGAGAAGACAATCGATTTGATGCTTGTGATTTCATGGTCAGGCATCTCCATGCGCGTATGGTTGCTTTTAATGTAGGCATAGAGGGTAACTTCTTGTTTTTGTCACACAGATAGGAGAGTAATGACCAGTGGAGATCTGCCGTCTGGTGAAATGCTTTCTCTATGTTTATCCATCTTGGAGTCTCCTCCGAACCCCACCAATTCTGACTCAGTTTGATCAACGCCGAATGGTAATAGGCCGATATGTTGGGCACAGCTAAACCACCATGTGGTTTGCTTTTTTCTAAAGTAGAAAGAGCAGTTCTGGGTTTTTTCCCTCCCCAGATGAAGTTGGATAATTGGGTTTGAAGTTTTTTGCACCAATTAGAATTGACCTGGAGGGGGATCGAGCGAAAAATATAAAGTAGTTTAGGTAAAATGAATAGTTTATACGCTTCTATCCTGCCCAACCATGTCAACTCAGTTTTGGAAATATTAGTTAGGTCTATTTGTACAGTTTTGTATATCTTTCCTAAATTGGATTCATAAGTATGAGATATGGGTTTAGTAATTATAATTCCCAAATAATCCAACACATTCTTCTCCCAATCCAAACCATTATTTTGTTGTAAGGAGGAAATAATCTGGTCTGGGAGGTTATAACTAAGTACTTGCGTTTTAGCGATGTTTATTTTATAGTGGGAGACCTTAGTGAAGTCTTCCATGAGGGAAAGGAGATTACACATTGAGGATATTGGATCTGTGAAAGTTAAAATTATGTCATCCGCAAATAGACTAATTTTATAGGATTCGCTGTTCAGAGTAATACCAGTGATTTGCGGATGAGATCGGATTTTTTCGGCCAACGGTTCAATGAATAAATTAAAAAGAGAGGGCGAGAGGGGACAGCCTTGCCTTGTGCCGTTAGTCAACATAAATGGGGCAGATAAGTGATTGTTAGTGAGTAACCTTGCCGAGGGGGCAGTGTACAAGGCTTGAATGGAGTTAAATATGGGGCCATTTATTCCAAATTTGTGCAGGACCTCAAATAGGTATCCCCAGTGGACTCTGTCGAACGCTTTTTCTGCGTCGACAGAGACCACTATCATAGGGGTTCCAGAGGATTCAGCGTGAGCTGACAGGTTTAAAATTCTTCTCGTCGCGTCAGTGGAGCTTCTTTTTGGGGTAAAACCCACCTGGTCCTGGTGGATCAAAAGCGGGATAATTTTTTGCAGTCTGACATTAATTGCTTTAGAGATAATTTTAATGTCAGTATTGAGCAGAGAAATGGGTCTGTAATTAGATACCAATTCTCTATCTCCTTTATTTTTCGGAATCACTGAAATTAATGCTTGAAGCATCTCGTGCGGAACCGATTGATTGTTATTGGATAAAGAATTAATTAATTTAGTGATGTAGGGAGTAAGTAAACTTTCATAAGCTATGAAGTATTCATTTTGGAGACCATCAGGGCCTGGGGATTTATTCTTTTTAAGTTTAATGATAATATCTTTTATTTCCTGTTCGGTGTAAGGTTGATTAAGTCTATTTAGGGTGTCCTCTGTAAGGGTCGGGAGTGTAATGGAATCCAGAAAGGACTTAATATTCTGCTTTGTGGGTTGATGCTCCAATGGATCATTTTTGAGATTATAGAGGCTTTTATAAAATTCTACAAAGGCTCTAGAGATTTCCACGGGGGTTTTAACCACGTGGTTTTGTTTGTTCCTGATTTGGTGGATACAAGTTTTAGATCTATGGATTTTAATCAAATTTGCGAAGGTTTTGGAGGGCTTGTTCATATTAGAGTAGAAATTTGATCTGGAGATACGGGCCATTTTATCATAATCTGATAAAAGAAGAGATTTCAGTCGGATCCGGAGTTCAAGAAGATCTTTGTGTTTCCTCTCGGATGGATCTGCCAAGATATCTCTTTCTAAGTTGGAGATTTGGTGGATCAGCTTTTTCGTGTCCTCTTGTTGAGCTTTTTTGTGTTTCACATTTAAATAAATTAGTGACCCTCTTATAGTCGCTTTGTGGGCGTTCCATAGTGTGAATAAGGATACCTCAGGAGTTTCATTTTCTTTAAAATATAATTTGAGTGATTCTTGAATCTCTGTTTTATATTGAGGGTGAGTGAATAGGTAAGAATTGGCCCTCCATGGGGAATGTGCATTAAAGGGGGGGCAGTTGGAACATTCGAAAATAATGGGGGAGTGATCCGACCACGTTCTTGGGAGAATGGATATGGTTTTAACTTTAGATAGGGAATGAATGTCAGTTATAACTAAGTCAATTCTAGAGAAGGATTTATGCAAGTTGGAATAATGGGTGAACTCCACAGATGATGTGTGTAAGCATCGGAATACGTCGAAGAGTTCTTCCTTTTGTAAGAGAGGGTCAAGTTTAGTATTAAGATTCCTCGATTTATTAGAAGAATCTAATAGGGGATTCGGGACTGCATTAAAATCCCCAAAAATTAAGAGTGTCCCCTTTTGTTTTTCATGGATTAGGGCAAAAAGACGTCTGAGGAAAGTGATTTGGCCATTATTAGGCGTGTAAACGTTCGCGAGTGTATAGGTGGTGTCATTGATCTTGCAAATCAAGATTATGTACCTTCCCTCGTTGTCTTTAATAAGCTCGAGCTCTTCAAATTTCAGTGAGTCCTTGATAATTAATGCTACTCCCGCTTTTTTTTTGGGGTTGGACGATAGGTATATGTGAGGAAAATTTTTATTGGTGAATTTGGGAGGGTTCTGTAAGGGGAATCTAGTCTCTTGGATACCCGCTATATCAACACGATTTGATTTCATCTCCTTCCATAAGCTGAATCGTTTTTGCGGCGAATTAAGTCCGTTTGTATTTAGTGACATAAATCTTAGTGCCATTGTGCTAGTCAAGGAATTATACTAAAGCTTTATGATAAGGGGAGGGTAAGGGGGGTTTGGGTGAAGAAACGGAGGTAAAGAGGTACTTGGGTAAAATACAACAAGAATACAAGAAAGAATGTAAACAATACGAATTAGATCGTAATGGGAAGGAAGAGTTCCAGGGAACTGATGTGAGTCTTCCTCTTGGGCTAACGGTGGGGCCTTTGGTGCTAGTTTTAATGCCAACAATAGGGAAGTCGGCAGAGTTACTCATGTATGTGAAGGTGTTTGAGGAGTTTTAAACCTTCCGTGGAGTCCTCTATTGTGATCTGCTTTTGTTTGTGGTAGAATATGACAGAGGTAGTAGGGCGACCCCATCTGTAGGCTATCTGTTGTTTCCTTAAAACTTCAGTGATTGGTCTCAAGGATCGTCTCTTCATAGCAGTTTCTCTGGAGATGTCAGAGTATATTTTTAGGGAGTCGTAAGGGGCAGGCAGGAGGCCATTTTGTCTGGTATAATTATTTATTTTATCTTTTGTCTGAAAAAAGGTGAATTTTACAATAACATCCCGAGGGACGTCTTCAGGGAAGCGCGGAGGTTTAGGGATTCTATGCGCCCTTTCTATTGAAAGCTCTATGTCTGGCAGAGAAGGGATCAATTTTTTTGTCAGATTTTTAATGAAAGGAATCAATTCGTGTGACTTAACCTGTTCTGGTACACCCCTAATTTTTAAGTTAGATCTACGGTCACGATCTTCTCTGTCAATAAGTTTGTCAGAGAGGTATTTGATGTCACCTTTGGCTTTAGACAACTCAGTACGGCATGCTTTAATCTCTTTCTTTAAATTGTCTACATCAGTTTCAGTTTTATCTAATCTTGAGTTTATGGCGTTAATTGATGCTTTCACATCTGTAAATTGCTCTCTCATCTCCTCCTTTAATGAAGAGAACAGCTGAAGGAGAAATTTCTTGTCAGGAATTTGGTTTGGATCCAAGATGCGATTGACTTCGCTCTCAGCTTGAGTGACTTTGATTTTTTGCCTCGCTGGGCTTCTGCATTGTGATTGTGCCTCATCCTGTGGAGGCGATTCATTGTGTTGGCGGGGGGGAGAGTCTATCTCCTTCCTCTTTGAACTATGTTGGGAATTCTCATATAGCATCGAGTCCTCATGAGGGTCTGATTCTTCAGTTAGTGGTAGGGTTTTGGTGGGATGATCTCTTCCCTTAAAGGTTTTACCAGGGCTATGTGCCATGGTAGGTATTTTGCTCTTGGATCTGCTTTGTTGCGCTTCCATGTTCTTATCAGAATGGTCTGTGTTGGAAGTAGATCTGGATTTGGAGGGCATTAGTCCCCCAGTATCAGGAACAATCGGGAGGTTCGTGGACTCAGGCTGTGTTTTGCAGAGAGATATATTTAAAATAATACAGTACTTATCTGAAACCTGGATGACCAAGGGTGAAGGGAATCGCGCCGTGGATCTTGGAATCCTGGTCTACGAAGCTGGCTTGCGTGGGGGGCACGATAACCCCACTTGCTAGAAGCGATCTTCCCGTCCGAACCTTTTCTTGCAGGTCGCTCAGCGTTGAAACAGTTAACAGTGAAGAAGAATGCAATCTGTAGCTCCTTTAGTACCTCAGCGCTCAGGGCTGAAACAGTTAACAGTGAAGGAGAATCTTTGGCTCCTCAGTGCCCCAGTGCTGAAACAGTTAATAGTGAAGGAGAATCTTTAGCTCCTCAGTCTCTCAGCGCTGAAACAGTTAACAGTGAAGGATCGTTAGCTCCTCAGTACCTCAGGGCTGAAACAGTTAATAGTGAAGGAGAATCTTTAGCTCCTCAGTACCTCAGCGCTGAAACAGTTAATAGTGAGGGAGAATCTTTAACTCCTCAGTCTCTCAGCGCTGAAACAGTTAACAGTGAAGGATCTTTAGCTCCTCCGTACCTCAGGGCTGAAACAGTTAACAGTGAAGGAGAATCTCTGGCTCCTCAGTACCTCAGCGCTGAAACAGTTAATAGTGAGGGAGAATCTTTAACTCCTCAGTCTCTCAGCGCTGAAACAGTTAACAGTGAAGGATCTTTAGCTCCTCAGTACCTCAGTGCTGAAACAGTTAATAGTGAAGGAGAATCTTTAGCTCCTCAGTCTCTCAGCGCTGAAACAGTTAACAGTGAAGGATCTTTAGCTCCTCAGTACCTCAGGGCTGAAACAGTTAATAGTGAAGGAGAATCTCTGGCTCCTCAGTACCTCAGCGCTGAAACAGTTAATAGTGAGGGAGAATCTTTAGCTCCTCAGTACCTCAGGGCTGAAACAGTTAATAGTGAAGGAGAATCTCTGGCTCCTCAGTCTCTCAGCGCTGAAACAGTTAATAGTGAGGGAGAATCTTTAGGTCCTCAGTACCTCAGCGCTGAAACAGTTAATAGTGAAGGAGGATATATGGCTCCTCAATACCTCAGGGTTGAAACAGTTAATAGTGAGAGAGAATCTTTAGCTCCTCAGTACCTCAGCGCTGAAACAGTTAATAGTGAAGGAGGATATATGGCTCCTCAATACCTCAGCGCTGAAACAGTTAATAGTGAGGGAGAATCTTTAGCTCCTCAGTACCTCAGGGCCAAAACTGTTAATAGTGAAGGAGAATATATGGCTCCTCAGTTCCTCAGCGCTAAAACAGTTAATAGTGAAGTAGAATCTATTTCTCCTCAGTACCTCAGCGCTGAAACAGTTAACAGTGAAGTAGGATCTATGGCTCCTCAGTACCTCAGGGCTCAGCGCTGAAACAGTTAATAATGAGGTAGAATCTGTGTCTCCTCAGTACCTCAGCGCTGAAACAGTCAACAATGAAGGAGAATACAATCGTGAATGATCTTCTCTGCCAGCAGGAGCCCAATATGGCGCCGTTACCTCAGACTGAAGAAGATGGGGCTCTCCTTGTGTGGCTTTCTCCTCATCAGATCTCATCAGAACTCGCCTCGTTCGGTCACTGCGGGTAGCTGGTTAGGCTGGTAGCTAGTTGTGGAATCAGAATGGCATTAAAATGTCATTAAGTCCGTCGCTTTGGATAAAGCACCAGGAGCTCCTGTGAGTGTGAATTCACATAGAGCCGCAGGCCACGCCTCTCTCTTCTGGGATATTTCTAAACACTTAAAGGGAACCTGTCACCTCCAAAAAGCCACCTAACCTATAAAAAAATGTCGCTGCATCATCCTATGACCATTCTCACAATCCTTTTGTCTACTAAATGCTGGCTGTAAAAGTACTAAAAAACATTTTTATACTTACTCATTATCCATTATAATGAGTAGAGACCATATTCCTTAGCCCTCTGGGCATTTTACTTTGCTGCCTCCTTTTCAGAAGATTACGCCCTAATGGGCGTGATCTTGTATTCATAATCTAGGCAGGCACTGCCTGCTTTGCGGCGCGTAGCTGTCTGGGCAAGTAATGACACGAATCACATAATTTCCGGTTTGGGTGATGTCAGTACACCCATGCAGCTTATCCGGCTTCAAGCACCGCATTGCGCATGCGTGCTTGAAGCTAGACAAGCGGCGTGGGTATACTGACATTACCCAAACCGGAAATGACGGGGTGAAGGGGTGTATGTTAAACAGAGCATGCAGGGTTAGTTAACTAACAGGAACGAGAACACAACTCAACTAATTACACAAGGGGGAGACCAGCCTATACCATAAAGAGCAGAAGGGAAGAAAAAAAAAACCCAAGATGAAATAACCAAGATGATTGTCTCACACGAGGTAGTCTCACCCTCAAAACTGTAGTGAATGGTGAAACATCAATTTAAAATGTCAACACATTGTTACCTTTTTACTCATCAGCAGGGTCGGTTTTGGTGTATGTCCATATGCGGTGTCGGTTTTTGCCCCAAAGGGTTTAAATCATGGATGATCTGGTCATGTACTGCAAAAAAGTTTTTCTAAACAATTTTTGTTAATAAGTGTGAAGTTTTAAATCTCAGTTGCTTACTTTCCTGGGTGAATGGCTGGATATAAACATTTTGTTTTGGATTGATAGCACACAACTAGACGCAATACATGCAGTGCTGAAGGTCAGGAATTAGGAGGAGCAATATGAGTTGACAATAAGGCCGGCTTCACACCACAGTGAAATCAGATCCGGGGCTGTCAGGGGTGAACCTGACAGCCCCGGACAGGATTTTGACCCCATAGTATGCTATGGAGCCAGATGGAGCCGGATGGCAGCTATCTATCGGTTTCCATCTGTCCAGGAGAATTCGGGATGATTCAGATTTTCCTCCCGGACCTAAAAATGCTGCAAGCAGCATTTTTGTGTACAGGGGAAAAAAGCTGACCCTCCCGGATGCTCCCGGTCCGAGCGATCCTACGCCCCCTAACATGGAGGTCTAAGGCGCCGGATCGCATCGGAGTTGCACCCGGGAGCCGGATGCCAGGTGCTGGAGCTCAGCGCCGGCTGTCGCTGAACTTCAGCACCACCAGCTATCCCCTGCTGCCAGTTCAGGACCGCGGCTAGCGGGAAGCTAGGCATTTTCTGCAGACACACTTAATTACACACACATTGCCCACATGTATGTATACACTGAGCCCTAGCATACAAACACAGATAAACACACACACGTTCAGTCACATCATTGTGCTATATGTGCCATACAGGGCAGCTTCCCCAGGAAGAGATGCACTTTTTAACCATTTATACTGTGACAAAGAGATAGGGATTCTGAAGACAGGACTCCTTATATATAAATTAATAATTACCTAAATTACCTAAAAATGTTTAATACAATAGGTTTTACAAACTGGAGAGTCAGTAAGAGGAATGTTTTCATAGGATCATCTACTTAAAGGGAATCTGTCAGTTATATTTTGCTAATTCATCTGACAGCATCATAATGTTAACAAAGAAACCCTGAATATATCAAGAGCTGTATTGAAGTATATGATAGATCAATGAAATCACAGTCTCAGAATATACAGCAACTTATAAAATGAAAATATTAAACAACTCAATTTATTATTTTTTTCACTTAATTATTAACTACACAATTAGACATGAAAGAAAAATATCTTCTTTTAATTAATTTTGTACAGTAGCATCCTCAACTGTTATTATAGCAGAAAATAGTAAAAAAAAAAAAAAAAAGTCATGCTACACATATAGCCTAAATCAAAAAGGTAATAATTTTCGGATGTAAGTGCATGGTCGTCCAGGAAATGTGTTAAGGCCATGTTACACACACAGATATATTGGTCACAGATCTCTGGTTGCAGTGAAATCATGGACACATTGTTACATTTGTACACAGCCACAAAATGGAGCAATGTGTCCATGATTTCACTGCAACCAGAGATCTGTGACCAATATCTGAACAGATATCTGTGTGTGTAACGTGGCCTTTAGGGTACCTTTACACGTCACAACATTGCATGCAATTTGACTTGCAACTTACTGGTTGCAGTGAAATCATGGACACATTGTTCCATTTCTACACGGCAACAAGATAGAACATGATTTGTGTCCATGATTTCTCTGCAACCAGCAAATTGCAAGTGAAATTGCATGCAATGTTGCGACGTGTAAAGGTACCCTTAGGAAGCAGCCTGTCAGTGCAGTTGAAGCCTCTCAGATCCCGTGCTGTGCATGCATATGCCGTCATGCACCACTCAAGAAGCTCCTGACTCACTTAGCTGCATATGTCTCCGGCTGCGACCGCACCAGCGAAAACATTTTTTATCCTGGACGTTTTTCCCTATGCCTGGACTCAGACATCAGCGTGTACAGGGACGTATGGGACTTATGGACTATTACCCCATGCAGGTATCTATGGACCTGCCAGCAGAGGGTACGTAAAGTAACTGGATGAAACACTGGATACTGTTTTACCCCTTGTCTGTTTTGAGGAATTTTTACCGGATCAGGTACTGGATCAGGTACCGGATCAGGTTCCCATAGGGTCCCATGTTAAAAAAACTGATCAGGTTTTACTAAAGGGCCAAAAAACATTGCAGACCCTATTAAAACCTGACTTCTCAAAAACTGGATCCAGTAGATGGATTGCACTTTGGCAAACAATTGTTAACATTGCAGTCTATGGCTAGGATCATATTTGCGTTTTTTTTTTACATCCTGATCTGGTTTTGAGCATTAAAAATGCTCAAAACCGGATCCGGATTATCAGCCCATAGGCTGCAATAGAAATACCGGATTGCTCAAATGGGAATCTGGTTACCGGATCTGGTTTTACAGCCTGCGGTACAAATCATGCAGGCTGTGTCTATCGCAGCGGTTGTAAAACGGGATCTGTTTTTTTTTTAACATGGGCGCCTATGGGAACCAGATCTGGTTTTGAAAATTGCAAAAATCCTCATACCAAAACCGGATGCATTAATGCATCCAGATCTGGAATGAGGATTGCATTTTGACAAATTTTAACAAATTTTGACACATTTTTAGAAGTATTAAGGCACAGTCCAATACCGCATCCGGTAATGGATGTGGTTACCGGATTGTGCCTTCTAAGGCTGGCTTCACACCACAGTTTTTCCCTGATCAGGTTCGATCAGGTTTTGTGTGTCAAAACTAGGAGAGGAACCAGGAGAGGAACGTGCAGAGAAAAACTATAGATGAAAGATTAGGTTTTTTGGACAAAGTACCTTATTGTCCGCGCTGCTGCCACGGAAGTGAATACACCAACGACACTGGACGTATAAGTACTGGTGATATAGGTTTATTTACAACGCGTTTTGGAGCCATGTACTGAGCTCCTTCCTCAGGGAAGGAGCTCGGTACGTGGCTCCGAAACGCGTTGGAAATAAACCTATATCATCAGTACTCAAACGTCCAGTGTCGTTGGTGTATTCACCTCCGTGGCAGAGGCGCGGACCATAAGGTACTTCGTCCGAAAAACCTGATTACTGCACCGCACCTTGTGGAAGTACAGTCCCTGCAGCAGCTGCATTATTTTGAGCGATTACGCTGGTTGTGTGCTACACAACCGGACCAGGTGAGCAAATCTTATTTTTTCCGCATTTTACCTGTCTATAAAGGATAAGACCCTATGTGCGCATTCTCAACCCTCTAGATAAATGAAAGATTGACAACTGTTCTGAGTTTTTGAGACACTCCTGGTTTTGACACATAGACCTGATCCAACCTGATCAGGGAAAAAACATGGTGTGAAGGGACGTAAGTGAAACCCTAGCCTATGGGTCAGGTACCTGATCAGGTTTTCAGGATGAAAAACTGTATCCAGTAACTGGATTGCAAACTGAAGTGTGACCCTGGCCTTAGTATCTTTGGCTTTTTTCTGATCCACTTTTTTCATAGGGAACCATTCTAAATGGAGAAAAAATAACGCACATCCAAAAGTGTATCAAAAAAGGATCAGAAACACTGCCCATAGATCTACTGTAAGTGGTTTCAGGACCTCAGACAGCGGAGCACATACTATACCAATAGCAATAATATGCACGCCGTTCTGAGGAGCCCGGCGCTTTCATTCATAAAACTGTACAAAGCTGACAGGAGTCAGATGTTGTACATAACACATTATAGCAGTATATGCCCACCTGAGTGGGTGTAAGGTCTCTAGGGGGACTGGGCACCCCCAAGAGACATTGTACAAACATTTATTAATATAATAAATACTTTAACTATGCACAGAGCACTTTGCTTATCCCGGTGGCAGCCGGGATAAGCAAAGTATATGCGGTACCCGCATTGCTCATGATTACACATCCTGAGCAATCTGGTTCCCGCATTGCGGATGCTATAACCGCTCCGATAACTGCAGCCTGCATGATTTTTCACGCAGGCTGCAGACCTGGAGACGGAAACCAGATTGCTTGTGAAGCAGTCCGGTTTTTAGCATAGGCTCATATGAGGAGCGTTTCTTGATCCGGTTTTGAGCTTTTTGAAAGCTCAAAACCGGATCAGGTTTTAAAAAAAAAAAACTGAAGTGTGACCCTAGCCAAAAATGTACTAGAAAAAATGGAGTAAAAAAGAGTGTATGTGAATATAGCGTAAATGTTGTAATTTTACCCCTTAAGGACCAAGACTCATTTTTGCAATTCTGCCAAGTGTCCCTTTATGAGGTTTTAACTCAGGAACGCTTCAACATTATCCTAGTGAATCCAAGACTGATTTTTCATGACATATTGGACTTCATGTTAGTAGTATATTCAGGCCAGGGTCACACTTGGGAGACCGTTCTTTTAATGCCATCATTAATGGGTGCAGATTTTTTCTGTTGTCATTTTTATGTCATTTTAACGCTAGTGTTAACGCATGCTGTCTGCCTCAGTGCATTGCATTACAAGCAGGTAACGCTATGCACTGCTTGTCTTTTAATCCCTATGGCAACCAGACTCTTACTGCAGCCGCTGGCTCCACAGGATATGACTTTTGCAGAAAACACAAAACTGTTTGCTGCGTTTTCCTGTTCACTCTGCAAAAGCGCATATCCTATTTCTGTGGAGCCGGATGCTGCGATAAGCGTCCGGTTGCCATAGAGATCAATAGACAGGCAGTGCATAGCGTTACCTGCTTGAAACGCTATGCGCTGAGGCAGACATTTTCTGCCGGATCCACGAGGCTCAAGGGCAGACGCAGGTCTCAACCTAGCCTAACTTTGATGCTCTTTAAAAAGTTGGCATTGCTTGCAAGGAAGATACCGCAAAGAAGACTAGAACACTCTGCAGAATATCTTGGTAAAAGCAATAAAAAAAACCTATACATTAGGTGTCACTGGAAGCCTAAGGAGGTATTTGTACCATGCATTAATGCATGCGTTTCCCTAGACTCCCATGTTGCAGAAACGCTATGCGTTTTTATACTGCACCCAAAAAGGCTGCAAGCAGCGTTTTTTTGTTCCGGTGCAAAAACGCATAGCATTTTCTGCAGTGCATTTCCACACTGTGTTTTCTGCATTGGAGCCTATGGATCTGTTAACGGATCAGTTTTCCAACATTTTCATCTTGGAAAAACTGAAGGTTTTAACGGATCCAAGGCTCAAGTGTAACCTAGCCTCAGGATGATATTTTCTGTATTTCTTTGACCAAATAGAGTGTTTACACACAGTGACAGTTCAAAGCCATGACGGATGTAGCAGTTATTGGTCATTAAGGGGTCAAAAGTTCTACTCATCTTGCCAAAAGCAAGCTCTTGAATGCCAAATCTGTTTTTCCTAGGCTGCATTTTGTGCTTACAGTGTCCATGGACGTTTTTTGGATGTAGTCATTTTTTCTTAACCCCTTCACGACCTTTGACGTTGTACAACATCATGAAAGTCGGTGCCTTCCCGACCCATGACACTGTACAACGTCATGGCGGTTACCGTGGCCTGTTGCCACGGTAACCACCATTGTGCCCCGGTGCTCTGTGATTCCTATCACACTGCACCGGGGTTTGAGGTCAGGGGGGTGGATTCTCCACCCCGCTCCCCGGATGACAGTCAATGGCTGTTGGAACAGTCAATCACCATGATCCTCTGCCTCATATGGAAGGGGCTGTGGAGCGGCTCTGATGGGACTGATCATTCCTTCAGAACGCTTCCGTTAGCGCTGGAGCCCCTTCCAGCTCTCATGGAAGCAATCAGATGGGATAACCAATCCCATCAGAGCCGCTCCACAGCACCCGCCACCACCTGTAATGTCTGCTGCCTCCGTCCCTCTTCCTCCCTGCCTCACCTCCTCCCCTCCTGCTCCTGTGCTCGCCTCCACTCCTGATCCTCCCCCCATTCCTCTGTCTCCTCCCCCTCCGTCCCCCCACACACCTCCTTTTCTCGTGCTCCCTGTACCCCTCCTCCGGTGCTCCTCTGATCACCTCTCCCACCAGGAGATGAGGTAAGTATGCATGGATGGGATGGATGAGTGGATGGATTGGATGGATGGGGTAGATGGATGGGTAGATGGATGAGTAGATGGATGGGTGGATGGGATGGATGGATGGGTAGATGGAAGGAGTGGATGGGTATATAGGATGGATGGATAGGATGAATGGATGGATGGATGGATGAATGGGTAGATGGATAGGGTGGATGGATGGGTGGATGGATGGGGTCAGAGTCATGCTGCACAGTACATGGATAGGAATAGAAAGTGCGGTGTTATGGAGTGCTAGAGGCATAGGAACAGGACTGGGACAATTGACATTTGATACATCAACCTAATTTCTTATATAGATAAAGGAGCAAACTCTCTATCACGCCACTGATGGCGTGATAGAGAGTTTGCTCCTTTATCTGTATTATAAATTAGGTTGGTATATGAAATTTCAATTGTCCCAGTCCTATTCTTATCCCTCTAGCGCTCCATAACACCGCACTTTCTATTGCTATCCATGTTCTTATCTCCCTTCGGGAAGAGCGGTGGGAAGCTGCTCTGAGAAGTTACAGGACCTGGGCTGATGTCAGAAGTGAACGGCCCCGCTGCATCACACGGCCGGATCACGTGACTGATCACTCCACACAGCAGCTTCATCTCTTTTTTCCCTCTCAGTGACCTGCTCACTGCTCACCCATGCTGGCAGCTCTAGTTGTGTGGAGCCTGCACAACTAAAAGAGGTGAGTGCAGTGAGGTTGAGGGTTTATAACCTTATATAATGATCTGCACCTAGGCGCATTCTCTCTTTTTATTTTTACATGCTGCACAGTACGGCAGATCATTGCCATACAGTGCACCATGACTCTAACCCCAGAGACTACAACAAGGGATCAAGTGTCCACTTGTTGCAGTCACTGAGGTCAGTCATGGTGCACTGTATGGCAATGATCTGCTGTACCGTGCACCATGACTCTGACCCCAGAGACTGCAAGTGGACATTTCATCCTTTGTTGCAGCCACTGGGGTCAGTCATGGTGCACTGTATGGCAATGATTTGCTGTACTGTGCACCATGGCTCTGACCTCAAAGACTGCAAGTGGATACATTATCCATTGCTGCAGTTACTGGGGTCAGTCATGGTGCACTGTATGGCAATGATCTGCTGTACCGTGCACCATAACTCTGACCTCAGAGATTACAACAAGGGATCAAGTATCCACTTGTAGTCTCTGGGCTCAGAGTCATGGTGCATGGTACAGCAGATTATTGCCATACAGTGCACTATGACACTGATCTCAGAGACTACAACAAGGCATTGTGTCCACTTGTTGCAGTCACTTGGGTCAGTCATGGTGCACTGTATGGCAATGATCTGCTGTACTGTGCACCATGACTCTGACCCCAGAGACTACAAGTGGACACTTAATCTCTTGCTGCAGTCACTGGGGTCAGTCATGGTGTGCTGTATGGTAATGATCTGCTGTACCATGCACAATGACTCTGACCCCATAGACTACAAGAGGACACTTGATCCCTTGTTGTAGTCTCTGGGGTCACAGTGATAGTGCACTGTATGGCAGATCATTGCCATACAGTGCACCATCTCTGACACCAGAGACTACAATACGGGATCAAGTGTCCTCTTGTTGTAGTCTGGTGTCATAGTGATGGTGCACTGAATGGCAATGATCTGCTACACAGTGCATCATCACCGTGACCCCACAGACTGCAACAAACGGACACTTGATCCCTTGTTGTAGTCTCTGGGGTCACAGTGATAGTGTACCGTATGGCAGTTCATTGCCATACAGTGCACCATGACTATGACACCAGACTACAACCAGAGGACACTTGATCCCTTACTGCAGTCCCTGGATGTAACAGAGGCGATCGAGCGTCGTGAGACCTTCGTTGTGGACTACGTCGGAGGCAATCGAGCGTCGTGGGACCTTCATTGTGGACTACATCGGAGGCGATCGAGCGTCATGGGACCTTCGTTGTGGACTACGTCGGATCTTTATAATAAAGATGGAGTCCGAATTTTGTTTGTGCTTTTTTTCAAATAAAAAGATTTTTCTCTGTGTGGTGTATTTTTTGACTATTTAGTAGAGATTCCTAGTGGCCGGGTCTAACATTGGCCTGACATTATGAATCTCAAGCTTAGTGCCAATAAAAAGCTGGCATTAACCCCTTTATTACCCAGTTTGCCACCGCCACCAGGGCAACTGGAAAAGCCTGGGTACAGCATCAGAAAATGGCACTTCAATGAATGCGCCATTTTCTGGGGTGGCTGAGAGCTGCAATTCGCAGCATGGGGGCCTAGAACGTTTGGGCCTCTCCATGCTTAAGATTCCAGCCCCCAGCAGCATAGTTGTACCTGGCTGGGCCAAAAATATGGCAGAGCCCCACGTAATTTTTTTTTCTAGAATTTGTTCTAGAAATAAAAAGGCTTAGCTGTATTTTTGGTTGCCAGCCAGTTACAACGTGGCAGCTGGGGGTTGGTGGCAGTCCATAGCTGCCAAGTTGTACCTGGCTGGACCAAAAATATGGCGAAGCCCCACGTAATTTTTTTTTCTAGAATTAGTTCTAGAAATAAAAAGGCTTAGCTGTATTTTTGGTTGCCAGCCAGTTACAATGTAGCAGCTGGCGGTTGGTGGCAGTCCGTAGCTGCCAAGTTGTACCTGGCTGGACCAACAATATGGCGGAGCCAGACGTCATATTTTTTTTTTCTAGAATTAGTTCTAGAAATAAAAAAAAAAGGCCTTCGCTGTATTTTTGGTTTCCAGCCAGGTACAACTTGGCAGCTGGGGGGGCTTGAATCTTCAGCGTGGAGAGACCCAAACATGGGCCCCCCACGCTGCAAATTGCAACCCACAGCCACCCCAGAAAATAACGCATTCATTAGAGGCGCCATTTTCTGGTGATGTACCCCAACTCTACCAGTTTCCCTTGTGCTGGTGACACACGGGTTCTCCATACGCGACATGGTGTCCGCTAACAATTTCAATGGAAAATTAGCTCCAATTGTTAGCAGAAACCATGTTGCGTATGGAGAGCCCCTTCCTGTGTGCCTGAACATTGGAGCTCCCCCACAAGTGACCCCATTTTGGAAACTAGACCCCCCCAAAGAATGTATTGAGATGCATAGTGAGCACTTTGAACCCCCAGGTGCTTCACAAATTGATCCGTTAAAATAAAAGAAAAATTTTGTATGAAAAAAAAGTACTTTTTCCTTATTACGGATCAATTTGTGAAGCACCTGGGGGTTCAAAGTGATGACTATGCATCTAGATACGTTCCATGGGGGGTCTAGTTTCCAAAGTGGGGGACCTCCATTGTTTAAGCACACAGGGGCTCTCCATATGTGACATGGTGTCTGCTAATAATTCCAATTGACACTATGCTGCGTATGGAGAGCCCCTGTGTGCCTAAACATTGGAGCTTCCCCAGAAGTGACCTCATTTTGGAAACTAGACCCCCAGGGAACATATCTAGATATCTAGTGAGCTCTTTGAACCCCCAGGTGCTTCACAAATGAATCCTTAAAAATGAAAAAAGAAAATGTTTGAGGAAAAAAAAGTACCTTTTTATTTTTACGGATCAATTTGTGAAGCACCTGGGGGCTCAAAGTGCTCACTTTGCCCCTAGATAAGTTCCTTGGGGGGTCTAGTTTCCAAAATGGGGTCACTTGTGGGGAAGCTCCAATGTTTCGGCACACAGGGGCTCTCAAAACCGGACATGATATCCGCTAATAATTTGAATGGAAAATTAGCTCAAATTGTTAACGGACACCATGTCGCATTTGGAGAGCCCATGTGTGCCTAAACATTGGATCTTCCCCACAAGTGACCCTATTTTGGAAACTAGACCCCCCCAGGGAACTTATTAAGATGGGTGGTGAGCATTTTGGACCCCCAGATGCTTCACAAATTAATCCGTAAAAATGAAAAATAAACTTTTTGTGGAAAAAAAATACTTTTTCATTTTTACGGATTAATTTGTGAAGCACTTGGCCATTCAAAGTGCTCACTTTGCATCTAGATAAGTTCCTTGGGGGGTCTATTTTCCAAAATGGTGTAAATTGTGGGGAAGCTCAAATGATTAGGCACACAGGGGCTCTCCAAACGCGACATGGTGTCAGCTAAAAATTTGAGCTAATTTTCCATTCAAATTGTTAGCGGACACCATGTCGAGTTTGGAGACCCCTGTGTGCCTAAACATTGGAGCTCCCCCACAACTGACCCCATTTTGTAAACTAGACCCCCCCAGGGAACTTATCTAGATGGGTGGTAAGCATTCTGAACTTCCAGGTGTTTCACAAATTGATCCGTAATAATGAAAAAGTAGGTTTTTTTCACAAAAAGTTTCTTTTAGCCTAAATGTTTTCATTTTCACATGGGCAACAGGATAAAATGAATCGTAGAATTTGTTGGGCAATTTGTCCTGAGTATACTGATACCTCATATGTGGCCATAAACCACTGTTTGGGCGCATTGCAGGGCTCAGAAGTGAAGGAGCGCCATTTCACTTTTTGAATAGAAAATTAGCTCCAAAAGTCAAATTGCGCTCCTTCCCTTCTGAGCCCTGCCATGTGCCCAAACAGTGGTTAATGATCACATATGAGGTATCGGTGTACTCAGGAGAAATTGTACAACAAATATTAGGATCCATTTTATCCTGTTGCCCATGTCAAAATGAAAGAAGTGAGGCTAAAGAACATTTTTGTTAGAAAAATTAAAATGTCAATTTTTTCCTTCCACGCTGCTTTAGTTCCTGTGAAGCACCTGAAGGGTTAATAATCTTCTTGAATGTAGTTTTGAGTAGCTTGAGGGGTGCAGCTTTAGGAATGTTTCTCACTTTTGGGTGTTTTCTGTCATGTACATTCCTCGAAGGGACTTCAAATGTGATGTGGTCACTAAAAAATGGTTTTGTAAATTTTGCTGGAAAAACAAAAAATTGCTGTTGAACTTTGAACCCTTATAAGGGTGCCTTCACATTTCAGGACGTTTGCGCCGCGGACGGTGCGGCTCTGTGTCCCGCAATCCGCATGCGGATTGCGCACCTATCTTTACCATGGGATGCGCAGTCATCAGCACATAGCCAAGTTCGTTCGCGTTGAGCTGCGTAACTATACGCATGCGGACGGAGAAGAAGATTTTATGCCGCCAGGGAACGCGGCTTGTAGCATTTTTCGGCGCGGCCAAAAAAATGCAAGTGTTCGCATGCGCACGCTGCGGATACAATTAACATTAGCCCCCTATGAGACTGTACGCATGCGGATGGTTTTGCGCACAGATGCGGATGAAACACATGCGGACACCTTAGAGCGCATGCTCAAAAAGAGTTTTTTGCGTCCAGCATAATCTCCGCCCATGAACCAGCCCACAACACATCCTCTATATAACTACTAGCTCCTAGGAGGCAAGACTCAACGGCCACACCTTTGGACCCTGCATAGCTGAGGACTGCTGGATTGGACCTGGGCCTGGATCGTCCCTGCACCCTGCATCAGAACACTGCTTCCAGGATTCATTTCTGTTGGGATCTTCCCTGGAGGGCTGCCTGTGGACCTGCAAGCAATCCCTGGATCCGTCCATCCCATCTTGCCTGTCTGCCTGCCTGGCTGCCTGGATCTGGGTCTGGTCCTGTCTTCATTCTTGGTTCCTGGTTCTAGGATTGGTTGGTAAAGTATATTCATTTTTAATAAGCATGTAATAATGAGATCTGATCCCCTATAGTACAATGTTGCTGGGAGGGTGTGGGACGCCTCTGTGTTGCTGGATTTGGGGGTCCCTGCTGCCAGAAGTATGGCCTCAGGCCCATATGTTATGTGGGCTAATGTATGTGACCGTCTCATTTGGGGGTCCCTGCTGCCAGGAGTATGGCCTTAGGCCCATATGTTCTGTGGGCTAATGTATGTGACTGTCTCATTTGGGGGTCCCTGCTGCCAAGAGTATGGCCATAGGCCCATATGTTCTGTGGGCTAATGTATGTGACTGTCTCATTTGGGGGTCCCTGCTGCCAGGAGTATGGCCTTAGGCCCATATGTTCTGTGAGCTAATGTATGTGAGTGTCTCATTTGGGGGTCCCTGCTGCCAGGAGTATGGCCTTAGGCCCATATGTTCTGTGGGCTAATGTATGTGACTGTCTCATTTGGGGGTCCCTGCTGCCAGGAGTATGGCCTTAGGCCCATATGTTCTGGGGGCTAATGTATGTGACTGTCTCATTTGGGGGTCCCTGCTGCCAGGAGTATGGCCTCAGGCCCATATGTTATGTGGGCTAATGTATGTGACTGTCTCATTTGGGGGTCCCTGCTGCCAGGAGTATGGCCTTAGGCCCATATGTTATGTGTGCTAATGTATGTGATTGTCTCATTTGGGGGTCCCTACTGCCAGGAGTATGGCCTCAGGCCAATATGTTGTGTGGGCTAATGTATGTCACTTTTTGTCACTTGGGGGTCTGACATTGCACCTGTCTGTAGTCTTTACATTTACACCTTTGTCATTGTGTGCCCCTGCTGTAGGTGCTGCTGTTGCTGCTGCTTATCTATAGAGGTGTCTATTGCTGCTGGCTCGTTACCCACTTTCTCTGTCGATTTTGGTTCTTCTGGGCTGAGTGACACTGCTGCGCCAAGATGTCCGATTGCAGTGAATACATGGACCCTCATCAAGCTGAACCTAGTGACCCTGTAAGTCAACACTTGCTTGTTTCCAACTAGGCATCTGAAAAATAGGCCAAAATAACACTAAGGGTTATTATACAGGACTATGAAACAGAGGTGGACCAACAAGACAGCGAGGAAAGTGGAGAGGAATCAGCCCATAGTATTTGTGACGACACAGAAAATGTGGATAACCCAATTGTAAGTGCTTATGTTTGGGAAATGTGATGTATTGTAATTGTAGCGTTGAAATTACCATCTTCTTTATTACATTCTAGGAGACTGTTGACATGGGCCAACCGTATGTGGACAATGACAAGTTAATACCACTTGTTCATGAGTGATCGGCGATTTGGGAGCCACGTGACCGCAAACACTTTGACAATATTGTGTTGCGAAGACAATGGGCACAGATTGCCCGAATTATGTGGCCTGGCTATGACGCTGCACCTGTCAAGGACCAAGAAGCCTTTAGTAAGTTTTGTTTGGGCGGGCAAATGCGTTCTCTGTCCAGACTCTGTAAATGTGAACATTAATCAAGTGATTTTCTCTCTCCATTCTAGTGAAGTCTCTGACCGTTCGGTGGCGCTCTATGAAGGACAGATACAATAAGGATAAGAAAATAGTCCAGAATGTGCGCAGTGGTTCCAAACCTTCAAAGAAAAAGCCTTACATCTACCACCAGCAGCTCGATTTTCTGCGGGATGTCGTTACACAACGTGTGTAAGTATTCATTGGAAATTTTCCAAAAAACAGGAAGCTGTGGTTGGGAGGCTGTAGTTGGGAGGCTGTAGTTGGGAGGCTGTAGTTGAGAGGGTAGAGGAGGGGGGATGTTGTTTGTTGTCATCGAGAAGATAAAGTTACCTGGAGGGAAGGAGGCAGGGCAATAGACGGTAGTAGTAGGCAAGAGAACTAGTCCATTTCCTTTTTTTAAAAATCTTTTTTCCTTTGTGTTTTTTACCCACAGGACTTGGAGCAGCACTGCCCAGCCGTCTGATGCAGCAAGGTCCCAGAATCTGTCTTCGCAGAGCGACACCGCACATTCTTCTCAAAGTCAGACAGCAGAGGGAGAAGGTGTGGACTTTCCATTATCTGGAACCCAGGTTGCTGGCACAGACAGTTATCCCCTATCCCAGACCTCTTGTCCCTCCTTGGTGGGAACATCAGGGCAGAGACAGAGGGTCAGTGATAGGACACTCATGCCTGAGTTTCTCCATCTAAGTTCGAGCTTCCAGGAGTCTATGAGGCGTCTTGGTAACTCTGTTGAAAAGGGTCTTGTGTTTATGCAGACTCTTTTTGGTGAAGTTACCGGACGACTCAATCGCCTGGAGGCCGACCTTAGTAGACCGGCCCGACATTTTTTCTCATGTATCGAGAAGTGCGTGACGGATAACTTAGAACCTGAGTTTCAGATAAATGTCATGACTTCCTCTCAGGGCGCATATCGGCTGGCATTGCAACAGCAGCAGCAGAAGCAACAACAACAGCAACAACAACAGCAACAACAACAGCACATGCATCAAATTGCGTTTCAACAGCAGCAGCAAACATTATACAATCGTCCACCAATCAATTTAGCCAGAACATCGAGCTTGACTCAACCCACTGAGTTGGAACATGGACAACCGTTGACAACCTCCACATCACTGAACTTCTCTCAATCCTCAGCAGCACCGGACTTGGCACCCGATGTTCCCTCTTACACCACCCTGCTTACATCATCTCCGCTTCGACCTGACTCCCGACGAACATCAAGTACTTTAATGAGTACCTCTCAGGCAGTCTTCCGCTCAGCCAGCGCGGTACTAGATGGTCAGCCTGATGTTCACAGCCACACAGTAACAGCTACTTCGGCCAATCCTCGCTCCAGCACCGCAGTCCTGCCGGGCCGGACAGTCGGTTCCAGCCAGAATGTCACCACAGCCACTCCAACTCCTCGCTCAGACGTCGCAGTTCAGCAGGGCCGGGCACCTCAACCAATGTCAAGAGTCATGACATCAAACAAAAATCCTTGCACAGAGCCAGCGGTGTTGCAACTTCAAAGCGATGTTGCAATCTCCACAGCCATGACAGCCAAGCCTCCTTCATCCTGTAGCTCTGTTCCAAAAAAAACTGGTGTTCCACCTACCAAAAAGCCTTTTATACAACACAAGAGTCAAGGTAAACCTCTCTTACAAATTCCAGCTGAGTTGATGACACCCATGAAGCCCCGGAAAAGGACCAAGACCCCAAAAGCGAAGGATTTTGAAAGCTAGCAACAGCAGTCTAAAAAGCGGAAAAAAAACAGCACAGGAAAATGTGGCAACCGCAGCACCACAGCACAAGGTTGGTCAACCGAAAAAACAGCAGCACCTTCCAGACCTCTTCCCCCCTGCTACTTCACCTGCAAATGTTGCACTCCTACAGGTTTCCACTCCTCACACCCAGTCTAATCTCTCCCTTTTTTCAAACGTTTCATTTCCATCCACGGTCCCTTCTCTTCTCCTAGACACTTTTACACCTTCTACCCTTCTGTCCTCTCCCCATGTGTGTACGTATTTGACTTTAGAGGCGGCTGGTACTCCGGTGTACACCTCTGCAACAACCCCACTGACTAACCGCACAAGTCTCTCCACACCGACTCTGAATATTCCCACAGAGACTTTACCTACTTTTTCATCGGACATTGCCCTCACGGTGCCACCGGGATCCAGAAGCAACAGCAGTAGCAGCACCACAAATTCCACAGGAAAATTTCAACCATCTACTTTCACATCACTGTGACAATGGACTTGCACATATTGTCGTCTTTAACGTTCTCACTTTGATTTGGCCAGTGTTATGGCTGTTATTTGTTCAATAAATTATGTTTGGTTTACCATTTTATTCTTTTTTATTGACTTCAATGTATAGAGCGAAGTTAGGTAATTATTAAGGTGGGTTTATGTCCAGCTATGTGTTTAGCTATGTATAGCCAGCCTCCCATCCCTGAGTTTATCTTTCAAGCATCCATGATGCCCTCCCTGTTTTTCACTGATGTATGCTGCATACCTCATTCCATCCCATTATCTAGCTCTCTGATAGATTATTGGATAGAAGGATGTATGATATTATCATAGCTACATACTGGGAAGGAATGATGTTTGCTACATAGATGCACACAGCTATTGCAGGATGGATGATAGGTAGATACTTATATATCTCTCATCCATCCTGCCATACCTATGTTTAGGTATCTACCATCCATCCTGCCATACCTGTTTAGGTATGTAGCATCCATCATGGCAGTCCTCAATTAATCTATCTAGCATCCATCCTGCCGTCCCTGTTTTTGGCTATGTATGTAGCATACCTCATTCCATCCCATATCTATCTATCAGATAGATCCTTAGAAGGATGTTTGAAATATACATATCTACATACTGAGATGGAATGATGTATGCTACATAGATGGACACAGGTATTGCAGGATGGAGGCTACATAGGAGACAAACTTGTGAAATACACATAAATACACCAAGTTGTGTAAATAACCACAGAAACTAAAATTGTAGCCAAAAACAAAAATTTACTGTATGTGTGTTTTGAAATCGGTGTAGAAAAACCAAAGTTGGACCAGACATTAACAGATGTCAATCATTACAGCATAACTGTACATGAATACACATATGAACTTTACATTTTAGGTGTTTTCAGGACATAGAATTTAAAGGCAAACATAATGATGACGTACTGCCATAGTACAAAAAAAGGTGCTTTGGAAGAATTTGTTTTTAAAAAATCACACCATGTTGTCCTGCCAGTCGACTCGGCCCTCATTTGAGACAAAATAGGAGGCAAAGGAGTCCCGCATGCTCAAAACCTCCAGACTTGAGCGCACGATGTCTTGTTGGAAATCCACCAGGTTGGTACTTTGAGGTTCATCAAGGTCCAGTCGTGGTTTTTCCATTTGATGGACATAATTATGTAAGATAACACAGGCTTGTACCACATCGATGATAGTGTCAGTTTTTAAGTTGATAGAGGTTGATAGAATGCGCCACCTAGCTACCAGCAAGCCAAAAGCACATTCTACTGTCCGCCTGGCACGGGAAAGCCGGTAGTTGTAGATTCGTCTTGTGTATGTTAAATGCCGGCTTGAGTATGGCTTCACCAAGTTCACACACATTTGGAAGGCTTCATCCCCCACTATTACAAAGGGCATGTCAGGTACATCAGTGTGTGGTAGTGGTTTGGGCGGAGGAATGACAAAAGTGTTTGTATAAAGCTTCCTGCCCATATCAGAGTTTTTGAATGCAGAGGAGTCATTGGCTCGGCCATATTGTCGCACATCCACAGCCGTGAAGCAGGCGTCTGCATCGTTATGGCCATGAGCATTACTGAGAAGAATTTCTTGTAGTTATAATACTCCGATCCTGATCCTGCTGGCTTCTGGATCCTGATGAGTTTCCCATCTATGGCCCCCCACGCAGTTGGGAAACTGGCAGACTTCTTCGTATCTGGATGCTTTATGTAACCAGAGCTCGCTGGTGGTGGGAGGGAGGAAGTCTGGCCGTAGACACAGATAGCTTGACACGTCTCCTGCACTATCCCAGAAAGTGTAGACAATCCCAGCCGAAATTGAAAGTGTAGCGATGATAATGTTTCGCCGGTAGCCAGGAATCTGCAAAGGAAGAAGAGAAATAGTTCAGACAAATTTATGACAAAAAGCAGAAGGTGTAGTTCAGCGGAGATGCTATTGCAGGAGGTGGAACGTAACGAGGATAGAATTGACAGAGACGAGGACAGGGACTAGGGGCCTGGAGATTTCACACGTCGGAGAGGACTAAACAGGAACAGGACACAGGATGTGAAGGAGGCGTACAGTTGATAAATAATACAGTTGTGAAAAAAATACATACCGCAGGGTGACCAGGAGACATTCCTCTGGAGAAATGCATCTTCGTAGCTGTGTGTCTGTGCGGCAGATGACATCTTGGACACGTTGCAGCAAGTACAGGAAGCTGTCCACGGACATGTGGGTGTAGTCGTGGAACTTCACCGGATCTTCTTGCAACTCATGGAACAAGGAGTGGTACACTCCACGTGTACCCCGAAGCTCGACAATAGGGTGCTGCCATAGACGAAGAGGTGGCCGACGTCTTCGTTCCCTTGCTCGGCGCCGATGTCCCTCCCGAGCCATGGCATAAGATACTGCAGTGTTCATCGCCAAGTCCAATTCTCTGTAAAAGCTGTCAAATCCAAGCTCCATCTTCTCTCTCTCATCAGCAACCAGCAACAGGCATAACTATGGGCAGGGTCTATTTTTATGTCTTCCTTAAGGCCACTGCCCATGGGTGTGTCTGTAGTCTGGGTCACTGAAAATTGGGCTAAGTTTACCGAACGCATGCAGATGGAAAACGCATGTGCAAGGCTCAAAACGCAGACAAACGCATGTGAACGTTGCGGACCTGCGTGCGCAAAGCTATGCGCATGCATATGTAAAACACTACGTTTACACGCGTTCGCATGCGTTTTCAACTGCGGCTGCGCATGCGCATGGGACGCAACGTAACCGTCCTGAAATGTGAACCTAGCTTAACTTCCTACTAAAAAAATTTTTTTCCAAAATTGAGCTGATGTAAAGTAGACATGTGGGAAATGTTATTTATTAACGATTTTGTGTCACATAACTCTCTGGTTTAGCAAAATAAAAATTCAATATTTGAAAATTGCTAAATTTTCAACATTTTGACAAATTTTTTATTTTTTTCACAAATAAAAGCAAAACATATCGACCTAAATTTAATACTAACATGAATCTCAATATGCCATGAAAAAACAATCTCAGAATCGCTAGGATAAGATAAGATAAGATAAGATAAACTTTATTGATCCCGGAGAGAATTACAGTATTACAGCAGCAGAACAAAGATCAAGAACATTTCACACTTTACAAAATAAGTCTATATGGACAGCAGATGTGGGTAGACTGGTACATGTCCCTCACCTATTCCCCCCATACACATAGAACTTCACATAGTCTTGGGACGCTTTACACTTATACATTTGTTAAACATCCCCACAGCTGTCGGAACAAACGATTTTCTGTATCTTTCCTTTTTACACATTAGTTGGATTAGACGCTTGCTGAATGTGCTCTTCTGCTTCGCAAACAGTTCAGAGAGCGGGTGTGTATTGTTGCTCATTATAGCCTTGCATTTCTTATTGATTCTATCCTCTAATACCTCCTCGAAAGTCCTAAGTTGTAGACCCACCGCCGCACTAGATCCGTTGAAGTGTTATGGAGTTATTACCTCATAAAGGGACACTGGTCAGAATTGACAAAAATGCCTCGGTCTTTAGGGTCAAAATAGGCTGGGTGCTGAAAGGGTTAAAAAATGCATATGTGTTAACGCATGCTACCTCTATGTACCCTGCGTTAATCGATGTGTTTCCCATAGGGAACCATGTTAACAAAACACTATGCATTTTTTTCCTGCACCCAAAAACTTTGCATTCAGCATTTTTTGGAGGCAGGAAACAACAGCATAGCGTTTTTGAAAAACGCAGTTACAATTAAGTGCACCATCCGTTAACAGATATGCATTTTTGAACTTAGAAAAAATAAATAAATAAAAATGATGCCAAAAACGGATTCAGGGCAAATTGGATCTCATGTGTTACCCTGGCCAAAGAGAGGACCTCACTGCTCATAACATCTTCGATTCTCTAGGAGAAAGAATGGACTCCACTCATCATAAGAGCTTAGGAACTGCAGAAAAGAGAGCTAGGACCCAGATGACAATAAGAGCTTGCACTAAAAAGAAGAGAGCGCAAGGACACTGCTGAACTTACACAGTACAAGAGAAAAAAGCTTACCCAGTGACTTTGGATATGGAATATGACTCTTCTTTACAAACCATGGTTCACTGAGAAATTCGCCCAAGCACTGTCCATCACTGTACAACCTATAATAATGATGTCATAGCTATATAGATTTTTGAGGAAGACTGCATGACCATACAAAATTAGCTTGAGCTCTGATGCTTCAACAGTGATGGGACAACATTTTTGATTAAAAACCACAAATCAAATCTCAAAACGTTCAAATGTGCTTGAAATTACAAATTTCAGAAAATTAGTCTAGAACACCACCCTCCGCATATTGATCCGCTCATCTCACCAATTCTTAATAACTTGCCTTTAGCACAAGTAGGGATAAAAGTGACTTGGAATTTATATTGTATATCTTATTGTGGAAATAAATGAATTATTTTATCAGATGTACTTTTCCCTCTGATCACTCTCTTTGATATAGAATATGTACATACAAGACAAAGAGATTAATTTTTAGCTTTAATGAGAAATCAGTTGGCAGCTGATATTCAAAGATATAGGAAAGAAGGTGAACATTAGGAGAAGGCATTTGCAGAGTGAGTGATCCTGTTTCTAGTGTTACCGACTCAAAGGTTAAATCCACAGTAACACTGCTTTGTCCTGTTGTACTGTATAATCTCACCAGTGGCGTAACTTCAGGCCCAGGGGCCCTGAAGCGAAAGCTTCAATGGGGCCCCCAATTATTGCAAGTCTTAATAGTATTAGGGTACCGTTACATGTCACAACATTGCATTTGCAATTTGCTGGTTGCAGTGAAATCATGAACACAGTGTTCCATTTGTAAACAGCAACAAAATAGAACAATGTGTCCATGATTTCACTGCAACCAGCAAATTGCAAGTGAAATTGCATGCAATGTTGCGCCGTGTAACGGTACCCTTAGGGTACCGTTACACGAGGCCATATCGCCGCCGATTACATACGCGATGCGGGGGTGTGGCCTATCGTCGGCAACAGCGACACTGTATCGCATTTAAAGGGCAATGTCGGCTGTCAATATTGCCTCTGAGTGGTTGCCTGGTTTCTCAGCACTGCTCGGAAACCAGGCGACCACTCTGGGGCGATGTGCACACATCGCCCCATGTAACATGCCGGTCGGCGATGTTACAGGCGATGGGAGCCATAGACTCCCATGTTACAGCATTGCCGCTGGGGTTTGTAGACAACCCAGTGGCGATGCCGCCTGCAACCATCGCCGGTGCGTCGCTGGAGGTATCGTCGCATGTAAACACGCGACGGTGACGCTGGCAGGGCGCCAAAAACGTGCGCGCCCCTGAGCTTCACCGGTGATATCTCTGGCGATATGGCCTCGTGTAACAGTACCCGTAGTCTCTTTCTATAGTCCAAAGGGACTTTTGGGGCCCCCCTAGGCTGCAGGGCCCGGGGGCACAATCGCAACACCTGCACCTGTGGTAGTTACGCCCCTGAATCTTACCCATGCATGGAAAATGAAAGCAACGAAACCTGCAATAGGTAGACAAATACATGAACAACTGAATCAGGAAAAGCCAAAAAGCATGTGTTTTCATGCATGAGTTTCCTTCTGCATCCAAGTTTTAATAAAATAAATACAATAAAGAAAAATTTCACAGAATTTAAGAATGAGAATCCATCAAAATAAGCATTTCAAGTCAAATAAAATCTGCATTATTGTTTCAATGCATCTTAATTCCAAATATATACGAGAATCAAGCTATATAATAATGCAATACAATATATTACTATATATTTCACATTTAATACTGGGAAACTACTAAAATTGTAATGAAGTTTTATAGCACAATTTTGCAACAAACTACTTATATTGACCTGAGTCTGAACTTCTAAACTTCTGCACTCCTAGCAAAAAATAGAATGGAAAGGAACAAAAATCACATAACCCATTTATTTTGCAGGTATTGTTTCACAGAAAACCTATCGCTGAAACTTTTAATCCATTTAGAAAAAAGGGCCCTGGATGAAGAACTGCAATGCAAACTGCTTATTAGAACAGATCCTAAACTACTAAGTATTCAACTCTTTGAAGTTTGCTAGAAATATCATATGTGAATTATTGTGTATCAACAGTTTTGGTGAAATTCGAATATAATGATTTAGAAGACTATTTACGATGAATACATTTCTGTTGCAAATAGTTGAAAGTGAACTCAATTTTACTTTTAAGAGATGATTGTATGTGACATTTTCTCAAAATATTTTTATTGCTTTCATTACACTAGTAATTTGCCCCGTTAGTGTAATAAAACATTTTGATGGGGACTCTTGCCAGATTTACATAAAATATTAAGTATTATAAAGGGCATAACAGAGAAAAAAAATGATGTATTTTGCATATTCTCAAAACATTTTCTAAAGGGAGAAATCATCTGACCATACCATGCAGAGCCAAATGTAAAAACATACAAGCTGTGTATATTCTTATATCTTTAAAAATTACAATTAAACAACATCAAATTAAAGTTATATTAATGTTTCATAACACTTACTTTCATTTATGTTTATTTATTAGTGATGGGCAATTGCTAAAATGCTCGAATACTCGAATCAAGCAGGTCAACCACTTGGACGGGCTCGATTTGCGTAGTAAGTATACTGGAAGTAGAGATGTGTGAACCAAAATGGTAATGTTCAGGGTTCATACTGGATACCTATTTTTCTACAGACGTCCATCTTCTCCGGTCTTCTGCAGGACATCCCGGCACAATACCCTTATAAATAGCAGAATTGTCAAAATTCTCCTAAGTAAAAATATCTGCCCTACACTGTGCCCCAGAGTAAATAATTGCTCCTCCTCACTGTTCCCTGCACATAATATAATTTATACACTGTCCCTCTCATGGCACATGCCCTCCACACTGCCCTCTCCCTCCATACTGGACGCCCTGGTCACACTGTCCTCTAACACTACACTGTGTTCCAAATTATTATGCAAATATTCTTTTTCTCTGATTTTTCTAAATGGACGGTGCAAATGACAGTCAGTGTAATAAAAGTCATCACCCGTTAGAGTATACATCAAACATTATTGAAGAAATCTCCCTATGATAACAGTATTATTTTCAAAATTAAAAAAACTCTAAAAGCACTGTTCCAAATTATTACGCACAGTAGAGTTTGTAAACATTTGATATGTTTGAAAGAACTGAAAATGCTCATTTGTTGAATTTGCAGCATTAACAGGTCACATTCACTGAAATAAAAAGCTATTTAACTCCAAAATCTCCTAACAGGACAAGTTACATGTTAACATAGGAACCCTACTTTGATATCACCTTCACAATTCTAGCATCCATTGAACTTGTGAGTTTCTGGAGAGTTTCTGCTTGTATTTCATTGCATGATGTCATAATCGCCTCCCATAGCTGCTGTTTTGATGTGAACTGCCTCCCACACTCATAGATCTTTTGCTTGATTATACTCCTAAGGTTCTCTATAGGGTTGAGGTCAGGGGAAGATGGTGGCCACACCATGAGTTTATCTCCTTTTATGCCCATAGCAGCCAATGGCACAGAGGTATTCATTGTAGCATGAGATGGTGCATTGACATGCATGAGGATGATTTTGCTCCTAAAGGCACATTTTTGCTTTTTGTACCATGGAAGAAAGTTCTCAGTTGGAAACTCAATATACTTTGCAGAGGTCATTTACACACCTTCAGGAACCTTAAAGGGGCCTACCACCTGTTTTCCAATGATTCCAGCCCAAAACATGACTCCTCCACCTCCTTGCTGACGTCGCTTTCATCTGGACCTTCCAGGGTTGCTCAGCACTCATCAGTAAACAACACTGTTTGAAAATTAGTCTTCATGTATGTCTTGGCCCACTGCAACCATTTCTGCTTGTGAGCACTGTTTAGGGGTGGCTGAATAGTAGGTTTATGCACCATAGCAAGCCTTAGAAGGATCCTACACCTTGAGGTTGGAGGGACTCCAAAGGCACCAGCAGCTTTAAATATCTGTTTGTTGGTTTCTAAGGCTATTTTAGCAGCTGCTCTCTTAATCAGATGAACTTGCCTGGCAGAAACCTTCCTCATTCTGCCTTTATCTGCACAAACACATAGGTGCTCAGAATCAGCCACAAATCTCTTCACAATACGATGATCACGCTTAAGTTTTCGTGCAATATCAAATGTTTTCATCCCTTGTCCAAGGCCTTGTACTATTTGTTGCTTTTGGCAGCAGAGAGATCCTTTTTCTTTCCCATGTTACTTGAAAACGGTGGCCTGCGTAATATTGTGGAACACCCAGTTTTCCTTTTATTGGGCTCTACTGCCAAACTAATTATCACAGGTATCTGAGATTGATTTCAATGATCCAAAGAACACTGAGACACAATCCCATCAATGGGTTTCATTGAAAAAAAAAAAAAAATAAAACCCTATGACACTTAAAACCAATTTGCATAATAATTTGGAACACAGTGTGTGTCCCCCTATACTGCCCACTGTTTATACTGTTCTATCTCATCAAACTCCCCATCCTCAACATACTGTCCCTGCATGCAACCCCCTCTTCCTACAACTCCATGCTACTCACAATCTATCCTGTGCCGCAGCCATCCCCCTCACTCCACATACTGTGTCTACACCAGTCCCCCCTCAATCCACATACTGTGCAGCAGCCATCCCCCTCACATCTCATACTGTTTCCACACTGATCCCCCTCATTCAACATGCTGTGCCACAGCCATCCCCCCTCACTCCTTATACTGTATCCACACCCATATAACCCCCCCAACTCCTTATACTGTGTCCACACCTATCCCTCCTCACTCCACATAAGGTGTCGCAACCATACCCCTCACTCCGCATACTATCTCCACACCCATATAATCCCCCTCACTCTACATACTGTGCTGCAGCCATCTTTCCCTTACTCCTTATACTGGATCCTCAAATTTACCCTCTTGCTTCCCATACTGTCCTCGACATTCTGTGTCTATACCCATCTCCCCTTGCTCCGTATTGTATCCTCAAATCCACCATTTTCTCTTCATGCTGTGTCCACATACACCACTCTCCCCACCCTCTCCCCCTCGTTTGCTCCTTTTATACTCCCCCCATCCTCTCCCCCTGTTTGGTTCACATATTCTCCCCCCACCCTCTCCCCCAGTTTGCACCTCATACACCCCCAACCACTTCCCCCACCCTGCCCTCCGCTTGCTCCTCATACTCCGACCATCCACTCCCCTCCCATCCTGTCCTCTCAGTTTGCTCTTCATACTCCCCAGCTTGTGCCTCATACTCTCTCCCCACCTTGTTCCCCCAGTATGCTCCTCATACTCCCCCCACTCTGCTCCTCATACACCCCTATCTTCTTACCCCAATTTGCTCCTCATACTCCTCCCCCTCTGCTCCTCATACACCCCCTACCCTCTCCCCCCAGTTTACTCCTCATACACCCCCCAACCCTATCCCCCTTCCCCTAATTACATTAATGCCCCCTGTCTTCCTCAGCTCCAGTGTGGAATGCTGTGCTCCATCCTTCTGTCGCCTCTGCCGGGTGACGTCATCAGTGTAATCAGGTGACCTGATGACGTAGCCGTGACCCGGAAATGCTGGGAATCAGGGCTTCCATTGTACATACAGAGCGTCTAATAGACGCTTCGTGTACAATGGACTGCAGGAGTCGGCGGTTTCAGATTCTCTGCCCCCGCTGTCAGCTGATAGCGAGGGCAGAGAAAAACTGGCTCACACTGCAGGGGATGAAGATGGAAGTTGTGGCTGGCGGGGAGAGACCTCGGGCGCTGCAGCAGGAGGTCAGGTGGTGCCCCCCTGCTGCGCCTGGGGAAAATGCACCGCCAGGTTCACGTAGATATTCCACTGGCCAAATGGGGTGACAGGTTCCCTTCTGGGGGGGGGCAGCTGCCCGCCCCTGCCCCACGCTGGGTACGCCCATGCTACTTGGTGCTGGATTGTTTCTGCAAACAGTGTTTTTATACTGCCCTAAAGAGACTGTCTGAGGTATGGAAATGAAGGATACTACAAAAACACCTGCAAACATTGCAGGTTTACATGACATCCCTAGCAATGCACAAGGTGCTAGAATCATCTGCTAGAATAATCACCTCTGCAGGTGATAACATTAGCACCTGTGCAAAGCTAAAGGAATCCTGAAACTTTGCAGTTTTCAGACCTTAAGGACTGTAGTTGGCTACCCCTGCTTTAGAAGTCTGTGTGCTAGTAGCCAGGGGGCAAGAGTAATCCCCAAACCCTATCACCACAAATGCAGCTTTACTTGGCCCCTCTTAGGCTTTCTACCTAAGAGGGTGTGTTGTTTGATTCTTTTTAGAGTCTGCATTAAAATCTTCATGTCTATCTTTAGGCAAAGTGTATGACAGGTCAGAAGTGCTGTGCCCACATTGCTTTATTTTCCTTTGCACATGAGGTTCAGATTAATTTTTTCTGCCCCAAAATCTGAACCAAATCTGCAAGGAAAAATACACATTGGCACAGCACTTCTGAACTCTATTTGACATCTAGAGTTTTGCTGCGTTAGAACGCATGGGTTTTTGTCAGTAAAACACATATGAACGCAGTGCACCCATAAACTACCATTGAAAAAAACGGATTCTAACGCAAGCCATTTTTGTGTCACAAAGGTGTTGCGTATTTGCAATGCGTTTTTCACAGCGCAAAGCCAAACGCGTCCTGCAACGTTTTAAGGTGCGTTCTGTGAAACATAATGGCAATGCATTGTATTTTTTAACATTGAAGTCTATGAGAAACGGATTTTTGTTAAGATGAACAAATCTTTCCTTTTTGCACCTGTGCATTTGTCTGCGTTTTTCCTATTAATTTCTGTGCGTTTTTCTATTGGTAAATTGGCCACATGTGATCCTCATAATCACACATCGCATCTTGCCTGTGTCTACTTAGCAATCCAGGAAGCAGTTGTGTTGGACGGCTCCTGTGCCTAAGGGCCGCTTTACACACACCAACTTCTGTGACCAACTTCTGAACAGATCTCTGGTTGCAGTGAAATCATGGACACATTGTTCCATTTTGTGGCTGTGTACAAATGTAACAATGTGTCCATGATTTCACTGCAACCAGAGATCTATTCAGAAGTTTGTCATAGAAGTTGGTGTGTGTAAAGCGGCCCTTACTCACACACAGTTTGGTTGTAAGTTGTGTTTTTTTAATGTTTGAAAAGATTTGCGACTGTGAAATGATGTTTTATTACATGTGTTGACATCACATGTTTGTGTATTGTGCTATGTTTTCTGCAAAGATGAGTGATTCTGTGGATTATGATCCCTCCTCCGGCAGTGATGCCCCTCCCCAGGTCAATTCTTGTTGTAAGTACTTTGTTCAAGCAAATATTTATATAGACAATGAGGCTGCTAATGTCTTATAAAAGAGGACGAAAGTGCCGTTGCAGCATCCGTGGCACATTCTGCGGGAAGACATACATGGTGTGAGACCTGGCAGAGCTCCAACTACCTCCATCACTGGCAGTCTGGGCGACCAAACTGAGTTAATTTTTATTGACAGTAAAACAGGTTGAGATGAGTCTGAGGGGCAAGATAAAAGAGACCCAGCTGAGAGTGTAGGAGTTGCAACATAAGCTAGCCCTGTACTCTGGAAATGACTGACCACTGTATTTCACTTTGTACTTCCAGATCATGCATGAGATCCCACAAGAGTGACACCTTGAATTTCGTGGTAGATTTCATGCACTTGTGGAGGAGTTTGTAGGCCCTAAGGCTGCTGACAGTGGCACAGAGTTCTCTTCGAATCTGGATTTAGGTGACATTTTTTAGTTTGCCACACATTTATGTTTGGAAATGGTTTTGTTTACCAGGGTTGAGGAGAGCTCTGTTTTACCATGTGTGGTATATGGTGGCCCTTTCACGTGGCCCATTAAGCCATCATTTTTTGTGTGCTAGTAAAATCTCATTGTACACATGTTTTGTTACATTGAGGCACAATAACATTTCTTCCAGACCTTTGTAAACTAAGGCTGGGGTCACATTTGGAAGGCACAATCCAGTAACTGCATCCATTACCGGATGCGGTATTACCGTGTGCCGTCACATTTGGCATCACATTGCAGATCTGGATCCAGTAATGGATTCAGATCTGCAATGTGAAAAAATTGTAGTACCAAAAACCGGATCCGGTACCGCAAGGTACGTTCATGTACCTTGCGGTGCCGGATCCGGTTGCCATAAGCGGACATTATAAAAAAAAACTGATCCGTTTTTACAACCACTCCGAAAAATGCAGCCTGCATGATTTTTACTTTTTTTTTTGCATTAAGTGCAATCCGGTTTTTCTATTGCAGCCTATGGCTGCGGATCCAGATCCGGTTTTGACCATTTTTAATGGTCAAAACCGGATCCGGTTTTGAAAACAAAACCGCAATCGTGACCCTAGCCTAACCCACACATGCTCTAATTTAATATTAGCACAATCAACCCCCCCCTCTAAAAAAAGAGAACCAAAAACATTACATTACCTCTGTATGTAATGGCATTGAAAATGTACACCATGATTGCAACGCAGGGACATAATATGACATAGGTGTCATACAACATAATGAGGAATTAGTGAACACAACACAAATAACAAATGGGGATGAACCTGTTGCATTTGGCCAGCATTCCTATTGAAATAAGTAGCAAAATGGTTGCGAATCTAAATCACATCATTGGTGACACGGACAGTATCCCGGATGCTGAACACTATGCTTGTATGACACGTAGGCATCGGCAATGAAGGGGTTGCTTTCATGTTGTTCCACAAAGTTATGAAGACAAACGCAGGCCATCACCACACGGTTTAAGATGTCTGGCCTGAGTTGATTGTACGTCATGAGTACCCACCATTTTTTAGCCATTAGCCCAAACGTACTCAACTCAACATAGCGCCTGGCCTGACCGAACTGGGCATTGAAGAAGTGGCTAAATATTGTAATATTATGATGCCATAGTGCAGTTATAGTCTTTATTATATTAAATTAAAAGTATTACAGATACCCCCAATAGGGCACTAGACACGTTTCAGAGAGTAGCTCCTTACTTGTTAGTACATCTTAAATGACAAATTCTAACACTATATACAATAAAATCAAAAAGGTAAAACCCCCTGTGCACCTTAATGCATGTCATTAATTCAAATGAAACTCCTTAACTTATTCAATGCCGGGCACATGGGTAAGAAGTTATAAGTGGATTCACACATATTACATTTTTGGATTACGTTGGTTAGTGCATGACTCCCAACCCTCACACCTTGGGAATTATCCCTATATTGGGTCAGAGTGAGGCCATGCACTCGACCCGGGATTACCTCACTTTATGTCGGGAGGTTCGGAGTAAGAAGTTAGATTCACTTTTCTCAGGTGGGAGTTTTTCTAATTCAAGCCCCGGAGATTGAAAAAGCTTTTTTTGCTTTGCAGAAAGGATTACATTTTCCAAGTATGTCTCAGGCAAAATGATACCGAGGGGATTGAGAGTGAAAACAGTGGCCACCACACAATTTGGAGATTAATTTACTAAACAGTGGCATGACGTGCTGTCTGACTGTTTGCTCAGATTAATCAGCCTGATTTTGGTAGAGCAGGAGAAGAAACTTAATGTGCTGGAGGAAAGCATAAAAACATTGCATGACGAAGCAGATAAATTTATTGACCAGGACGCATATGAACCATTATATGACAAAATGCACAAGAAAATTAACAATTTGGAGAAAAACATCATTAAAACTAAGAAGTCCAAGTATGATAGAGACTTGAGGGACTATGAAAGCAATACGGTATACCTTAGGAAGCGCAATACCCCTAGGAAGCCGAGGACCCCCATACACCCCGTACTCCTCATCCACTGAAGAGACCTTGGGTTCCTTCACAACCAAAATTAATATTAAAGCAATCAACTGGAAAGGAGACCTGCAATGTCAGTTTCTCTTCACCGATCAACACCCCGGAAGGGTCCGAGGCTTCATTTGAATCCAAGCGGGAGGCAGGGACTAGTGCATTGGAGAACACTTACAACACCAAGTATGCCATGAATTATTCCCCAAAAAATGGGAATGGAAGCCACGCAGGTGACGCCACAGGAGGTCCTGGAAGAAGGGGCAAAAACAAGAAATAGGTGACACCGGAACGTTTTCTGTGATAAATATATCGGTATGTATATTATCTGAACCCCAGATGTCGGTACTAAGTAAAGGTTTGAATTACGCTCCTAGTAAAAAAGCGAACTTATATCAAACTATCAGAGACTTAAATAAGTTTGTGCGTAATCTTACCATAAAAAACATTTTCTTGATAAGGATGTTGAAATGGGGACTTGTGATTCTGTTCCAAATAATTCTCTGACTAATGTTGCAGATTGTTATACTCTGCATTTAGATATGGGTGAGATATGTGCTGCAAGGGAACTTTCAATCATAAGTGATGGGATTGAGGTGGAGAGATGTAGGGAGTAGTAATGAGCGAGCACTAAAATGCTCGGGTGCTCGGTGCTCTGGCCGAGCATCTCAAGATACTTGTGTACTCGGCCAGAGCACCGAGCCCAATGTAAGTCAATGAGTGACAGGCTCCGCCCACAGACTTCCGGTTAGAAAACGAGTATTTCTGGAAAAGGGCGGGAGGGGGGGCTTTTTCAAATCGCCGCAACATAGACCACCTTGCTGTGGCCTCCAGAGGGATCCTAACAATTAATCTGCTCCCTGTGTGGTGCCAGCTCACTGTGTGCACTGAAGGGAGCAGTGTATTTGTGTCAGATCGCTAATTATTAGTGAGCAGTCCGAGCATCTCGGCTGTACTCGGTGCTCGCCGAGCATCCCGAGTACCGGGATACTCGTACGAGTAACGAGTAGCGCCGAGCATACTCGCTCATCTCTAGTAGGGAGAATAAACACATTGCATCAAAATTTGTTGCATCTAATCCCACTTATTAATCCCTTGCAACCCGGGTCCCCGCTATGGAGACCTTTCAATCGGTAATGGAAGATCTCTGTAACCTCATCAATTCTGATTTCCAAATCCCACATAATTTATGTAAAACTGAAAAACAGGTATTGATTGAATTGAAGAACAATTCTAATGTGGTGGTGAGGGCCTCTGACAAGGTAGTGGTGGTGCTTGATTCTGGATTATACAAACAGCAAATTATGAATATCTTAAATAACATCGCCACTTACCGCCCTTTGTCATCATTACCCACATGCACATTCATATAAGAATTGAGCAAACATCTGGAGGAGGGTGTTAGCTTAGGTGCCATAGACACTAAATCCAAAGAGTATTTATATATGTTGAAACTCCTATAACTCCTGTGTTTCATGCACTGGCCAAGACCCACAAGGACACAAGGAGGTTTTTCCCCCTTCATCACTGAAGCCGATCGTGGCGGGAATTGGTTCCCTCCATGAAAGGATTTCGGAGTGGGTGGATGACAAACTGCGGGTTTTGCTAGAAGGCATACCTGGGAGATTCAAACCCTTGTTTCTTCCAGAGCAGGACTTGTGATGTCAGCTTTCCTGTTTGTATTTGCTTTTCACAAAAGGGGACCTAAGCTTCAATAAAGGAACACGCTTCCTTGAGTTAAATAAATGACACCATTCTGCCAGGGAGACTACTTGGTCTCCTGAAGAAAGGAAGGGGGTCAGAGTGGAATACTGATGTGTGCTCCTAAGGCTACTTTCACATTTGCGTTCGACTCCATTGCGTCTGGTTTGCAGAAGGGAATGCAGTGACGAACGCATGACTTATTGTGTCACTGCATTCTCATTCACCCCAATGTATGATTTGTATGCTTGCAGAGCCATGCGTGCAATTCATACATTCTTCGACGCACAGAAAATGCAACATGTAGCGTTTCTGTGCGCAGAGAATTGCAGAAAATGAGCGCACGCGGAAGTGAACTCGGCCATCTGAGGGCGACCGCATACACCATGCGTCCCCATGTTAAACATAGGGATGCATGATGGATGCGTCGCAGCATGCGTTCGACTGCTCACATACGCAGCGGAGCCGAACGCAAGTGTGAAACCAGCCTAAGAGCTTTAAAAAGATCTATGGCTATAATGATAGAAATATTGGGGTTTATGATTGATTTAATATCTTCCATATTTTTCAGTTATTTTCAACTAAAATTGAAAGCACATTAACAAAATTAAAATGGGCCAATCTCGAGATTACAATGTAATCATTGTTTTAGAGAACCACTCAATGAATGCAAACTTTATATATAGCTTATGTTTTAAATTAATTTGGGTAGAAAAATTTAATTATTAAATGCATAACATAGCAAAAAAAGATTCAATTGTAACAAGCTGCATTTCTATTGCTGGCAATGACAACTAAAGACAGCTAAGAAAATACTTCCTACTGTTATTTTTTGACATTGTGATAAGTAATGTGCTGGTAGATTATGACTCCAGATTGCACCTTAAGGCTGAAAACACTGACAGGAGTACAAAAGCAATAACTGTGACAACTCTAATTTGTGTGCATATAAGTGTTATGTTGTAACTGAAAAGGATCACAGAGATGCTCAGAATGCAGTCAAAAATGTTCCTTCTAGAGTGATGGCTGAAAACCGAGAAAACCCATAGTGAATCAATAAAAAAATATAGCAAGACATTTCAGTTTGGGAAAATCTAAATATACTTTAAATAATACAGCACATATGCAGAAATGTAAAACATTCTTATACTACAATTATTTTCTTTATCTAAAAAAAACCTCCAAGCAAAAGAGCTAAAGAAAATGGCAATAAACTTTATTAATAATATCACACAAAAATCACATATTTCAGGAAAACACTTTTCTAATTTAACAAATTTATATATTTCAGGGGTCCTTTAAATATACTATCAGATGTACTGGTCTTTCACGGACACCTGGACGCCACTCAAGGATAGAGGAAATCAGTGGCGGAACTAGAGCCTGGTGGGCCCTGGTGCAGCAGTTGAGGAGGGGGGGTGCTGTCAGTTGCAGTTGAGGAGCAAGAGGGGATGCGGAAGTCGTAGTTGAGGAGCGGGGGAAGGGCGGGGGGGCGGCTAGTAGCAGTTATAGGTGAGGCGGCTCCTACCTGCACCGAGCCGCGCATTGCAGGTAAGAGGAGAGGTGGGGCGGGATCAGCCAAGGGAAGCAGGAAGCTTCCCTCAGTTAACCTCCTCTCCTCTGACACAGGGTCACGGGGGCGGCTGTAGGGCCTCCCACAGGTGCTTGAGGGGCTCCCTAGCCGGTCGGAGCCCTGGTGCAGCTGAACCAGCTGCACCACAGTAGGTCCGCCCCTGGAGGGAATCACGTGGACATACAGAGATGGCAGTTTAATAACTGTACTCTCAGTAAGGCAATGAACTGGCTACAGAGTCTAGATTGTGAATGTGATTTAAACTTAGAGGTATTGATATTAGTGATGGGCGAGTCCTAAATTACTCGGAATCGCTTGACTCTAGCGAGTCCGAGCCCGGGACTCGCTACTCGTTGCGAGTCTAGCGAGTCCAATGTTAATGAATGGGGAAGCGAGTAATAGCCAGTAATGTGCGATTTACAAATCGCAGATGTGTCTCGGAAGCTTCAGGCTCTATCTGCTACAATAGCTAAATCATATTTAATAGGCTCCCACTGTTACTTCCTGGGCCGCATATTAAGCTCATTACATATTCACTGCACTGTCAAACTAACAGCCAATCACAGGAGCTCGCATTCTGGGGGAGCCTCTGTGATTGGCTGTTGTAATCAGACTGGATTTTCTCAGTCTGGACAGTGATTCTGCTTGGTTGCCATACACATTAGTGTATGGCAACCAACCTGGCATTGTAGGGTGTAAAATAAATAATTATTTAAAAAAGAAAACGCGCTGGGCTTCGCATTTTTAAGTCTAGCCTGATGAAAGCAGGCAAACTGCGAGCTCCCACCCTCAGCTGCTTAATTTCCCCTTGTCTGGCAAAAAAAAATGCATGGGCTCCGCCCTATTTTCCATGCCAGCCAAGGTAAAACTAAGCAGCTGAGGGCTGGTATTCTCAGCGGGGTGAGGGCCCATTGTTATAGGGCCCCCCATGCTAAAGAATAGCAGTCCGCAGCCGCCCCTGAAAATGGCGCATTAATAATAAGCGCCATTTCCAGGCGCCTTACTGGGTTCTTCCAGTGGCCCTGGTAATGGTGGCACACTGGGTAATAAAGGGGTTAACACCAGCTTTGTTATACAAGCTGGTATTAAGCCCGAGATTCTTAATGTCAGGCCAAGTTTGACCAGGCCACTAAGAATCTCCAATAAAGGGTTAAAAAAAACACCACACAGAGAAAAATTCTTTATTAAAAATAAAGACACAGACACCATTAGGGACACCATCTTTATTACCACCACATATCCCTCCAAAGATCCAGGTCTTCTCTCTTCTTTCTTCTGTCTTCCTTCTTCTTGTTGAACTCATTCAGCTCTGCTACATCACACAGTAGGGGGCGGAAATGTGCTCCCCTGCTGTGTGATGAGTCAGTGAGGCTGTGAGCATTAAGCGGTGATGTCACCGTCGACCCCCGTTGCTATAGTAACCAAACTATCGGTTACTATAGCAACGCTTAAGCAGTGCCGACTGCACAGAGCCGACTCATTCATAAGCTGCTGGATTTAACTCCCTGCTTACCGATCACTGCAGTGCCGGTAAGCAGAGAGTTAACTCTGCTGTGACCGCGGCTGGTATATGCGCCACTCATACTGCAGCCGCTGTCACAGCACAGTGGGCACCCCCTAGAGACATGTTGCCCACAACTATTATTAATATTGCATCTCTTATTACAGATTTAACACTTTGCACATCCCTGCGGCAGCAGGGATGAGTAAACTATCCGGTAACCGCATTGCTCCGGATTACACATCTGGAGCAATCCGGTTACCGCATTGCGGTTTACTACACACATTTTTCATTAAAAATGTGTATGAAGCCAATTGTGTTCACCGCATAAGGATCTGGATGCAGTGAATGCAATTGGCTTTAAAAGTGTGACCCCAGCCTTACTCTTTACTCAATGGAATAAATCTATTTCCTGAAGTAAAAAAGATATAACAAGTTCACACATGTCTGTTAACTCCTTCATCCCCACATCAGTTTTCACATTCCCGACCAATGTGTCACTTTATGAGGTAATAACTCTGGAGTGCTTCAAGTGATTCTATTGATTCTGAGACAGACTTTTTTCTGAAACATAGTATATACAGTAATTATAGTGGTTAAGTTTTGTCAATTATTTATGAAATATCAAATATTTTTCAGTTTACTGGAGAATTTTGTATTTTTCAAACTTTCAATTTGTATGTCTTTAACCTCTTAACGACTAATGACGAGTATACTCATCATGAAAAGATGTCAGTTCCCGCATCATGACGAGTATACTCGTCATGGCTTTGAACTGTCACTGCTTCTAAACGAACAGTGACAGTTCAATTCTAAAAGCTGTCAGTGACAGCTGAGGGTCAGGGGCAGAGGTGTGGGCACCCCTGTTAACCCCCCCTGCCCAGGACCCCTCCGATCGGCAGTGTAAAACTGAAACTGCCGATCGGAGCGATTCAGACAGATTTACCCCTCCAGGTCTGATTGGAGCTCTCCAATCAGATGTAGAGGGGCTGATCGGCGGGTGCCCTCCCCCTACTCACCCCCCCCGGATCACATTTATCTGCTGGCGGGCTGCACACCCGGCGCACCCGCCAGCCATCACCAGCTCCAGCCCCCGCTCCATCCAGCTCCGCTTCCCCCATGTCCTGTCCCGCCCCCCCGTGTCCAGCCCCCCCTGTGTCCGCCCCCCCCCCCTGTGTCCGGCCTGCACCCCGTCCCGCCGTCCACCCGCCCTCCTCCTTCTCTCCTCCAGGCTGCTTCTGCTTTTTATGCCGGTGGGCTCATGCGCCCGTCAGTCCAGGTGCAGGGCCCCCTCCCCCTGCTCGTACTCACCCCCCCCCCCAGCTGCTACCCCGTCCAACCCCCTGCCCCCCCCCAAGCTCCGCTTACCTATTCCGGCCGGCTGCACGGGCTCCTCGGCCTCCGCTCCTCCTCTGCAGTCTCCGGTGTGGCCCCTCCTCTTCTCAGGGGCTTCTCCTCCTCATCCATCGGTGGGTAAGTATGAATAAATGAATGAATGAATGAATGAATGAATAGATGGATGGGTGGATGGATGGATGGGTGGATGGGTGGATGGATGGATGGATGGATGGGTGGGTGGGTGGATGGATGGGTGGGTGGATGGATGGATGGGTGCGTGCGTGGATGTGCGTGCTTGGATGTGCGTGCGTGGATGTGCGTACGTGGATGTGCGTGCGTGGATGTGCGTACGTGGATGTGTGCATGCGTGGATGTGTGCGTACGTGGATGTGTGCGTACGTGGATGTGCGTGGATGTGGATGTACGTGGATGTCTGTGTGGATGTGCGTGGATGTCAGCATGCGTGCGTGGATGTGTGCATGCGTGGATGTGCGTGGATGTCAGCACGTGGATGTGCGTACGTGGATGTGTGCGTGCGTGGATGTGTGCGTACGTGGATGTGTGCGTACGTGGATGTGCGTGGATGTGGATGTACGTGGATGTCTGTGTGGATGTGCGTGGATGTCAGCATGCGTGCGTGGATGTGTGCATGCGTGGATGTGCGTGGATGTCAGCACGTGGATGTGCGTACGTGGATGTGCGTACGTGGATGTGCGTACGTGGATGTGCGTGGGTGGATGTGCATGCGTGGATGTGTGCGTACGTGGATGTGCGTGGATGTGGATGTACGTGGATGTCTGTGTGGATGTGCGTGGATGTCAGCATGCGTGCGTGGATGTGTGCATGCGTGGATGTGCGTGGATTTCAGCCCGTGGATGTGCGTACGTGGATGTGCGTACGTGGATGTGCGTACGTGGATGTGCGTGCTGGATGTGCCTGCGTGGATGTGTGCGTACGTGGATGAGTGCGTACGTGGATGTGCGTGGATGTGGATGTGTGTGTGGATGTGCGTGGATGTCAGCATGTGTGCGTGGATGTGTGCATGCGTGGATGTGCGTGCGTGGTTGTGTGCATGCGTGGATGTCAGCACGTGGATGTGCGTACGTGGATTTGCGTATGTGGATGTGCGTGCGTGGATGATGGGTGCATAGGTGGATGGATGGGTGCAACAAGGGATCAAGTGTCCTCTTGTTATAGTCTCTGGGATCATAGTCATGGTGCACTGTATAACTGATCATTGTCATACAGTGCACCATAACTCTGACCCCTGAGACTGTAGGAAGAGGACACTTGATCCCTTGCTGCAGTCTCTGGATTGAGCAGAGGCGATCGAGCGTCGTGGGACCTTCGTTGTGGACTACGTCGGAGGCGATCGAACGTCGTGGGACCTTCGTTGTGGACTACGTCGGATCTTTATAATAAAGATGGAGTCCGAATTTTGTTTGTGTTTTTTTTTCAAATAAAAAGATTTTTCTATGTGTGTATTTTCTGACTATTTACCAGAGATTCCTAATGGCGGGTCTAACATTGGCCCTATATTATGAATCTCGGGCTTAGTGCCAGCTGCCAATAAAAAGCTGGCATTAACCCCTTTATTACCCAGTTTGCCACCGGCACCAGGGCAACTGGAAGAGCATGGGTACAGCACCAGAAAATGGCGCTTCAATGAATGCGCCATTTTCTGGGGCGGCTGTGGGCTGCAATTCGCAGCATGGGGGGCCCAGAACGATTGGGCCTTTCCATGCTGAGGATTCCAGCCCCCAGCTGCTTAGTTGTACCTGGCTGGGCCAAAAATATGGCGGAGCCCTACGTCATTTTTTTTTCTAGAATTCTAGAAATAAAAAAAAATGGGCTTCGCTGTATTTTTGGTTGCAGCCAGGTACAACGAGGCAGCTGGGGGTTGCTGGCAGTCTGTAGCTGCCAAGTTGTACCTGGCTGGACCAAAAATATGGCGGAGCCCTACGTCATTTTTTTTCTTCTAGAATTAGTTCTAGAAATAAAAAAAAATGGGCTCCGCTGTATTTTTGGTTGCAGCCAGGTACAACGAGGCAGCTGGGGGTTGCTGGCAGTCAGTTGCTGCCAAGTTGTACCTGGCTGGACCAAAAATATGGCGGAGCCCTACGTCATTTTTTTTTTCTAGAATTAGTTCTAGAAATAAAAAAAAATGGGTTTCGCTGTATTTTTGGTTGCAGCCAGGTACAACGAGGCAGCTGGGGGTTGCTGGCAGTCTGTAGCTGCCAAGTTGTACCTGGCTGGACCAAAATAATGGCGGAGATCCACATCATTTTTTTTTTCTAGAATTAGTTCTAGAAATAAAAAAAAGCCTTCGCTGTATTTGTAGCCAGCCAGGTACAACTTGGTAGCTGGCTGACTGGAATCCTCAGCGTGGAGAGACTCAAATGTTGTGGGTCCCCCACGTTGCAAATTTCAACCCACAGCCACCCAAGAAAATAGCGCATTCATTAGAGGCGGCATTTTCTGGTGCTGTACCCCAACTCTACCAGTTGCTCTTGTGCTGGTGGCACACGGGTTCTCCATATGCGACATGGTGTCCGCTAACAATTTCAATAGAAAATTAGCTCCAATTGTTAGCGGAAACCATGTCGGGTATGGAGAGCCCCTCCCTGTGTGCCTGAACATTGGAGCTCCCCCACAAGTGACCCCATTTTGGAAACTAGACCCCCGAAGGAACGTATCTAGATGCATAGTGATCACTTTCAACCCCCAGATGCTTCACAAATTCATCCATAAAAATGAAAAAGCACTTTTTTTTCCACAAAAAGTTTCTTTTTTCATTATTACGGATCAATTTGTGAAGCACCTGGGGGTTCAAAGTGCTTACAATGCATCTAGATATGTTCCTTGGTGGATCTAGTTTCCAAAATGGGGTCACTTGTGGGGGAGCTCCAATGTTTAGGCACACAGGAGCTCTCCATATGCGACAAGGTGTCCGCTAACAATTCCAATTGTTAGTGGACACCATGTTGCGTATGGAGAGCCCCTGTGTGTCTCCACATTGGAGCTCCCCCACAAGTGACCCCATTTTGGAAACTAGACCCCCAAACGATTATATCTAGATGCATAGTGAGCACTTTGAACCCCCAGGTGCTTCACAAATTGATCCGTAATAATGAAAAAATAAATTATTTGTGGAAAAAAAGTGCTTTTTCATTTTTACAGATGAATTTCTGAAGCATCTGGGGGTTCAAAGTGCTCACTATGCATCAAGATACGTTTCTTTGGGGTTCTAGTTTCCAAAATGGGGTCACTTGTGGGGGAGCTCCAATGTGGAGACACACGGGGACCCTCCAAACGCGACATGGTGTCCGCTAACAAATTGAGCTCATTTTCCATTCAAAATATTAGCGGACACCATGTCGCGTTTGGAGGGTCCCGGTGTGTCTCCACATTGGAGCTCCCTCACAAGTGACCCCATTTTGGAAACTAGACCCCCTAAGGAACGTATCTAGATGCATAGTGAGCACTTTGAACCCCCAGATGCTTCACAAATTCATCCATAAAAATGAAAAAGCACTTTTTTTTCCACAAAAAGTTTCTTTTTTAATTTTACGGATCAATTTGTAAAGCATCTGGGGGTTCAAAGTGCTCACTATGCATCTAGATACGTTCCTTTGGGGGTCTAGTTTCTAAAATGGGGTCACTTGTGGGGGAGCTGCAATGTGGAGACCCACAGGGACCCTCCAAACGCGACATGGTGTCCGCTAACAATTTGAATGGAAAATGAGCTCAAATTGTTAGCGGACACCATATCGCATATGGAGGGGCCCCGTGTGCCTCCACATTGGAGCTCCCCCACAAGTGACCCCATTGTGGAAACTAGACCCCCGAACGAACATATCTAGATGCATAGTGAGCACTTTGAAACCCCATATGCTTCAGAAATTCATCAGTAAAAATGAAAAAGCACTTTTTTTTTCCACAAACAATTTCTGTTTTCATTATTATGGATCAATTTGTGAAGCATCTGGGGATTCAAAGTGCTCACTATGCATCTAGATATGTTCCTTTGGGGGTCTAGTTTCCAAAATGGGGTCACATGTGTGGGAGCTCCAATGTGGAGACCCACAGGGACCCTCCAAACGCGACATGGTGTCCGCTAACAATTTGAGCTCATTTTCCATTCAAATTGTTAGCGGACACCATGTCGCGTTTGGAGGGCCCCGGTGTGTCTCCACATTGGAGCTCCCCCACAAGTGACCCCATTTCGGAAACTAGACCCCCTAAGGAACATATCTAGATGCATAGTGAGCACTTTGAACCCCCAGGTGCTTCACAAATTCATCAATAAAAATGAAAAAGCACTTTTTTTTTCCACACAAATTTTCTTTTTTCATCTTTACAGATCAATTTGTGAAGCACCTGGGGGTAGAAAGTGCTCACTATGCATCTAGATATGTTCCTTTGGGGGTGTAGTTTCCAAAATGGGGTCACTTGTGGGGGAGCTCCAATGTGGAGACACACGGGGACCCTCCAAACGCGACATGGTGTCCGCTAACAATTTGAATGGAAAATGAGCTCAAATTGTTAGCGGACACCATGTCGCGTTTGGAGGGTCCCTGTGTATCTCCACATTGGAGCTCCCCCACAAGTGATCCCATTTTGGAAACTAGACCCCCGAAGGAACGTATCTAGATGCATAGTGAGCACTTTGAACCCCCATATGCTTCAGAAATTCATCCGTAAAAATGAAAAAGCACTTTTTTTTCCACTAAAAAATTTTTTTTTCATTATTACGGATCAATTTGTGAAGCATCGGGGGGTTGAAAGTGCTCACTATGTACCTAGATATGTTCCTTTGGGGGTCTAGTTTCCAAAATGGGGTCACTTGTGGGGAGCTCCAATGTGGAGACACACAGGGACCCTCCAAACGCGACATGGTGTCCACTAACAATTTGAGCTCATTTTCCATTCAAATTGTTAGCGGACACCATGTCGCGTTTGGAGGGCCCCGGTGTGTCTCCACATTGGAGCTCCCCCACAAGTGACCCCATTTCGGAAACTAGACCCCCTAAGGAACATATCTAGATGCATAGTGAGCACTTTGAACCCCCAGGTGCTTCACAAATTCATCAATAAAAATGAAAAAGCACTTTTTTTTTCCACACAAATTTTCTTTTTTCATCTTTACAGATTAATTTGTGAAGCACCTGGGGGTAGAAAGTGCTCACTATGCATCTAGATATGTTCCTTTGGGGGTGTAGTTTCCAAAATGGGGTCACTTGTGGGGGAGCTCCAATGTGGAGACACACGGGGACCCTCCAAACGCGACATGGTGTCCGCTAACAATTTGAATGGAAAATGAGCTCAAATTGTTAGTGGACACCATGTCGCGTTTGGAGGGTCCCTGTGTGTCTCCACATTGGAGCTCCCCCACAAGTGACCCCATTTTGGAAACTAGACCCCCAAAGGAACATATCTAGGTACATAGTGAGCACTTTCAACCCCCAGATGCTTCACAAATTGATCCGTAATAATGAAAAAATAATTTTTTAGTGGAAAAAAAAGTGCTTTTTCATTTTTACGGATGAATTTCTGAAGCATATGGGGGTTCAAAGTGCTCACTATGCATCTAGATACGTTCCTTCGGGGGTCTAGTTTCCAAAATGGGATCACTTGTGGGGGAGCTCCAATGTGGAGATACACAGGGACCCTCCAAACGCGACATGGTGTCCGCTAACAATTTGAGCTCATTTTCCATTCAAATTGTTAGCGGACACCATGTCGCGTATGAAGGGTCCCCGTGTGTCTCCACATTGGAGTTCCCCCACAAATGACCCCATTTTGGAAACTAGGCCCCCTAAGGAAGGTATCTAGATGCAGAGTGAGCACTTTGAACCCCCAGATGCTTCACAAATTAATCCATAAAAATTAAAAAACACTTTTTTTTCACAAAAAAATTCTTTTGGCCTACATTTTTTCAGTTTCACATGGGCAAAGGGATCAAATACATCCCAAAATTTGTTGGGCAATTTCTCCTGAGTACACCGATACCTTATATGTGGTCATAAACCACTGTTTGGGCGCACGGCAGGGCTCAGAAGTGAAGGAGCGCCATTTCACTTTTTGAATGGAAAATTGGCTCTAAAATTCAAATTGCGCTCCCTCCCTTCTGAGCCCTGCCGTGCGCCCAAACAGTGGTTTATGACCACATATGAGGTATCGGTGTACTCAGGAGAAATTGCCCAACAAATTTTAGGATGCATTTTATCCTGTTGCACATGTGAAAATGAAAAAATTGAGGCTAAAAGAACATTTTTGTTACAAAAATTAAAATGTCCATTTTTTCCTTCAACTTTATTTTAGTTCCTGTGAAGCACCTGAAGGGTTAATAATCTTCTTGAATATAGTTTTGAGTAGCTTGAGGGGTGCAGTTTTTGGAATGGTGTCACTTTTGGGTGTTTTCTGTCGTGTACACCCTCAAAGGGACTTCAAATGTGATGTGGTCACTAAAAAATTGGTTTTGTAAATTTTGCTGGAAAAATGAATAATTGCTGATGAACTTTGAACCCTTATAACGTCCTACCAAATTTTTTTTTTTCTTCCAAAATTGTGCTGATGTGAAGTAGACATGTGGGAAATGTTATTTATTAACTATTTTGTGGCACATAACTCTCTGGTTTAGCAGAATAAAAATTAAAAATTTGAAAATTGCTAAATTTTCAAAATTTTTGCAAAATTTTTTATTTTTTCACAAATAAACGCAAAAATTATCGACCTAAATTTAATACTAACATGAAGCCCAATATGTCACGAAAAAACAATCTCAAAATCGCTAGGATCCAATGAAGCGTTCCAGAGATATAACCTCATAAAGGGAGAGTGGTCAGAATTACAAAAAATGGTCTGGTCATTAAGCTGCAAAGTGACTCGGTCCTTAAGGGGTTAAACCAGTTATACCACATATAATAGTCTAATGCTAAAAAAGGAAGAGACCTACACTACCAGTATAGTATTTAAATAGCTATCAGTTTTTGTGGAACTTCAGGCATAGAACTTGCAATGTTGATGCTACTGAGCAACTCCTGGTGCTGCACCACATGGATCACACTGCAAGCAAATTTAACAAAAAGAAGAAACTTGAAGTGACACCCATCGTTGTGCTAAAATCTTTAACCTATATTCATAAATCTTAAAAGACAATGCAGGAGTGAGGGAAGATGGGGACTATGTCCAGGACGGCGGCTGTTTCATGCACAGCTGCACTTCAATAGGTCCTCTATAAAGTATTAAGAACCCATTGAAGTGCAGCTGTGCATGAAATGGCCATCATCAGCTGTGAACTTTGATAAACCCGACTGATGTCACCGAGATCACAGCCATAAGTGAGGCGCCCTCTGTCATGTGCTGACTGTTCTGCAATCCATGTGAAATGCTCTGCTGTAGTTAAATTGAAGCAAATTTCCTTTGGTATATTCTGAGTTAATGTTAGAAGCTGCTTTGGTGTTGATGTGTTTCTCTGAGGCAGTTTCACAGATCGGATGTTGATGTGTTAGGTGACCACACCCTTGGATTGTAATTAGTTCCATCTTCCACTAGTAGATGTTACTGTAATGGCCACTTTACACACACCAACTTATCTGTCCAACTTCTGACCAACTTGCTGGTTGCAGTGAAATCATGGACACATTGTTCCATTTGTACACAGCCACAAAATAGAGCAATGTGTCCATGATTTCACTGCAACCAGTAAGTTGGTCAGAAGTTGGACAGATAAGTTGGTATGTGTAAAGTGGCCCTTAGAGTTTTAGTTTCTTCCAAGACTGTGTGCTGTAAGGACACAGTGCAGTGTGTGCTGATGCCTTCCTGATTTTCCTGCCTTGAGTTCACATTATTTTGTAGGAATTGCTGTGCTACTTGTCTGTAGGTGAAGGTGAGGGGAACTTAGTCTAGGGCTTATGAAGAGTAAAGGTCAAGGGTGACGGCTCAGACATCCTCACCTTCAGAAGTAATTCTGGGACAAGGGAGAGCAAGGAATCCACACTTGAAGGGTCAGATTATTTCCCCTGTTTGCCTTTTGCTCAAGTATACTATCCTACTACCAGCCTCCCTTTACCACCTCATGATATTATCTACAACCTACCATTTTCCTGAATCCCATATGCATATGGCTTCAACATGAGCTTTTCCACACCTGATGAAGGACTTCTCTGAGGAGGTTTCTAACTTGCGTAACCAAGTGGTGCATCATGTGAAAGAAGTTATTGGGTATCTGGCACCAGCTCATGCTCTGGCCATACCAAAACCCAATACATCACACCCTGACAGATTTCTGGAAGGGAGAGATAAGTTTATAGCGTTTAGAGAGGCCTTAAAGTTAGGCATTGTTCACCCAAAATTTGCGTTTTTTTTAGCACTCCTACAACCACATGCATTTTTTGAAGAGTGCTAAAAAATGTCCCTTGTGTGTCTGAAAGGATTAGAATCCCTTTTGGACTTTGTCATTTTTCATCAAAAACGCAGGCAAAAATGCAAGCGTTAACGCAGGGTGCCTTTATGTGCCTTTTAAAAACGCATGCGTTTCCCATAGGGCCCCATGTTATAGAAACGCATGCGTTTTTTTTAACATGGGGCCCTATGGGAAACGCATGCGTTTACGCAGTTGCCTTTATGTGCCTTTTAAAAACGCATGCGTTTCCCATAGGGCACCATGTTAAAAAAACACATGCGTTTTTGGAAACAACCCCTGCGTTTTATTCCAGCACTCAAAAAACGCTGCATGCAGGGTTTTTTGGACTGAGGGAAAAAAACGCAAGTGAAGCTGAAAAAAGCAGCTACACTCAAATGCACCCTGCGTTAACGCACCTGCGTTTTTTTTAACAGCCCAAAAAACGCAGAGATGGCCAAAAAAACTGATATGTGTGAACAAGCCCTTATACTTCAGGCTCCACCATCATTCTGAAGGGAGTAAGGAACAGAGTGTAGTGATTATACTCTCCGGTCTTAAGTGTGATGCCAAGACCTTGGCTTTCTCTCTGCTGACCAACTCCATCTTTGCAGTCAGTGGACAAGTTTTTTCTGGCTCTGGCCCTGGTGTATGTTGACAATGATGGCTTGTACTTTCCTGAGTCTAAACTTTGTATGCTCAGGCAGGGAGTGCGGCTGGCTGCGGAATATTGCTCTGAGTTCTGGAGATGGGCCACCAACACTCAATGTAATGAGCCTGTGCTTAGGAGTCAGTTCTATCTGGGTTTGTTAGATAGGCTACAAGACTATGACTCAGTATGCTGCTCTGGATTCATTTTAGACTGCATTGGTTCTTGATATCAGGTTGGACTGATGCCTGAGGGAAAGACCTGAACCAACCTTGCCCCAGGTGGCCATCCCTGCTGAAGAGGTTTCACGTGTGAGATTTAAAGTACATTAGCAGTTGGGGAATGTAACTTGTCGTAATAGTCCTTCTGCAGTTCATCTGGTTGGGAGGTGATGTTTCTATTAATGTCAAACAAATAATTTACTAAGGTCTTTCCGCATCGCTCTATACCCATTTCTCAGCTGCTGAAATCCTTTGAGTATAAGTGCTTAAGTACTACTGTCTACGTGTTGGTCAGGCCTACTTCTAGTCTCTGACAGAGGGGATTGCACACCTACTGAGGAGTAAAACTCAGCTTAAACCTCAGAATGTTGTTAGACCTAGGAGTTATCCTGGGAAGAGTGATTGGAGGAAGGGTGGTGACTTCCACAGAGTGTCCTGTGGGAACATTTCCTAAGTGAAAGGGAAACGTCTCCACTGTTGCCCCCCTGAGAAGGTACCCTCTGTCAGTAACCAGATGAATGTTAATAAACATTCATGTAAAGACCTAAGTATGGATGTTTTTTTTGTGTCTGTTGCCCAAACATGTCATGTGCAGGTGTGCAGGTGGGGCTCCTATTTCTAAAGTTATTGGTCTATTTAGGATATCGTCCATTTGCCACCCTGTGTTGTTCCAACTCAAACTTCCTTCTGTGCTAAATACCCATAATATCTTCCACAGGTCAATGTTCAGGAAATTTAGACTGTTTCTGGACAAGCTGGGTTAGAGTTCAGAGGCCTCTCAAGAAGAGGGGAGAAAGTACTGTCACATGTTGATGTCTCTGAAGTCCATGTAAAATTATCTGCTGTAGTTACATTGAAGTACATTTCCTCTTGCACATTGAGAGATAATGTCAGAAGCTGATTTGGTGTTGCTGTATTTGTCTGAGGTGGTTCTGCAGGTGGGATCTTGTGGGTGTGTTAGGTGACCACATCCTTGGCCATTAAATAGCTCTCTCTTCTACTAACAGATGTCGCTGATAGAGTTTTAATCTCTGCCAAGACTGTGTGATATAAGAACATAGTGTAGTGTTTGCTGATACATTCCTGCTGTTCCTTCCTGGAGTTTTCCTTATTTTGTGGGAGTTGCTGATGAAGATGAGGGGGACTTAGCCTAGGTCTGATAAGAAGCAAAGGGCAAAGGTGGTGGCCAGGACATCCTCACTTTCAGAGGGAATCACGGGAACAGGAAAAGCCAGGGAACCTCAGTCTAAGAGTCAGACTAGTTCCTCTGTTTGCCTTTTGTTTTACTTTACTATCCTGCTAACTCACTCCTTTTACCATGCTGTGAGATTCTCACGGTAAGTGATCCGGGTGCCGTGAGAAAGGTCATACAAGTTCACAGCAGAGCTGAATCAGCTGTGACCTTGGATGAACCCGACTAACATCACCACAATCACAGTCAGTTTCTCGGTGGTGGATGTGGTGACATCAGAGTTGGGTTAATGAAAGTTCACAGCTGATGGAGCTCTGATGTGAACTTGGATGTCATTTATCATGACACTCAGATCACATCCGATGTCATGTCAGTGTAATACTGCTAGTCACTGTGAACAGACGTGTGTCTGCTCACAACAATGTAGCAGAGCTTAGTATGTTCGTCAAGGGGCAGACCTGTAATTTATTGTCAGAGGGTTTCTTTCTGGGCTATTAAAGAGGGGAACCAGACCTGTCTTTGTCTTTTATTTATATTAAAAGTTTTGAATTTTTTTTATTCCAATTAAACTTTTTTCTCTGTGTTGTTTTTTAATGTTTACTAGATATTAATATTGGGCCAATCTAACATTGGCCTGACAATATTAATCTCGGGCTTGGTGCCAGCTGGCATTAAAAGCTGGCATCAACACATTATTACTCAGTATGCCACTGCCACCAAGGCCGCTGGCAGTGTCAGGTACAGCAGATGAAAATGGCGCTATGAAATAATGTGCCATTTTTAGGGAGGCTGTGGGCTGTGATTTTCAGTGTGGGGGACGCAGAATGCTTAGGCTTTACCATGCTGAGAATTCCAGCCAACAGCTGCCTGGGTTTTACTTTGGTTGGCAATTAAAAATAGGGCGAAACCAACACATTTTTTAAAAATATTTATTTAAATACTTAACAATAATAATGGGGTTCCCTTTACTTTGATAGCCAATCAAGATAAAGTCAGGCAGCTGCAGGTGACAGCCAATAGCTCTCCGCTTTATCAGGGCTGATATTTAGTGATAGGATGCTGCAGGGATGTATTTTGGTAGCTTAGGTGGCGTTTTGGAGGTGACAGGATTCCATTTATAACTATTTTATTTCTTTTTACAGGTCCCAAACCTGAACTGTTACACAGACTTCTGTTTTTGGGGCCTGTACTTGAACACTAGGTGTTCGGTACGGACCCTAAACTTTACTGTTTGTGTTCAACCATCACTATTCCTGAGTATGCCATATGGGATCAAAAGGTTCTTTTGAGACACAGTGCAAACCTAGGGAGGGAAGAAGATCCAAATTGGAGGGCATATTTTGCTGGAATAGTTTGGGGTGTCGTGTCACATTGGCAGAACCCCTAACATGCAAGGAAAGCAGAACCCCCAAAAAAGTGACTCCAGTTTACAAACTACACCCCTCACAGAATTCATTTAGGACTGCAGTGAGCACATTGTCACCACAAGTGTGTCACAGAATTTTATACTATTAGGTGTAAAAGAAAAAATAATTACATTTTTACTACAAAATGTTGTTAAGCCACACATTATATTTTTATCAAAGGGTTAATACAAGACAAATAACCAAATTATTTGTTGTTCAATAATTCCTGAGTGTGCCAGTACTTTACATGAGATTGAGAGAAATTTTAAGGCACAGTGCAAAGCTCAAAAGGGAAGGAGCCCATAGTGGAGTGCTAATCTTGCTGTTATTGTTTGCTGATGTCATGTCAGTTCCTGAAGTTTGGGCGGGCAGTGAAGAAAATATAATTACATTTTTATCACGAAAAACCTACCTCTAGATTTTATATTTTCACAAAGGTAAATGGGTAAACATGTAAATTAAAGGGACACTGTCAGGTCATTTTTCAGTATGATACTAATATTACCCTTGAATAATGCCTGGGCAGACCTTATTAAAACATGTAAAATCATTCTACCCTTTGTAGCTTCAAATTAACTAACTGTGCGTATTTATAACAAAATAGAATGATTATTTTGCACATAAAAACATTTCACATCATATATTCAACATTTAGATTTGCAACACAAATTAACTAAATTATTACCCAAGTAATGTATAGTACTTTATCTGCAACTCATTCAAGAGCATTTTCATAAGTTACATTCTTAGTTTTCCTTCCAGTGCAAAGATTAACTGATTTTTGGCAGTTTCTACTCCTGAACAGACCACGGGGGAAGTGGTGGAGCTATACATGCATACACACGCATAAATCCATGAAGAGAGCTATAAAGGAGGCAAAGCTATGAATGGAGTGGGTCTATGTGGTGGGGAGGGGCTAAAAATGAGGCAGAGCTATGAAGGGGAGAGTCTATGTGGAGGTGGTGGAGCTATGAAGTGGGTGGAGCTATATGGAGGGGGCAAAGCTATGAATGAGATGTGGATATGTGGGGCAGTACTATCTTGAGGGGGCAGAGCTGGATACATACATACACACATACGTACACTCAGCTTTATATATTAGATATAGTGCCACCAATTCCAATGTGCTTTACATACAGTGGGTATGGAAAGTATTTAGACCCCTTTCAATTTTTCACTCTTTGTTTCATTGCAGCCATTTGGAAAATTCAAAAAAGTTCATTTTTTTCTCATTAATGTACACTCTGCACCCCATCAAAACTGAAAAAAACTGAAATGTAGAATTTTTTGCAAATTTATTAAAAAAGAAAAACTGAAATATCACATAGTCATATGTTTTCAGACCCTTTGCTCAGATACTCATATTTAAGTCACATATTATCCATTTCCTTGTGATCTTACTTGAGATGGTTCTACTCCTTCATTGGAGTCCAGCTGTGTTTAATTAAACCTAGGACTTGATTTGGAAAGGCACACACCTGTCTATATAAGACCTCACAGCTCACAGTGCATCAGACCAAATGAGAATCATGAGGTCAAATAATCTGCCCAAGGAACTCAGAGACAGAATTGTGGCAAGGCACAGATCTGGCCAAGGTTACAAAAGAATTTCTGCATTACTCAAGGTTTCTAAGAGCACAGTGGCCTCCATAGTTAAATGGGAGAAGTTTGGGATCACCAGACGTTATCATAGACCTTGGCATCCAGCCAAACTGAGCAATCATGAGAGAAGAGCCTTGGTGAAAAAGGTAAAGAAGAAACCTAGATCACTGTTGCTGTGCTCCAGACTTGCAGTAGGGAGATGGGAGAAAGTTCCACAATGTCAACTATCACGGCAGCCCTCCACTAGTTGGGTCTTTATGGCAGAGTGGAATGAGAGAAGCCTCTCAGTCCAAGACATATGAAAGCTCGCAAAGAGTTTGCAAAAAATAAACTCATAAAAGACTAAAGGTACCTTTACACGCCGCTACAGAAGGTTGGAAACAACCAGGTGTCGGAGACAAATGTATCTTGCACCGTCAAATCAACCCGAGGTAGCGGCGTGTAAACTAGGTTGTTGCCACTCGTCACTGTCGGCACCTGTTTCAGAGCAGTGCTCTAAAACAGGTTGGTTTCAACCCGATGGTAGCGGCGTCAAAATAAGGTACAGTAAGGTTTTTTCACCGCCTAGTTAACTCCCTGGGGCGTTACACAGCCTCCGGGAAACCGCCCCCCTTCAGCGATCATTGGTGGAAGCTCCTGCATTACGATTGGTTGTCGCTGCATAGGGCAGCATATTTAAGGAGCTGATCAGTCACACTACACAATTGCAATAACATCATGTATTAGCCAGCCTTCCTACACTGGCTGGCCAATCATGATGCTATTGCATTGTCCAATCATCGTACCAGCGTCTCGTAATCCACAATTCTGGCACGCCTATGTGTTGTCCCTGCTGCCCGAGGTCCTCCCATATTACCTTCTGTAGCGGCATGTTAATGAGGGACGGTGCTCTATAGAAGGTAACTTGTGGCACCCGGCAGTGCCTCCAGGGATAGATTAAACCTTCTGTAGAGCACCTTGTAGTGGCGTGTAAAGGCGGTATCGGGTACCATTTGCAACCGTTGGTACGTGCTCGTCCACGTGAAACACCCGGTTGTTTCCAACCTTCTGTAGCGGCGTGTAAAGGTACCTTCACAGGCTATGAAAAATAAGATACTCTGGTTTAATGAGACAAAAAAAGAACGTTTTGGTGATAAATCTAAGTGGTATGTGTGGAGAACACCAGGCACTGCTCATCACCTGCCAAATTCAATCCGAACAGTGAAACATGGGGTGACAGCATCAGGGACAGGAGGACTGGTTGCAATTGAAGGAAACATGAATGCAACCAAGTACAGAGATATCCTGGATGAAAACCTTTTCCAGAGTGCTCTGAATCTCAGACTTGGCTGAAGATTCACCTTCCAACAACACAAGGTCCCTAAGCACACAGCTAAATTAACAAACGAGTGGCTTCAGAAAACTCTGTGACCATTCTTCACTGCCCCAGCAAGAGCCCTACCTAAACCCAATTGAGCAGCTCTTGAGAGACTTGTAAATGGCTATCTGCCAATGTTCACCATCCAACCTTATGGAAATGAAGAGGATCTCTACTCAATACTGAGCAAAGGGTCTGAATACTTATGACCATGTGATATTTCAGTTTTTCTTTTTTAATAAATTTGCAAAACTTTCTACATTTCAGTTTTTTTCAGTCAAGATGGGGTGCAGAGTGCACAATATGAGAAAAAAATGAACTTTTTTGAATTTACCAAATGGCTACAATGAAACAAAGAGAGAAAAATGTAACGGGGTCTGAATGCTTTCAATACCCATTGTACATCAGCCACACTGTCGCTATTGCGGTTTACAATCTAAATGCCCTAGCAGTATGTATTTTGAGTGTGGGAAGAAATCAGATTACCCAGCGGAAACCCTTGCAATAATGGAGAGAACATACAAACTCCTTGCCATTGCTGTCCTTAGTTTGATTTAAAGGGAACCTGTCAGCTACTTTATGCCCCTAAAGCTATCACTATCGGTCTCTGCAGCTTCATAGTACTGTTCTAAACATCCCTGTCTGAGCTAAAAGTGTAGTGTTATAGGTGAAAATGCATTGTATAACTTACATTTTCCTATGTTTAGTAGGCAGTGTCCAGATACACACTGCCTAATTAACATGGAAAAATGTAAGTTATAAAATGCTTTTTTTCCACCTATAACACTACACTTTTAGCTCAGACAGGGATGCTTAGAAAAGTACTATGAAGCTGCAGAGACAGATAGTGATAGCTTTAGGGGCATAAAGTAGCTGACAGGTTCCATTTAAACTGTCAACTAAAAGTAATATTAAAAGTCATTCTAAACACATCACAGGATTTGTCATTATTGTCACTGATTTTATTTTTGCAATTGACTCAGCGTGTGAGCTCACATCAGTTGTAGCGATATGGCCAAGGACGCATATATATACGTCCTTAGTCGTGAAGGGGTTAAACTCATGCCGGTACACCTCACTTAAGATGGGATTTAAATACACAATCATAAAATGGTTTAAATATGAAATTTATATACAGTCATGGCCAAAAGTGTTGGCACCCTTAAAATTAATCATAAAAAAGAAGTATTTCTCCCAGAATACACATGTTTTGTTGTATACATGTTTATTTCCTTTGTGTGTATTGGAACAAATAAAAAATAAAAGGGAACAAAAGGCAAATTTGACATTATTCTACACAAACCCAAAAAATGGGCCAGAGAAAATTGTTGATACCTTTCCAAAATTGTGGGTAAACAACAATGTTCCCAGCATGTGATGCTCATTAATACTCCTCTGTGGCAAAAAAAAAAAAGATGTGGGCAATATGAAAAACCAAATAAAAAGGGGAGAAGTTGACTCAATCTGTACATTGTGTGTCTGATTGTGCCACACTAAGGATGGAGAAATGAAAGTGGAGAAGAGAACTTTCTGATGACTTAAAAATCAAATTGATAAAAAATATTAACAATCTAAAGGTTGCAAGTTTATTTGTAGGCATCTTATTGCTCCTTTCTCAAGGATATGATGTTTTAAGGCTGCTATGCTGTCTCTGGCACTGAGTGATTTGACTGTGTGAAAGGCATCTTGACATCAGAAGATTACCAAAGGATTTTTGGTCACAATGTAATGCTGGGTTTGCATCCTAGGTCATGGGTCCTCCAACTGGACAATGACCTCAGATATACTTGCATATAGTTTCTTTACAATTTAGTGTTTACTTATACTATGTATTTTCCATATAAATACAATGCAGTTTAGGGTTTAAAGTAAACCTGTCACCTGTTTTGGGAATTATAAACCCTGCCCACTGCCTTTAACATACTGTAAAAAAAAAGAAATCCAAGTGGAGTCACAGCCGGAGAACATAACTGCGATGCGATCCGCAATCCAAGGCGCATTCAGGAATCAAAGATGAGATTGAGGGATGCGATGCCAAAATAGCGCGGAGAACATGGAGTGCTTTCTATGATCTTCGAACCAACACAAGTTCAGGAACAAAGGACGGAATCACTACTACTTGCCTTCTTTTAAAACACGGCAGTCCAATCAGAACGCAGTAGCGACTGGTACAGAGGTGTGAATTGTTGTTTAACCTTGTCTAACCATCTGTGTGAGACAGTCCTAAAACACGGCCGCCCAATCAGAACGCACTAGAGACAACCAATTGGAGCTGAGGTGTCGCGGAAAAGGCACGCCTACATGTCTCATTAAGAGTCGCTAACGAGGTCGTTGGTAAAGTGTCAGACACAGCGATGCAGCCTTCCCAGTGGGAGCGCAACGACGTAGTAATGACCCAGTGCAGTATGTAATGATTAATGATCTCACAGCAGGGGCCGCATCATTGGTGTGTTTCACACATGACGACATCGTTGGCTGTCTTGTGACATTACAACGATCCCATTAGCGATCTCTATGTGTGACAGGGCCTTAACTGGGGTTCCCGTAATCACTTTATATCCCCAGATTTGCCCCTGCATACTTGATAAATCAACTTTTAATATGTCTTACACCGTATGTAAATGAGTACTTAAGGGTCTGATTGAGTGCAGGCCACTTAAGCCAAAGCTGCCCCATTGCCTGAAAAACAATTAAAAACACCGCCCCTGCTGTGTATGTATGTGAATGACATAGAATGTCATTCACACATCCCGCGCCTGAGCAGTGGAACGGGTCACTGTGCTCTATTAAAGCAGCACAGTATCCCAAGTCTCGCAAGATTTGTGAAGTCTCATGCCTGCGCCGTGGAATCTTTGTGACACTTTGTTCACTGTGCGGCTTCGCAGGCGCGAGAGTTGTGAATGACGTTGTATGTTATTCACATACATACATAAGAGGGGCAGCGTTTTCAATGGAGCAAGAAGGGTTGTCAAAGCAGCGGGTGGATGTGACTGAAGTGTACCTCACCCCATCACACCTTTAAGAACTCCTTTAAATACCGCATGGGACACATTCAAAGTTGATTTATGAGGTATACAGGGGCACATCTAGGGATATAAAGGTGTTACAGGAATCCCAATTACAGTATGTTAAAGATGGTGGGCACAGTTAATAACACCCACAACATATGACAGATAGTCAATGATTTTTTTTCCTTATTTAGACGTTTTTTAATCTAGCCAAACAAAAAATATCATTAGCTTTGAACACATAACTTTATTTGTGGCAGTATCATAATATGACATCCAGCAGCATGAGAACATCACATGCAGTAAATGTTAATTTAGTAATTTATTTCTTCTTTTAAAAATGCTACCAGCTATAATTTCTCAAAGTGCTTCATTAATTCAATAGTGGCATACAGTACTTTGAAAAAAAGTTTGCTTTTTCACTTGACATACTATGAGATCAGAAGGAAATGAGGGATTAAACAAAGTGTGAGTGATAATAATTAAATGCAGCTGCTTAAAACCTGTCGGAAAACCTAGCTATTTCTGAAGGACAGATAATCTCTTTCATTCCTGATTTGCAATTTAACCTTTCATGTTTATTATTCATGTACTTATTAGTAAGATAAGTAAATCCAGATGAATAACCTTATTAGCCTTTTTATTTTATTAGAAGGATCAATGCCCTAATCACATTCTTACTATGATCTTAAGAGTTTACCAGATGGTTGCAAGTGAATGTTCAAAGTTTGGTTTGTCAGATCTCATTGTAAAATGCCATATATTGCTATTTACATGATCTATTACATTTTAAATGTTAATGACTTCTACATATAAAATAAGATTAGTTCACCTTTTTCTATTTCCCTGCTAAAATAACTATTTTGCCGAAGGATGATTTCACATGAGCATAATTATTGCTGGGAATCTTCATTATACATATTGCGTCAAAATGCCCCAGTTTACTATTGATCAAAATAGGACTTGGCCATTGAAGTCCAGTCTAGGTAAAGGATTAGCTAGCAATACCTCTAGCCAAAACTAATGCAATGATTAAATGAGACCATGTTGCTGAAATGTGAAATCCGTCTAAGGCTGGCTTCACACTGCGGGTCAGATCCGATCCGAGGCTGTGAGGATGAACCTGACAGCCCCGGATCGGATCAGCACACAGAACCGGAGGGCTAATATGCCCTCTGGTCTGGTGTGCACCCGCACGCAGCTGCCGCCACTGATGAATCAGGACCGTAGCTGGCAGGGAGCTAGCCGTGGACCTGAAACAACTGCGGCGTGCAGCCGCAGGGGTCCGGTTCTCGAATCCTCCTGGACCGGTGCACTCCGGCCCCATAGGCTCCCATTTTAGGGAGTGCCGGATTGCCCTGGATCCGGGCGAATCCGGGGCAACCCGGGACACTCCTGGAATCGCCAATTAGAGGAGATATTCTCCTCTCGGACACAAAAACACTGCAAGCAGCGTTTTTGTGTCCGTGGGAGAATACTGAATTCTCCCAGATTGTCCCGGACAGATAGAAACCAGATGGCAGAGAGCTGCCATCCGGCTTCTATCCGGCCTCATAGGCTGCTATGGGGCCAAAAACCGGTCCGGGGCTGTCCGGTTTACACGGACAGTCTCGGATCGGATCCAACCTGCAGTGTGAAGCCAGCCTTACCTGTGAGTTTACTTTTTCCTCAATAGAGCAGCACAATTAATTTAAAATCACTGTGATTTCCTATCCAAAACAATCCTTTAATTTTTCTGTTGCTCTTTGCGCAAAGGCATCACTTAAGGGCCTGTTACACGCTACGATATCATTAACTATATTGTTGCAACGTCACGGCTTTTGGGGCATTGCTGCAACGTCGTTACGACGTCATTGCATGTGACATGTAGATATGACCAACGATAAGTCAATAGATCGTTGATCAAAAGATTTATGAACTGGTCCATAAATTTGTCGTTCGTCATTCATTGGATCTGCTGCATCGGTGTGTGTGACACTTCTCCAATGATGTAGTTTGCGACTTCGCATATTTATAAATGTAGCACGTAGGCGACCAAATGACTGCAAGTATTGTTCGCTTGTTGCAGAATCGTTGCATCGTCACTCAATATATCTATACATGTGACACCTCAGCAGCGATCAGTAAACGATGTCCTAGCGATCTCAGACAGGTCGGACTGTTGGTGGGATTGCTGGGACATTGAAGCTGTTAACGGGACCTTTAGTTGATTGCTTGAGTATTGCTCATATTTGTAAGTAATCCTACCAATTAGTGAAACATTATATCAGCTGGTTCAACTGATGACATGTTAAAAGGTGTCTTATTACCAAGGTTAAACACATTAAACATCCCATGTTGTATAAAAGCAGTGAGCTGTCTCAAGACCTTTGAATAATTAATGTTGCAAAACATACTGATGGCATTGGTTACAAATAGAGATGAGCAAACTTATCCAGAACATGTTCACCAATTTCAAATTCAGTATGAACATAGCAGATTCTGTTTGCGATTGGAAACTCTAGCAATGTATCAAAAAAAGAAAAAAGAATCAGCAAATGTGGCTTTGTTTGGAAAAAAAATAAATTTATAATGGCCCTAAACCTTTCCCTGATTGCTTAAGGCCAAAATTATCGCTGGAAGACCCGCTGGTTGGGAACAACACCTAACTTCATGGCTAGGAGTGTCCTAAGCCATTGGGACAACTATTTACTTTACCTGTAGAATTTATTGAAACTTTAAAATAATCTTTTTCAAGCTTCCTGGAGTTTGTTTGTGTTTTTGACACCAACAGGGTGTGAATTTTGGAAACCGTGACAGATGTGGCAGCAGCTGTAAAGTCCAGGAACCTCACAATGTCCTTAAAACATCCATTTAGGAGAGCCTAATTTTTTTTATCATTTATTTAGTTTTTTTATTTTTGTTATTATTATTTTAATGATTTTTTTTTTTGGAGAGCAAACCTTTATTTTTGCAGAGGGACAGCAGCATGCAAATCCATGTCTTCTACACTTACAGTTGAAATCAGAAGTTTACGTACACTAAATAAAAAGACACATTTGCATGTTTATCTCACTATCTAACATGCAATCAGAAGAAATCTTTTGGTTTTAGGTCAGTTAGGATTACCATAATCATTTATATTTGCCAAATGCCAGAATAATGAGAAAGAAAATGCTTTATTACATTTTTATTACAATCTGCAAAGTCACAAGTTTACATACAATAATTATTATGCCTTTGAACAATTTGGGACAGCCCATATGATGCTGTCATGTGTTTGGAAGCTTCTGATAAATTTATTGGCACTGCTTTTTTTGTGCAGCATAATGAGAATGTCTAAAGAAATCAACCAAGATATGAGAAAGAGAATTGAGAATTGTGGACATGTACAAGTCTGCTTCAACCTTGGGTGTAATTTTTAGATAGCTGGAGGTGCCTCGTTCATCCAGGAAATAATTATACGCAAGTACAAACAAGATGGAAATGTCCAGCTATAATACCGCTCAAGAAGGAGATGAGTTTTGTGTCCAAAAGATGAACATGCTTAGGTCGGACATGTGCATATCAACCCAAGAACAAAAGGAAAATACCCTTGAGAAGATCATGGTGGAAGCACGTAAGATTGTGTCATTATTCATAGTGAAACGAGTACTGTGTAACATGGGCTAAAAGGCAATACCACAATTAGAATTATAACTGTATTAAACACAATCAATTTTATTATGTACAAAAAGCAGACAAAGACTTGATAAAAACCAAACCAATTAGTGCACATGGGAATGCTCACAGAAAGTTGACAAGTAATGCAAGTGAATTGGCATGGGAAGATACAAAAAATGGAAACATAGACATCAATTAGTCACTTGGGTCACATCTTCCTAGTTGCATATTACACTCCGGGCCTCATTTCTTGGTCCTTAGGATTCTTCAACAGTGTATATTTGACTAATTGACCTCTATGTTTTTTGTTTTGTATCTTCCCATGCCAATTCACCTGCATTATTGTAATCTTTCTAAGAGCTTTCCCATGTGCTTTATTGGTATTAATTGTTTTTATCGAGTCTTTGTTTGCTTTTTTACATAATAAAATTGATTGTGTTTCCTACAGTGATAATTCTAATTGTGGTGTTGCTCCCTTCTACGCCTATCTTCTCTATTTTGATACATGTTTATATTGGGCTTAATGGGCACCCCTTCTACTCTCTTGATTTTTTAGCCATTTGTGTAGTGCGCCTCTAGCCCTTCCATCCAAACATGAGCTGAAAGGTGACTCGGTCATGAGAGAGTCATTACTTAAAAAAAAACAAAACATAAGAAAGCCAGATTAATTATTTGCAAATTCACACAGGAAGAAAGACCTACATTTTTTGGAGATATCTCCTGTGGTCTGACAAAACTAAAATTGAACTCTTTGGCCATAATGACCATGGTTACGTTTGGATTAAAGATAAAGAAGCTTGGAAGCCTAAGAAAACCATCCCAACTGCGAAACATGGGGATTGCAGCATCAATTTGTGAAACACATATATTATATAGAGTCATTACAAGCAGAGTGATCTATTTCAAGTGTTTATTTCTGAGTGTGTTGATGGTTATGGCTCACAGCCAATGAAAACCCAAAAGTCATTATCTCAGAAAATTAGAATATTATATAAGACCAAAATTTTTAATTTATTTTTAACTCATAAATGTTGGCCTAATGAAAAGTATCAAATCAAAAAAGAAAATGCTCATTTACAACAATATGCAAAATTAAAAGGTAATCCTTTATTAATAAATCATAAAATCACATATTAAAACAGGCATAAGTAATGGAGGCAACAGTAATAGGGACAGAAGAGAGCAAATGAAGCAAAGTTAACAAAAATGTAAGCATAGGACACAAATTGGATTTAAAGTCTACAATGACCTGTTGATAATACAGCTAGTGTGTTTGATAATCACCTACACATATGGGCACATAACTGTAAATAATGCAGATAAAATACCAAAGCAGTAATAGTACCAGCTATTCCCCTAAACTACCAAGTTCCCATGTTGTTGAGTCCAGGGCTGGTTCCAGGATTTCATGGGCCCTGTGTGAAAGAGTCTCAGTGGTCCTATTTAACACATACCACAGTTCATGATTATAAGATAGTGTCTTTGTGATATATATGTATTAATTATAAAATAATAGTAACCCTTGTGTACTCTCTTACCATGTGCGCTCTTCCTACTGTGCGCTCACTTCCCTTGTGTGCTGTTTGAATCCACCTGTGCACTGTCTCTCTTCCCCTGTGTGATGTCCCTCTCCCCCAGTGTGCTGTCTCTAACTCCCTTGTGCTATCTCTCTTCTATGTGCACTGTCTCTTTCCCTGTGTGGTGTATCTCTCCTTCTTAGTGTGCTGTCTCTCTTTTCCTAGTGTGCTGTCTTTCTCAATCCTAGTGTGTTTTCTCTCTCCCCCTGTGCACTGTCTCTCTCCCCCTGTGCACTGTATCTCTCCCTTCATGCACGGTGTCACTCCTCCCATGCGCTGTCTCTCCTCTTGTGTACTTTGTGTCTCCCCCATGCACTGTGTCTCCCCAATGCACTGTGTCTCTCCCCTGCTGTTTCTCTCCTCATTTGCTGTCTCTCTCCCCTTATGCATTCTTCTCACTCGTGTATGTTTTTCTCCCCTTTGCGGTCTTATCCCCTGTGTGCTCTCTTCACCTCTGTGCACTCTTCTTCACCCCATGTGTGCTCTTCTGCCCCTTGTGCTTTTCTCCCCTGTGCACTCTTCTCCCCTGTGTGGTCTCTCCCCCTGTGCATTGTCTTCTCCCCTCCCGTGCTGTCTCTTCCCCCCTGTGCACTGTCTATGTCTCCCAGTGTGCAGTGTTTCTCTCTCCCCCCTGTGGAGTGTCTCTATCTCTCCCCCCTGTGTGCTCTTCTCCCTCCATGTGTTTCTCACTCCTGTGTTTTTTTCATTATGTTACACATTGTAGTCTCATTCTTATCTTTGAAACCGTAAGCCACAGTGTCCTCTTTGGTACTTATTGAGGTATACTCCATTAATGATTATATATTATATATTATTCTAATATTAAAATGTATACTTAATACAATGACTAATAGTAACATAGTAACATAGTTTTTAAGGTTGAAGGAAGACTTTAAGTCCATCTAGTTCAACCCATAGCCTAACATGTTGATCCAGTAAACATCATTTGTATCTGGTCACGTGCTATTTATTGGAGTTTTAGTCACTAGTCTATATCAACTATCTAGTACATAGTTCTAAATCAAATAGAGTTCTAATGTTATTGTTTTCAAGTCAGACTTTTGATGTACAAATAGTGTATATATTATCACCATGTCACTCATCATTGTGTTTTGCTTTCTTTTGTCTTGTATATATTATAAAGCACACTAAAGAAGGTCCGAGATCACTGGACCGAAACATTTCCTTGTTCTGATTTTACACAAAATAAAACTAAGCAATATAATACTTTTTTAAGTGTTAAGTATTTTTAAGTATTTAGTAACAATGTGTGAGAACCTACTTAAGCACCAAGCAAAATGAAATGTCATTATATATATAGTTGTAATACATGTCCTGGATACATCTGTGTGTCGTGACTCTTGAAGCACTGACTCCAGCAGCAGTCTACTCCTTGTGAATCTCCCCCAAATTGTTGAATGGCCTTTTCTGAACAATCCTTTCAAGGTTGTGATTACCCCGGTTGCATGTGCACCTTTTTCTACCACACATTTTCCTTCCACTCAACTTTATATTAATATGCTTGCATACAGCGAGCTTCTTTATCAATGACCTTTTGTGGCTTACCCTCTTTGTGGAGTGTGTCAATGACTGCTGTCTGGACATTTGTCAAGTCAGGAGTCTTCCCTATGATTGTGTAGGCTATTGAACAGGGACATTTTTAATGCTTAGTAAGCCTTTGCAGGTGTTCAATGTTAATTATTCTAATTTACTGAGCTAATAAATTTTGTGTTTTTATTAATAGGTTGTAAGCCATAATCATCAACATTAACATAAATAATCATTTTAAATAGATCACTGTTTGTAATGATTCTATATATTATATGCATTTCACTTTATGCATTGAATTAATGAAATAAATTCACTTTTTGATGATATTCTAATTTATTGAGACGCACTTGTATAACATGTGCCATCATACCATGGTAGTAGAAAACTGTGATATATGCCATGTATATCCAGCATTTCATGGAAATAATTACACAGTGAAAGATTCTGTACCATGGATAAAAAAGACAAAGTATGGAGTGGCAGCTATAGCAAAAAGGTTTCCTGTTGTGAACACAGAGTAGGCACAATACAATTTCAATGATGGAGCTCTGAAATTGTATCATGAAGACAGCACTCATAGCAGAGAAGCGTTTTACAGAGAAAACAAAGGACACACTGTGCAGACTAGTCAATAGAGGGCTGATGCTGCAGGGATAAAGTGGAATTATTATAGTAGGCTTCCCATGAGCAGAGATGACAACTTGAAATGTAATTTTTTTCTGGACAACTTATCAAAAAATCCTGGACAATGTTTTCTTTGGAAGCGTTGGAAAAATATAATGAATCATAATTATAAGTGATACTGTATCACTTATAGTGTTATATACTCTGAGTCAGGCAATGGAGATGGAAAGATTAATCTTTTCATCCTCGCAGCACATGTGATGCAATTATAGGATCAGATCACAGTTGTATGACTCTCAGCTCACGATCCCAGCAGAGCCCGAGCCGAGTGTCGTTACCATGTTGCATTTGATGCTCTTGCATCGGATGCCATTAGTCTTACCTGTGTCTGATCTGTCTACATTTCTTCAACTTCAAAAATACATTTTAATGAACAGTTGGATGGTTATCAACCCTGTCTATGAGGAAAATAAAGATACCCTGTGCACGCTAACTTATGGAAGTCTGATGAAAGAAAAGCTGCAAAGGAATGATAGCAATACAGAATAGTGATAATGCAGGTCATGGGCAATAGTCCACTTAGCGCCCTTTTAATGCCAGCACTGAGAACAATGAGAACATTCTTGTGTAAGGCTAGGGTCAGACGAGTGTCAGCCTTTTGGCTGACAAATCCTTATGAAACTTAGAATTCTGAAGCCTGAGCGTAAGCGTTAACATGGTGTAACGCTGTGTTCAGACTTCCTATATATTCCTATGGTTACTGGTCTCCCAGTGCAGCCAGCCGCTTGACACAGAAGGACCAGATATGCGCTATTTCTGAGCACACAGGGAAATGCTTCAATCCACGTTTCCGTGTGCGCTCAAGAATAGCGCATATCCAGTCCTTCTGTGTCAAGTGGCCGGCTGTGCTGGGAGACTGATAACCATAGGGATATATAGGCAGTCTGAACACAGCGTTACAGCATGTTAACGCTATGTGCTCAGGCTGCAGAATTCTAAGTTTCAGACAGATTCATCAGCCAAAAAGCTGACGCTAGACTGACCCTAGCCTTGCTTGACATTTAGTCTTTCAATTGACATATATTACCCTGACGCTATCCCCTGTATTAGACTCCACGAAGCCACACAAATTTAGACAGTAGAACTACACTCATTTTCTATTTAACCAAACTTAGGCTAGGGTCACACATAGAAATCCGTAGTTGGAAGTGATTTCCATGACCAATCCGTTTTTTTTTTCTGGTGCTTTTTCTGGTGCTTTTTGAGCCTCCTGTACCTCTGAACGTTTTTGGACTTAGTCATTTTTTGACAAAATTCTTGAAAAAACTGATCTGTTTTTCCATAGGGCCCATGTTAAAAATTTTTTTTTAAAAAAACGGACCCCAAAAACGTTGCTAGCAATTATTTAGGTGCAGAAAAAAACGAATGGGGTGTTTATTACATCTAATCCGTTTTTCCATCCGTTTTTGGACTTAGAAAAAAAAATCCAAATTCTGAAGCCAAAAACGGACCAAGGGCTTATGTGTGACCCTAGCCTTAGCTGATGTTATGCTCTAAGGCAACATCCACATGTTGTGTACTTGGTCAGTATTTTACCTCAATGTTTGTTCAACCTCTGGTTTTGATTTACAATCAGCAGAAAAATATACCAGAAACAAGTCACCACTGTGACGACATGCACTTTTTCAATGCAGATCATGGGTTAAGTTTCTTAAAATTTAGCCAGAATGATGTTATTTTGTTTAGTTACTTGAGATAAGCAACTCATTGTTTCTACAAGACTTGTAGGAATCTGCTTGTATTTAAAGTTTATTAATATAATTATCTCACCCTTGTGTTAGAGACTCAAAGACAGATAAGGATGTGAACCTTTTATTCTCCAAAGATGTTATATTGTGATTCTATGTAAATTACTTCAGCCACCATAGTTTGTTGTTGTGGATGGCAGACTGGAGGGGCTTCACTTTGGCCCCTCTCTGCTCACATCATTTTAATGAACATTGTCCAGGCAGCTTCAAATCTAGCCAATGAGAGCACAGTCTTATTCCACCAATTGGGAAGTCCCCAATGTCCTGCAATGAGTGCTCAGGTATATAAAGAGGACTGTTCATTTGACCAGCAGACTTGATACATGCTGCTAATCTAGGGTCTATGGATGCGATTGGCAGGCCATAACCCCAGGCCTAGGTACTTTGGTGCCAACCAAGGGGATCAAAACCTGAATTGATTCCCACTTGCTGTGGGTTGTATTAGAGCTGCAGAGCCGATTGGTAATTTGATTACAGGAGCCAGGAGGAAATGAAAGACGTGCCGTGACGCCATGGTTACACGACCGCTCGCACCACGTGATTGAGGAGACGTGGGAGCGGACCCGGATGGTGAAACAGAGCAGAGCTGGAAAGCGTACACTCTGGTTGTGCAGAGACAGCACAACCAGATTAGGTGAGAGTCCATCATATACCCCCACCCTAGTATTCCTGTAAAATATCCATCAGGTTTTTCCCAGGGAGCGCTTGCTCTGTTTTCTCTTTTTTCTATAACCCCAGGCCTAGGCACTTCGGTGCCGACCAAGGGGATCAAAACCTGGATTATATTACCACATGGACTTCAGCATCGAAGGTTAGGATTCGGCTGGGATATCAAAGTCTACTTAAGGAAGAACATTGGTCTTGTAATTCCCTGATGAGTCAGCGGAAGGTGAGACTCAGTTGCCTGTTACATGTCATGTTTTGCTGGTTATGTGTCATATGCTGTTAACTGTTTGGGTATCCAATAAAGCCTTAAAGGGAACCTGACCCCTCCAAATTACCCCCAACCCTATTAATACCTGTCCCTGCACCCTAACATATCAGAATTAGTGTCCTTTTCAATAAAAAAAGCGCTCTGTAACATTGGAATAATCAACAATATACACTTACAAATCTGAGACTTCTCGTCCCTGAATAAGTCTCAGAGGGCGTCCCCTGTGAGACTCTAAGCCCTCCCATAGGTGCTCATTTTCAAGCCCGAATGATACACCCTCTCTCTCTCTGCGCTGCTGTGATGTGGAGCTGAAGGCAGGACTAATGATTTGCATTCAGTGAGTGATAGAGAGGGGGAGGGCAAAGCCTGCACAAGCAGAGCACACAGACAGAGAGAGGGTGGATTCTGGAGCCTGCAAAACAACACGCCATAAGGGACTAAATATTATAGCCTCTGATACTTATAATCACTAATGAGTAAGTATTAAAACGTTTTTATGCACTTTCACAGGATGCTTTTAGGAGACAAAAGAAGTGTGAGATTAGTGATAATATGCTACAGGGACATGTTTTGTAGCTTAGGAGGCATTCTGGAGGGGACAGGATCCCTTTAATATTGTGATTTCCTCACCATGTGTTGCCTGAGCAGCGTTTCGCCCACGGCTAAGGCGCTCGGGCGTTCTGTTGGGATGAGCCCTGGTCCATGTTGTCTTTCTAAAGGTGGCTGGGCCAGCAGAAGAGAGCACCCACTGACCCCCATGTCTCTACAACCACTTCTGCATTTTTGCTTACACCTGATTTTGGCTGCATATTTGCTGCATATTTATTGCACGTTTTGTACATACTGTATTATGCGCTGATGACATGGGGATCTTCGGTATTTTTAGTCACTAGCCCAGGTAAAGTAGGCAGCTACAGGTTGCCAGCTATCCCAGCTGGCTATTTTTACCTTTTATTTATATTTTTATTACTTCTTGAATAAATTAAACTAAATTAATTATTGCTTTGCCGTAATTTCGGTTGCCAGCCAGGTAAAACTAGGCAGCTGGGGTTTGGCAGCAGCCCGTATCTGCCTGCTGTACCTGGGCTGGTGACCAAGAAAACAACAGAGCCATGCTTCACATTATGACATCAAGCAAGACATTCTCTTTTTATCCGGCCAGTCTCCACAGCCACTTCTGCATTTTTGCTTACTTCTGATTTTGGCTTACAACTTCTGAGGTTAAAATCTCATCAAATGGTTATCATGTGCACAAGTTTCAGGGGATTTGATAGAAAGAAGATATTCCATCTGGTTCTCCAATGCTCCTCAGTTATTTATTCATGGTAGACAGATAGGTTATTATTGCGGCTAGGGTCAAAATACCAGTAAATAGTTATTCTAACAAAACAAGCTATGCCCCACAAGCATGAATTCACTTCAATCTACAAATTGAGGATCTGCAGCTAGGTCTTGAATAGAAAAGAAGTTAGACTATTTACTGACGCTGCAGATTTTGTTGCAATTTTCCCATGTTTTTGTGGTGTCTTTTGACAAATCCACAACAGCACCTTCTCTGTAAATTGTACAGTACGGCACCTTCTCAGCAAAGCATGGGATATTAGAAGTGTTGTGGCCTTGCTGTGGGTTTTCCCGCAATGGAAATGGTGTGCATTTTTCTGCTTAACAATTTGTAGAATGTCAATTTTTACAGAGTATTTTGTCACAATTTTCACACATAGACTTCAATATTAGCTCCAAAATACACGAAAAATACACCGCACTGTTCACACTGTACATATTTGCTGCATATTTATTGCACATTTTGTATATACTGTATTTTGCGCTGATGACATGGGGATCTACGGTATTTTTAGTCACCATCCCAGGTAAAGCAGGCAGCTACAGGTTGCCAGCTATCCCACCTGGCTATTTTTAACTTGTATAGTAATCAAAAATATTTTTTTTTACTTCTTGAATCAATTAAAAACAAAATTACTTATGGCTTTGCGGTATTTTTGGTTGCCAGCCAGGTAAACCTAGGCAGCTGGGGTGGGGCAGCAGCCCATATCTGCCTGCTGTACTTGGGTTGGTGACCAAGAAAACAACAGAGCCATACATCACATTATGACATCAAGCAAGACACCCTCTTTTTATCCGGCCTTTAACCTATCTATGAAAAACGGTTCAGATTTTGGACATCAAAACTTTGCAGCACAAATTGTACCTCGGCACATAGTCTTAAAGGGAACCTGTCACTAGGTTTTTGCAACCTAATCTGAGAGTAGCATAATATAGGACCCAAGATCATGATTCCAGCGATGTGTCATTTACTGAGCTACATGCTGCAATTTTGATAAAATTAGTGTTTTCTCTGCTGCAGATGTAGCAATTTGTGAATATGCCACACTACCAGACTACCAGACTAATGATAATCTCAATCTGATTAAACAGTGATTTTATCAAACCTACACTGAGCCGCCCTATAAGTGACACATCGCTGGAATCAAGACCCGGGTCCTATATTATTCTACTCTCAGATTAGGTTGCAAAAACCTGGTGACAGGTTCCCTTTAATAATTTCAACCTCTGCTCCATTTATTGTCTATGACAGGGGTCTCAAACTCCAGGCCTCGAGGGCCGCACACAGTCCAGGTTTTCAGGATTTCCATAGTATTTGACTGTTGGTTATCAAATGACCAACTGTCAAATTCTAAAGAAATCCTGAAAACCTGGACTGTGTGCGGCCCTTGAGGCCTGGAGTTTGAGACCCCTGGTCTATGAGATTGCCGGAGAATGCGAATAGCTGTTGAATAACAATAATAATTTTATTTCTACGGTGTAGACATATTCCACAGTGCTTTACAAAACAAAAAGGTTATGTACAGATAATATGTCCAGATAATATAATAAAATGCAAAAAGTCAACAAACATAATCCAGTAACACATAATTCAACAATTACCAAAAAAAGCTAAGCCTTATCATTAAATATTATATTATTATTTCCAAGTACCGTATATACTCGTGTATAAGCCGAGTTTTTCAGCCCAAAAATTGGGCTGAAAAGTCACCCCCTCGGCTTATACACGGGTCAATACGGTAATCCTATGGGTCCGGGTGCTGGGGAGGCTGGAGGAGGCGGGGGGGGAGGCTGCTGACAGTGGCCCATCTCGTGGGGCCACTCATTAGATATGCACGGCTCCCCCCGCCCATCACAGCGGCAGGGGGAGCCGTGCATACAGCCCCCAGTGTATACAGCAGCCCCCCAGTGTATACAGCAGCCCCCCAGTGTATACAGGCAGCCCCCCAGTGTATACAGCAGCCCCCCAGTATATACAGCAGCCCCCCAGTGTATACAGGCAGCCCCTTAGTGGCACTAGCCCCCCCCATATTGAGAAGAGCCCCCACACTTTGCAGAGCCCCCCCGCTGCATAATCTTACAATCCAGGGTCTTCTTCACCGGAGGTCCTGCAGTCATCATCGCGCGCTGTGTTCCCGGTCTCACGTGACCCGGCGCGATGACGTCATTCGACTGCGACCGCCGGGTCACGTGAGACTGGGAACACAGCGCGCGAGGATGGACTGCAGGACCTCCGGTGAAGAAGACCCTGCTGTATATACCCCTGGGGGCCTGCTTACACCCCTGGGGGCCTGCTGTATACCCCTGGGGCCTGCTTACACCCCTGGGGGCCTGCTTACACCCCTTGGGGCCTGCTGTATACCCCTGGGGGCCTGCTTACACCCCTGGGGGCCTGCGTACACCCCTGGGGGCCTGCTGTATACCCCTGGGGGCCTGTTGTATACCCCTGGGGGCCTGCTTACACCCCTGGGGGCCTGCTGTATACCCCTGGGGGCCTGCTTACACCCCTGGGGCCTGCTGTATACCCCTGGGGGCCTGCTTACACCCCTGGGGGCCTGCTTACACCCCTGGGGGACTGCTTACACCCCTGGGGGCCTGCTGTATTCCCCTGGGGGCCTGCTGTATACCCCACTGCTGGGGCCTGCTGTATTCCCCACTGCTGGGGCCTGCTCTATACTCCACTGCTGGGGCCTGCTGTATACCCCACTGCTGGGGCCTGCTGTATACTCCACTGGGGGGGCCTGTATACCTGTGCTGGAGTCCACCCTCGGCTTATACGCGAGTCAATAAGTTTTCCCAGTTTTTGGGGGCAAAAGTAGGGGGGTCGGCTTATACATGGGTCGGCTTATACATGAGTATATACGGTAGTTTTTTTTATTGATGCTTATAAAGATTATGCTGTCATGAGATATACACTGAAATGGAGAAGTATTGCATCTTATTATATAAATGATCAATGTTCAAAGGGATTATCTCAACTTTTTAATTAGTTAAAAAATGAAAGAACTTGAAAAACTATATGCCTAACAGTGTAGGAAATTTAATTTTATTGTGTACAGCAGCATTGCCTTAATTACCAGTACTCTATAGGCTGACAGTTAAGCAGGGGCATATATACCATTGGTGCAACCTGTGCAGGGCCTAAAGGTACCATCCTACGCCGCATTCTCGGCTGGTGATGTGTGGCGATCTAACATGTGCGCTCACGTTTTTTGTGGTCGCCTCAGATCGCTGATGGCGGCATCACACGCCACAGTTTCACCCTGAAGCTAAGGCGATGTGTCACTCCGGAAATCGCCTCATTTACAGCAGAAACAATCTTGCCTAATTCCATCGCCGCTTCACACGCTGCAATCTCAAAGGCAATGTGGGCGTACATGTTCAGCGCGGCAAGGAGATAGGCATGCCACAGTGGTTTACACCGCACCCCATACACGCTCATTGGACAACTCAACAGCGTTACGATTGGTCACCGTGCTCTGGAAGGCTGGCCAATACATGTCGCCATTGTCTATCGGAGTTTGTACTAAATACACGCTCGTGTCGTCAATTGTGGCTCCTGCAACACACTTTCGAGGCGCAAAAGCGTCACACAGGAGCGGTCTTGTGCAGCACAGTGGATTACAGTAAACAATGGCTATGTGTGCATCTGTAGGTTACGGCGGTAAGATTCAAACCACACTATGCACATATGTGCCTGCATTGGTCCAGGCCATGGCAGAGCTGCCATGACTGAACTATGTGTGTGCACACATATTTGTGAGTATGTACTGAAGTGTACCTACATTCCCTACAAACTCCATTGCATTCTCCATGTGTGTGGACACGTTCCCATGTGGCCAAACCCATCATAATGGACGTGTTCCCACACTGTCACAGCATATAGTGTGGCCCAAAGGGCTGGACCTGTGTACTGGACATTAGCAGACAATGCTGCACGGACCCATCAATACCATTTAAAGTATCACATACCTCTGTGCACAGCATAAAGCTATGTGCAACTGCCCTGGATTCAAAAGTAACAACAGACACAGGTAGTTTGTTTTTGTTTTTGTTTTTTGTTGGACTTTTTGTGCACAAAAAAAGGTATTTGAACAACACACACAAAACATTATAAACAGAAGTGTGAACATCACACAAATAAATAGAAAATGATCATAAATAATGGCCACACCCAAACATTTGACAGTACAGAACAAAAAAAAACAACTAAGTAATGTTTCAACACCCAAAATAAACAAAACACCACCATAATCCTGTTGCAGCCACCCTGGTGACTCCACCCTTCTCCTGTTGATGTCTCACAAAACCAGCCACCCAACACCTGCTGGTGCTGCCAGGCCACTGCCCCAGGGCCATTAAAGTAGGAGCAGTATGCGTCTCTGTTGCTCCTGGCATCTTGCTGACTCAGTCCATGGCTCAACGGCTGGAGTGGCACCACACCATGGTCGGCAGCACGCCAATCCCTGGGACGGACCTCCTCTGTTGTGGGGTCCACAGAATCCACATAACTTCCCAGCGTGTATGATGACCGATCCCTATGATGCAGGAAGTTATGCAACACACAGCAGGCCAGCACTACCACATTGATAGATTACAGTTTCATATGCAAAGGCGTATGAAACATGCGGAATCTATTGGCCATGATCCCGAACGCATTTTCAAGCACACGGCAAGCCCTGGGTAGCCAGTAATTGAAAATGCGCTTCTCAGAAGTAACTGTCCACTGGGGATATGGCCATAGTAGGTGAGCCTGAAGTGGGAAGGCTTCATCCCCCCACAAACGCAAAGTTGAGATGACCGGTCATCACATCATTTAAGGGTAAGTTCAGAGCACCTCTCCTTAGGTCTTGGGCCAAGGAGCTGCCTGCAAACACACCCCCATCCGAGACATGGGTGTTCATGCCAACGTTTACATACAAGAACTCATAGTGAGCATCCACCAGGGCCAAGAGGACCACACTAAAATATCCTTTATAATTAAAATACAAGGACCCCATATTGGGTGGTTGCGTGATCCTCACGTGGTTACCATCCAATGCAGCTCCGCAGTTTGGAAATTGCCATCGATCATCAAAATCTCTGGCAACATCCATCCAGCGGGGGTTGTTGGTAACTGCATGTAGGATGGCAGCAGACAACGACGGCCTCACACGTCTCGGGTATCAGGCGGCTGAGCAATGGCCGTGAGACTGCTGCAGATTATTGCAGGTCTGTCCTCGAACGACCTGTTGCCAGGAACCTCAAGTTACAGCCAAATGATCCTCAGGTGGCACAGCTCGACGCATCAAAGTGTCCTGTCGGGCTATCAATGGCGTTATGCATTCCAAGAGGAATGTGAAAGAGTCCTCGGACATACGGAGATAGTTCCTGAAATCATGTGGACTAGTATCCTCCAGCTGATGCAGCAGGTGCATGTGACTCATGTTGTCCCGTTGCCGAAGCCAATCCCTAACCCACACATACCGTAGTCTGCGAGCCCGCAACCTCTCAGCTCCCTCCTCCAGCCACAATCCTCTTCCACCAAGGCAAGAGCCACAATAACAACTCTTTCAGGGTCCATGATGATCTCACCTACCAACCCCTGGAAAAGGATCAAAAAAAGCAAAGCATCAAAAGAACACCAGGCATCAAAATTAACACTACCTCTTTCCCTACACATCTAGCCATTTAACCAAATTCTAGCAGACTCTGCTCATATGGCTACCCACATAGATATGTGGCACCATTGAATTGTCACAAACAACATTACACTGCCTCACAAAAACACCTGTTAGCACTACACCCTTGGGCCTCCTCCACAAATATATCTCCATCGTCCAAATGGTGACATCATTACCATACCCCCATATAGCTGCCCATAATGTATATGTACTACCACAAGGCCTAGGAAAATACAAGGCTCAAACACACAGACAGATGCTTGTTACCAATTAAATACAAGAACATGCTAAACGTACAAGAGCCATGTGCTACTGACAAATCATCACCCCATGCAGCTGACAATCGCATATTCATCATGTCCAACAGACATCCCTGTTGTGCTGATAAGGCCGGATCTTCACAGGCAGACATTCCCAAGCCATATGGGCTACTCCACATCTCATAATTGCTAGAATACTTCCATTGTGTCTGGTAAAGGCCAGTACTATGTGCCCACATTTCATATGATCCACTAAACTAACCACAGAGGCTCCTTGGTACATGATCCTGTATGGCGAAGGCAAAATGGATTGTCAATGAGGAGGGTGTTTTGTGGCAAGGAAAGCCATCCATCCATTTGGCGGCACACAATAGATCAATCAAACACATCATCATTACAAACTACATACTTGGGGGTCTGCTACAGTACACATGAATGATCCGTAATGCAAAGATATATCCATCACTATACACAGTCATATCACAAATCATGTGTGAACATCAGTACTTACTTAATGACTCTGGGCAGCAAGCGTGCCGTAGCTCACGTGTTAGCGGTTTTTATGTGGTAACGATCCAATCACAGCGCACCTGCGCCATCTAATTCACATAGGCGCCTGGGCGTTGCCAGGTGCGACTACTGATTAGGCGCCTGTGCTGCTTTCTGATTGGTCATGTTGTGTTGAAAAAGTGCCCAGCTGGGCCACCACCCATGCTCCTACTTCAATTTGTATTTGTTCTAGTAGCGTCTCATCACCAGAACTCTGTTGGACAAACGGTAAGTCGGAGGATATGCTATTGGGCTTCTCATGTATGTTATCTTATTTTCGGCTTCTGAGCCATATTTTGCTAGATGTATGGGCAGGTTATGTAGAGCTTCATGTAGCGTCATGTAGATGTGTGGTTTACGACGCCTACGCATCGTTAACCTCCTCCATGTCCTGTCACACATAATGATCCTTGCCACCAATGAGATGAGAATGTGTCATACAACAGCACTACTTCGTTCCTGAAATATGTGCTGAGGTCCTTCCTATGTGTAAATGTTGTGTGGTACGCTATGTGTGCCATTTCAATACGATACAGCTTAGTAACTTTGCCTGCCCAGCCTCTAAACACATATGCCCCATGTCATGTGCAGCATGTCACATCTGTGTACACATATAAAGGCCATTAATGCTTCTGCATACACAAGCTAACTAGCAGATCATCTGTCATTGCTAGTGCTGGACATGGATTGGCCACATAGAGTAGGGTGTGACCTGATATGTACATGTATGTGTTTTGGTAACACACTATGTTTGTTTTTGGCAGATGGCTGAGAGTCCTGATTGTGTGCATGACCTCCTAGCAATGTACCAGGACCAGGAATGCCTGTGGCGGTTTTCGGTGCCGGACTATAAGAACAAGCCGGCGAGGGCTGTGACCTACGGGCACCTTGTCGAGCTGGCAAACCGGCTCGAAAAAAGTAAGACCTGGACGGTTCTGATGGTTGTGGAAAAAAATTAAGCGGCTTGCGCAACGTGTTCACCAAAGAACACAAAAAGCTGCTGATGGCTCGGTCCGTGGCTGGAGCTGAGGAGGTCCCTAGGCCACGTCTGTGGTATTATGACCTTCTCACCTTCACACTGTGCCAGGAGGCTTATCGCCCAACACGGTGCAGCAGCCGCCTTGCCCAACCATCTTCGGCCACAAGTCAAGAGCCTTCAACACCACAGGAGGTGCGTAATTGTTGTTTTGCTACCTATGTCCACACCTTTGTGTTTACACTGATGTGTGGGTTGGTGGACAAGTAGAAGTCACAATCGTGTTGGACTTTCACCATTCTTCTGTGTGTTCTGCTGTGTGTTGGCTCGTGGCTATTGGCACAGATTGTGCTGTGTTATGTTGGGGCACTTGGCATATTGGAGCCTAAAGTGAGTACAGAGCATTGGCCTACTTCTTTCTTCATGTCTCTTCCAACCCAGCTACTGTTGTTTTTGGTGTTTGGCATGCTCAGATATGCGCCATCTGGTGCTGGGTGGTTGGTTGTGGTAATTGATGTCAGCACATTGCTACTCTTGTTGACTTTTTTTTTTCTATGTTTGGTTTATAGGCCCCTCTTGAGTCTTGCTCCAGTCCATAGGACCCACTTGCTGGCCAGACTCCACCATCAACATCTTTGGGGGAGAAAGTGCCTGATCCCAGTGGTGGGGGTCCGTGCCCAGTGCCCAGCTCAGGCATACAACGGTGACGCACACCTGCCACACCCAACACTGAGCTGGGTACCTGGGCAAAATGGGTCCTATAGGACAGAGAGAGGACCCCCGCCACTTCAATCGGGCACATGGCCTGTGAGTTGGTGTGCCGCATGGAGCCAGAACAACGTGCCATCGCCGAGAGGGCCATCATTTGGGTTCTGGAAGCGGGCATGGATTGGTCACTGAGATGGGTGGTTACGTCGCCATCCCCAAGAAAACAACCCCACTGCCCCCGCGCCCCAACAACAATGGCTAGAGGTCACCAAAATCAGGATCCTCCACGTCCCCCACGAAGACTCCAGCACAGAAGGACCCCCAATGTGTGGGACTACGGGGATGAGGGGGAGGAGCCATTGTCTGAGCCAGCAGAGGACGAAGAAGAAAGACACTACTAGGCAATGTACTACATTGCGTCCTGGACTGTTTTTGTTTTTTGTTTGCAAAAACCAAGTGTGTTCTTATTTTTATTTTGTGGTAATAAACCAGACTGTGATTTCCCATACCTACATCCACATATGTGTCAGGTTCAGCAGTATGGTTGTGTGTGTAATGTGTTGTGGGTGTAATGGTGATGTTTGTGTGGCAGAAGGAGAGGCCTCATGTCCACAATAACATAGTTGGGTCATTGTAGCAGACAGGAGCCTATCCCTAGGTGTCATGTGTGAGTATTGAGAGATTACGAGTCTTCTCTGGCCGACATAGGCGAGTCTGTGTGTTTGTTAATGTGGGTGTGATATTGGAGACAGTAATGTAAAATAGGGCTTCATCCGTGTTCCAATGGTACAGTATGGTCAGGTCTTTATCATGTCACACTGCACACATACGCCAAGTCATTAGCCATGTGTTGTGTTTAACAATTTTACCTCCCAAAGGTGTAACTGTGTGTGCAGAGAAAAGGGATCACACAGTATTTTTGTTTTCAAGCACATTTATTCTTTTTGAGCTTTTTTTATAATTTTTTTTTCAGATTAGTAGTAGGCAAACCATACTACCCACTTTCCCAATGTGGGATTCTATAAGAAAAGAGGCCAACGGGGCCTAAAAAACAAAGGTGCCAACATGGCAACAGGGAAAAAAACAAAGGTCCAACATGGACAACGAGAAAAAAAGTGCCTTTGGCCACAATATTGGGGGGGGGGATATGGTGGAGTATGGGCAATGGCAGACTGGGCTGCCTGGAGGACCTGGATCATGGCACCCAACTGGACAAGATGATGCTGCCCTTCTCTGTGTGCACGCTCCAGGTGCTGCTGTGCCTCCCGGTGAGCCTGCAGCAGCTCCTCAATAGTAGGTACACCTGTATGGGAAATAAGGACATTTGCCAGTGACATGGTAGGTGTAGGTGGGTGACGTCATTGGTCAGGATTTCACTTACGTGGCATAGTCCCCATCCCGGATTCCATCTTCCGGCGATAGAGAGGCACTCACAGCCCAATCTGCACCTTGACAAAGATAGGAGAAAAAAACAACATCATGAATCACATACTGATGTCAGGGACACACACCAACATGTATATTGCAAATGTTGGAGTCCATTGCCAACACTTACCACCAATTCCAAACCCAGCAGGCTCCATGTCACTGTGTGGGGCCCGGAAGCTGGAGATGTTTGGGGGGTTGATCTGGGGCTGGGGTTAGGGATCAAGAGGACCAGGTTTTCTGGTTCCTCCAGGGCAGATGAGGGGAGAGTCCCGGGGGGTGGGACTCCCTGGTCCCTCCAGGGCAGGTGAGGGTGGGGTGCAGGACTTCCTGGGCCCTCCAGGGAAGGTGATGGGAGGGTCCCGGGTGGTCTAGGGGACCATAGGGCCTCCTCTGATGGGGAGTCCTCCTCATCTGTAATATCAAAATTGACAAGACACAGATTTTACAAAAGGAACACAAATAGCGCAAACATGTACTGTGTGTTTATCAATGTTATTAGGGCGTGAAGCCTACCCTGTTTGGGTCTTGAGCGACACTATGGTAGGGGCCAGTCTGTTTTTGAACATGACCACAACACCAATGAGCACATATTTGGGATGTAAAACACCCTGTGATTAGCAGGGGATGGAATTTGACACCAAACACACAGAGCAGACAGTAAGCATCTGGTAGTACCACCATGGGGGCAAACATATAGCAATCAGCTTGTAGTCACTTTTCCAGATTGTGATCAATGTGTTGTTAAATGCTACGTGTCAGAGTGCACACATATGTGCTGCCAGGTGTGATGTGGTCCATCAAATTAGCATTAATATGTTGTGGTCAACTGTGGTTTCATTACACACCTATGTTTTGCCACACACAGGTCAAGGACCACTATAGCATCAGCATTAACCAAACATATGAGTCTATTCTGCACCTTCATGCTGCAGTGTGACCAACATGCAATTGCACATTGGTGATAGATGCACATGGTGGTTTATGTCACACTATGTGCCATGGCACAATACCACATGATGGTTGGGTAGTGTTTGGAGTAGGATGATTGGCATGTGTGTGTTTGTCATTGCCACATACTCACCACGCAGCCTAGCAATCTGGGCACGTATCTCCACAATCCACCCTGAGACTTGTGTTTGAGGTCCGCCAACTTCTTTTGTATCTGTTTGTGGGTCCTCTCTACACCCACTTTCTGGATCAGGGCCAGCTGGATTTGGTGCAGTATGTGCTGCTTGTGCAGCTGTGGGTGGGGGTGACGCTGGTGGCACCAGTGGTCATGCCGGTCACACAGGTCAATGAGGATCAGGAGTTCTGCCATCCCCCATGCGGCAGCGCGCTGTGCGGCTACCATGACTCCTCTACTATGTGCAGGGGAGGGGCAAGCACCTGGAAGACAGGGAGGAACGAACAGAAACGTGATAACGTCACCACGCACACTGGCACTGCCAAACAATGTTGAGGGCGCTAACAAGTTAGACGTCCGCGGAGTGGGAGCAGTACAATATACCCATCAGCATCGCCAAAATCACACACGTAGAGTGATTGTAGTGCATGGCCCATAGCACCCATTACGATATGTAGGCCAACATCTGAGCTGTCAAGTGTGGCACTATACTTGACACAGCGCAACTTAATACACACGGACAACATAGCTTGCGCTATTCAATGGCGCGCGTAATTGCACTGAGTTTGCGGACGGTTGTGTAGCTGAAGATGTGTGTGGTGCTGAACGGACAGCTCTTCAAATATGGCGCGGTGTCAACTGACAACCAATGGGAACACAGTAGCCCACACCAATAATCTCAGACGGGAAGCTGACTACAGCACTCTGAGGCACGCCTACGGGAAATCATAGACAACGCTCTTTCCATCACTATCGCACTATCACACGCCAAAACCCGGAAATCTCGCCTTCATAATTGTGTCTGATTTCGGAGCTGTGCTCAGTAATCAGGCGACAGGCTAGAGGCGATTTATCGCCACGAAATTGCCCAATCACACGCCGCAACCGTGAGGCCAATTTCACAGCGATTGTTATGGGGCGACATATCGCCTTTAAGATTTCCAGGTGACATTGCAGCGTGTGACGGTACCTTAAGGGGTAAGGGAGGCCATCTAGACCCATAAAGCATTAGGCAGTTTTTGCCACAGACATAAAAAACAATCTATTTACTGTTCTTAGAAAGGGGCCTTCTTCAGTCCTTGCATGCCACTGGAGTGGCCAGTTACCTAGGTAAAGAATATGCTCCACTGTAAAGTTAGCTGATTATCTGAATGCTACCCGTCTCAGTGTTCCTGCAATTCTCCTAAGCACCAAAGTTACTTCAGCCAGTAGGCAGGGAAAGTGCTAAAATTGAAGCAATAACACAACCATTCGTTTCGTCTTAAAGGGGATGTGTAATTTAAATCATTACGTCTGCAGTAACAGAGTGTGTGCTGTGAGAATTCACTGGTTTCAATGACGGGAACAGTTTTTACATGGCCGCAAGTATGCAATATGCATAGAGGCTGCCACCTTCTAGTTGGAATGTGGTCAGGACTATGCACATTTCATCTTGGCCACATGTACACCTTTCTCGGTTCCGAAATCGGTGAATCCTCACAGTGAGTGAGATATGAGGATTCATAAGTCTGCAGGCAGATAGATTGATGGAAGACTTATGGATTTAGACCGGATAGTCCCTTTAACTGTCAATCTTCAGCAGTGCACCACCCTTTCAACTAGAGAGCTGGAGGTCATGGCTGTTACCACAAGCTCTTATGAAACAAGAAAACAAATATAAATGTTTAAAGTACCACTAACATGAAAAGTATCAGAAAAGTTGTAAGAGAAATGTTAAAATAAAATAAACAAAAGAAGAAAAACAATATTCTTACACATACAAATGCTTAATTAAGAAAAAAATGGAAAAACAGAAAGAATAAAATTGTAACACTACATCCAGAAAAAGCCCAAGTTAATAAAGTGGCACTCAACTTAATGGTACATGCTATAAAAAATTAAAGTAAACTAACAGAAAAACATTATTTATTATCACCATAGTTGTACTGACCTACACACTAGAGGTAGTATGTTATTTATGTCACAAATTGAATACCAACATTGATTTTTATGCAAAAGAGCAACTTTTCCTTTCAAATCTTCCAAAGAATAACTCATCTTCAATAGAACTCAGCTCTGACACTGAAACAGATGATGACACTTGAATGTGACAATGATAAAACACCCGCTTAAAGGGAACATGTCACCTCTGAAAAGCCACCTAAGCTATCAATACATGTCCCTGCACCTTCCTATTACCATTATAACTATCCCTCTCTCTGCTAAATACTTGTTTTCAATCTGCTAAAAAAAGTTTTTATACGTACTCATTAGGATGATAATGAAGTGGGGGCTATAGGCATAGTCCCCCTGGGTGTGTTGGTTTGCAGCCTGAATGATTGTTTATCACGCCCCATGGGCGTGACCTTGAAATTAAATTTCGCGCCCCCAGCCTGACTCCCTCCGCTTTGCTGTGCAGCCTTCCTGTGATAATGATGCTGAACATGTCATTTCTGGAACCGCAGGCTCCCTATCAACCTGATATTTACCTTAGCAGCACATAGCACTGCAAAAGCGGGGCTCCATAGAACCCCGCTTAGCAGCACACACCGCTGCTACGGTAACCATCGGGTTGCTGAGGGTAAATAGCAATGCAATATTTACCTTAGCAGTGGTGTGCATTGCTAAGTGGGGTTCAATGGAGCCCCGCTTAGCAGTCGCTGTGTGCTGCTAAGGTAAATATCAGGTTGATAAGGGGCCCGTGGCACCGGAAAGACATGTTCAGCGTCATTACCACAGGGAAGGCTGCACAGCAAAGCGGAGGGAGCCAGGCTGGGGGTGTGATATTTAATTTCAAGATCACGCCCATGGGGGCGTGATAAATGATCATTCAGACTGCAAACCTACACGCCCAGGGGGGACTATCCATATAGCCCCCGCTTCATTATCATCTTAATGAGTAAGTCTAAAATGTTTTTTAGCAGATTAAAAGCAAGCATTTAGCAGAGAGAGGATAGTTATAATGGTAATAGGAAGGTGCAGGGACATGTATTGATAGGTTAGGTGGATGTTCGGAGTGACAGTTACTTTTAAAAGGAAAAAAAAAAAACTAAAAAGGTCCAATTTGTTAAAGGGTTAAATTCTGCCTAAAGAATATATTATTAGCAAAGCAACCATTGTGATGGGAATTCGGATTCAACCTTTTTTCTTTTTAAAGGAACATATTGGAAACAACATTTACGTGCTCAAATTAGAATGTTTTGTGTATTTCTGAGAACTAAAAGCAACATTTCTTGCAACATGGACATGTACTTAAGGTTTGTCAGGAAGCATTGTTTATGTGCAAATCATAATGCTAGAAAATATAGGGTATGTACAATTACCCCACAGCAACTCTATTGGATTAAAATGAAGAAATAGCCAGAGAGAAGAGAAACAATCAGTGATGTGACATTTACAGTGCAAAAAGTAGTTTCCATGGTAATATTCCCCAGCTGTGTTTTCAGACATGAAAACCTCCTGTAGATTAAATGCACTAGGTCACAGCAGGAACATGACCTATTCATATATTAAAAACACTATACTTTGCTAAAGTTTCCAAAGCACATGGATTTTACATTTCAGCATTGGTATTTAATCAGGATGAGTGAGGTCAAGTGATTACCGTAGTAGAAAAAAAAATAGGTATGACAATGTACAAAAGACAAAAAGAGCGAGAGATGAAACGGAAAACATTCTGATGCAGAAAGAACAGAAAATATGGGACTTTTACCTGCAGATGTGGGAATCATCTTGTGATCTCGTTACACATTTTACTTGAGACTTTTAATGTTTTCCTTCTTTTAATTATTATAAAAACTACACTTTCCAGATGATATTTTATGTTAACATAAAATATTTTTTTATTTTACGTGTTAAAAGTTTATTTATCACCTAGTGAGCAGCTTCAAAAGTGGAAGTGTAAGGCATGAAAAAAACAAGTCCGTCTCTCATCCAGGAGAGTTGGACAAGTGACATCTGTTTTTTGCTCCGTTTGGCATGCAACTGCTATTCGAGTGTCCAACATGTTTTTCAGATGACATCAGAGTGGTGTCCATGTGTCATCCGTGTGCTGTCCGTGTAATACGATTTCTTCTTGCGATAGTAATGAGTAATCTTGATTTAAAATGTCTGCCATGTGTGTCCCTTTCTATTAATATAACTAGTTGCAATCCTGGCTCTTTGGAGGAGGTTTCTCAGGTACATATGTGGCTATACTTCAGTCTATAATTCCCATCAGAACTCATAGTACTAATATTGTGTAGGCACTTGTACAATGGATAATAACCTGACCTTAAACACCACAGATAGGGATGAGCGAGTACCTTAATTTTTGTGCTCGCAATACTCGCATCGAGTAGGTACCGGTACTCGCTACTCATTGCGAGTATAGCGAGTATGAATACTTTCGCAGTGTATCTATAGATACACTGCAAAAGTAGCCTAAAAGTGAGTAAAAGTTGTTAAAAATTATAAACTTACATACTCACCTGGACCGGCAGAGAAGCCATCCGATCGCTGGACAATGACCTGTGATTATCAGCCAATCAGATGGCCGGTAGCGATTTGGTCAATCAGATGGCGTCACGTCACATCCACGTCATCGCTAGCGGCCACCTGATTGGCCAGTTTGCAAGGTCCTGACAGTACATCTAGGACCTTGCAAACTGGCCAATCAGGTGGCCGCTAGCGATCACGTGGTTGTGACATGGCGCCATCTGATTGGCCAAATCGCTACCGGCCATCTGATTGGCTGGTAGTCACAGGTCCTTGTCCAGCGATCGGATGGCTTCTCTGCCGGTCCCGGTGCGGCGTCGGACAGGTGAGTATGTAAGTTTATTATTTTTAACAACTTTTACTCACTTTTACACTGCGAAAGCAGCCTATCTATAGATACACTGCGAAAGTGTTAGGACTACTCGCTACCCCCGAGTACACATAAGTACTCGGAGAGTAGCGAGGAGCCCAAATACCGCTACTATGTGTTTTTCCATTGAGTCATTTCCCTACATTATGGAACCCTATACCCAATTATTGCAGATCCAAGGAGGTGGCGACAAATCTGGGCTCATCAACGCCTTCAGTATAGCTCTCGTGGCCATTTCCATAGGCTGTATGGTCAACTCCTTTACTTAATAGAAACTACTCAGGATTTACTGTCCAAAAATAATTAAACTTTATTGATTAAAAGCACACATACAAGTAATGACACATATAGGAAATAAATGGTGAGGGGATTCCAAAGATATGCCACACAAGGGTAATAACAAGAGACTGGGCTAAGTCTCAGCTATTTCAGATGCACATATTAAGGGCAAAATAGTCACGGAGAAATTGCAGGGTTAGCAACCATTCATCCATCAGACTCACCCATAAGATTGTGAAGTGTGGCTGCTGATTCCGTGCCCAGTATCACTGCCCTAGTCCGTGGTGACCCCAACGCACGTTTCGCGTGGATGCTTTTTCTAGGGGTGTCAAGTCAACTCAGTAGCCATACTGAGAAATTCTATGCCTATACCAGGATACCTACGTTTTACCTACTGTTGGATTTTAAGGCCTGGCATCACATACCAAAATACACAAATGCTGCCAAGAATTTCTGTGGAAGAGCGGCGTCTGTTGCCACTGAGGTATGTTTCCTGATAATATTTTTTTTTCTTACATTTTATACATTTTTATATCACAAAAAAGAAAAATGTCTAAAAGAGTCCAAAATTAAAAGCAAGTGCAAAAAAGTGTTAATAACAAGATACTTACCGTATATACTCGTGTATAAGCCGACCCGTGTATAAGCCGACCCCCCTACTTTTGCCCCCAAAACCTGGGAAAACCTATTGACTCGTGTATAAGCCGAGGGTGGACTCCAGCACAGGTATACAGCCCCCAGCAGTGTGGTATACAGGCCCCCCAATGGTAGTATACAGCAGCCTCCCCAGTGGTAGTATACAGCAGCAGCCCCAGTGGTATATACAGCAGCAGCTCCAGTAGTTAGTATACAGCATCCCCAGAGGTATACACAGCCCCAGTGGTAGTATACAGCATCCCCAGAGGTATATACAGCCCCAGTGGTAGTATACAGCATCCCCAGAGGTAGTATACAGCAGCCCCAAAGGTATATACAGCAGCCCCAGTGGTAGTATACAGCAGCCCCAGTGGTAGTATACAGCAGCCCCAGTGGTAGTATACAGCAGCCCCAGAGGTAGTATACAGCAGCCTCAGAGGTATATACAGCCCCATTGGTAGTATACAGCAGCCCCAGAGGTATATATAGCCCCAGTGGTAGCATCCAGCAGCCCCAGAGGTATATACAGCCCCAGTGGTAGTATCCAGCAGCCCCAGAGGTATATACAGCCCTAGTGGTAGTATACAGCAGCCCCAGAAGTATATACAGCCCCAGTGGTAGTATACAGCAGCCCCAGAGGTATATACAGCCCCAGTGGTAGTATCCAGCAGCCCCAGAGGTATATACAGCCCCAGTGGTAGTATACAGCAGCCCCAGAAGTATATACAGCCCCAGTGGTAGTATACAGCAGCCCCAGAAGTATATACAGCCCCAGTGGTAGTATACAGCAGCCCCAGAGGTATATACAGCCCCAGTGGTAGTATCCAGCAGCCCCAGAGGTATATACAGCCCCAGTGGTAGTATACAGCAGCCCCAGAAGTATATACAGCCCCAGTGGTAGTATACAGCAGCCCCAGAGGTATATACAGCCCCAGTGGTAGTATACAGCAGCCCCACAGGTATATACAGCCCCAGTGGTAGCATCCAGCAACCCCAGAGGTATATACAGCCCCAGTGGTAGTATACAGCAGCCCCAGAAGTATATACAGCCCCAGTGGTAGTATACAGCAGCCCCAGAGGTATATACAGCCCCAGTGGTAGTATCCAGCAGCCCCAGAGGTATATACAGCCCCAGTGGTAGTATACAGCAGCCCCAGAAGTATATACAGCCCCAGTGGTAGTATACAGCAGCCCCAGAGGTATATACAGCCCCAGTGGTAGTATCCAGCAGCCCCAGAGGTATATACAGCCCCAGTGGTAGTATACAGCAGCCCCAGAAGTATATACAGCCCCAGTGGTAGTATACAGCAGCCCCAGAAGTATATACAGCCCCAGTGGTAGTATACAGCAGCCCCAGAGGTATATACAGCCCCAGTGGTAGTATCCAGCAGCCCCAGAGGTATATACAGCCCCAGTGGTAGTATACAGCAGCCCCAGAAGTATATACAGCCCCAGTGGTAGTATACAGCAGCCCCAGAGGTATATACAGCCCCAGTGGTAGTATACAGCAGCCCCACAGGTATATACAGCCCCAGTGGTAGCATCCAGCAGCCCCAGAGGTATATACAGCCCCAGTGGTAGTATACAGCAGCCCCACAGGTATATACAGCCCCAGTGGTAGTATACAGCAGCCCCAGAGGTATATACAGCCCCAGTGTAGTATATACAGCCCCAGTGTAGTATACAGCAGCCCCACAGGTATATACAGCCCAGTGGTAGTATACAGCAGCCCCACAGGTATATACAGCCCCAGTGGTAGTATACAGCAGCCCCACAGGTATATACAGCCCCAGTGTAGTATACAGCAGCCCCACAGGTATATTCAGCCCCAGTGGTAGTATATACAGCCCCAGTGGTAGTATATACAGCCCCAGTGGTAGTAGATTGCAGCCCCAGCGGTAGTATACAGGGCCCCAGCAGTATATACAGCCCCAGTGGTATATACAGCCCCAGTGGTAGTATATACAGCCCCAGTGGTAGTATATACAGCCCCAGTGGTAGTAGATTGCAGCCCCAGCGGTAGTATACAGGGCCCCAGTAATCCAGGGCCCCCCCAGCGTCTCTCCGGTCACCTGAAAAGCAAACTATACTTATCAGTGTCCGCTGTCCGCGCCCGCTCGCCTCTGCCCGGTCTGCCGTCTGCGATCCTCCTTCTTCATGCGGCGTCTTCCGGTTTCCTGTGCTCGTCGCAGGGAATGACGTCATTCCCTGCGACGAGCCCAGGAACCCGGAAGACGCCGCATGAAGATGGAGGATCGCAGACGGCAGACCGGGCAGAGGCGAGCGGGCGCGGACAGCGGACACTGATAAGTATAGTTTGCTTTTCAGGTGACCGGAGAGACGCTGGGGGGGCCCTGGATTACTGGGGATGCGGGGGCTGCTGTATACCGATGTATACATCGGTATGTACCGATGTATACATCGGTATACAGCACTGACTCGCGTATAAGCCGAGGGGGGTACTTTTCAGCCCAATTTTTGGGCTGAAAAACTCGGCTTATACGCGAGTATATACGGTAGTTAATATGTTTTTTTGGAAAAAATGTACGAAAGCCGTTCTACCACGTCACGGTGACCCTTTATCAGAACAGTCCCTAAACTAATGTATTTAAAACCTGATCTAATGTGAACATACCTCAAAGATGCAGGATGTAGCAGGGCCAGAATCCAATATGAGCACAGAGTAGAAACAGCACTTATGTGTCTGACTCAGTAAGGCCGGGGTGGGGCACTTGCCAACTTGCATAACAAGAAACTAAATGAATACTGATAACTGAGCCAGAACAAAATGTGAACAGGTCTGTAGAACCATGTTAACACCACCAAGGATCTATATCACAAAAAAGACAGTATAAAAAACGTCCAACATTACCCTGCTATATATGTAAAAAGCAAATGCCAAAAAGTGTTAATAAAAGGATGCTTAGTTAATATTTTTTTTGCAAAAAATGTATGAAAGCCGTTCTACCACGTCAAAATTTTTAGCCTAGTTCAATTATTGTTATATCGTTTGTTAACTATGCATATGTAGATATGAAATTGACCTGGAACATGTGTGTAATATGTGAGTGGGCCCTTTATGCGTCCTAGTATGTTTTGTGTATGCATTGTAAAATTGTCAGTGTAGTGGTTTGTGTTCTACATTTGTTTGCTTACAATTATATGTATGTTGGTAGGTTCCTCGCAACTGGTGTGTCATTTGCTGGCCTACATGTAGAGTTCTTAATTGGCAAGTCAACCATTGATCAAATCTTACACACAACCTGTGGGGAGATATGGCATAGGTTGCAGCCGATTGTACTTTCTGAACCAACAGAAGCAGAATGGTATCGGCTTGCTAATGGCTTTCATCATACTTGTCAATTTCCAAACTGCATAGGTGCATATTGATGGAAAACATATCAGGATATTGAAGGTAAACATATCAGGATCAAAACGCCAGCATGCAATTTTTTAATTATAAACATTATTTCTCAATTGTAATACTGGCTTGGTGGACAGCAACTATCGGTTCATTACAGTAGATGTGGGTTTTTATGGATGAACTGGGGACTTTAACATCCTTAAAAACTCAATGTTGGTTTGTCACCTCATCCTGAAGGATATCAGTGTCCCACCATCCACACATCTACCTGGCTCCTTAGGTGAACCACTCCCTTTTGTGGTTGTAGGTGATGAGGCGTTTCAATTACTTCGGGAAATTATGCACCCTTACCCAAGACGTGGTTTAGACTACCGTCAACGTGTATATAACTTTAGACTTGCATGTACTAGGCGAATAGTGGAGTGTACATTCGGAATTCTAACTGCCAAATGGCGCATACTTATGTAATCCATACAACTTAGTGACACACATGTTGATTATATCATTAAAGCATGTTCAGTTTACATAATTAGCTAAAAAATGAGAATGCGCATAGGGTCTTATCCTAATATAGGAGGTGAATCCCATATAGTATGAAAACTGCTCACCTGGTTCAGTTGTGCAGCCCACAACCAGCTCAATCGCCCAAACACAGCAGCCGCAGCAGGGACCCACTTCCACAGCGTGGGGGTGAAACTCTATCCAGGACCAAGTACCTCTAGGTCCACGCCGCTGCTCCAAGTGAATAATCAGAAACACCGGAATGTTTTAAAACAAGCAATCTTCAGCTTTATTTTCCAATGGTCATTCCCTGAGGAAGGAGCTGGGTGTTAGCTCCGAAACGCGTCGGAAAATAAAGCTGAAGATTACTTGTTTTAAAACATTCCAATGTTTCTGATATTCACTTGGAGCAGTGGCGTGGACCTAGAGGCACTTGGTCTAGGATAGAGTTTACATAATTATACTCGGATTCAAGCCCTTGCAAGCTGCTTCAGTGGGTGTAGAATCTCCTGTAAGTAATTGCTGAGACTGCGTCCAAATGCTTCCTCACGATCATCACTTATAGTCCATGCAAGGTATTGTAACACCCTCGAATCCACGTCGTGCTTTAGGTTTGTTCTGGATAATTGCCTACGGCGCCTTGACCTACGTGCCACTGGAGAGGAAAGAGGGGACATTGGCCTGGCCAAAGAGGGTCGGTCACTTTGCCCTTGCTCCACTGCTGGCTGATGTTGTGATTCGTACAAGGGTGAAGCATTGGACGGGCATTCAGATGAACATGACTCTGATGCTGTTGCTGCAGATGAGGCCACGTTATCTTCTTGGGACGCTGAATGGACAAAGCCCTTGTCCCCTGAATCTCCATGTCGATCCGTGTGGTATTCTGACTCTGAAGCAGAATGATGTCTCAAGTCAGTTCTACAAAGCAACATGTTTCAGAAATTAAGATATTCAATTTAAACATGTGACATATTGTAAAAATGCTAACAGAGGACAGCACTTATAAAATTCTTAAAAGTAACCCCGCCAAAATATTTTTCAATGATCTTGAAAAATTGCTAAGTGAGGACAAAGCGTAAAACATCATAGATGAAAAACAGTATAAGTATATGCTGGTGTCCAATTTAGTTTGTCCAATTTTCCATGCGTTGTCAAAAACCCATAGGATTGTTTTCCTCCCCCACTCAGACCAATAGTCTCTGGCATTGGATCTTTGGGTGAGCCTCTGTCTGGGTGGGTGGACAATATATTGCAACCCTTTGTGATTTCCTCCCCTGGGTATATTAGAGACACCAACCATCTGTTACATGCCCTCAGAAACCAGAACTGGGCACTAGAGGATAGGTGAGACACCATGGAAATAGTTTCCCTCTATTCGTGTATCCCACAACACAAAGCACTGGAAGTGTTATCTACGACATTACAAAATTCTTACCTCTCACAAGATGTCATTAGATTTGTTCTTATGGCGGTGAATTTCTTGTAGAAAAATAACTACTTCAAATTTTAGAGTACCTTCTACCTGCAGACATGCGGTTGTCCTATGGGGGCTAAATTTCCCCCTCATTGGCCAACCTGTACATATCTGCATAGGAGAGGAACTTTCTATTTTCAATCGACAATCCTTTTATTCATGCCCCGAAGTGGTACGGGAGATACATCAACAACATCATCTTCCAATGAGGGGAGGGGTCTGTCGGTGTGTCTCCTGGCCAAAATTTGGAAGCTTTTTTGGCTTATTGTAACAACAATGAAATGAACATCAGATTCACCGCCAAAGATCATGACAACAGTGCGGACTACTTAGATTGTACACTTACAGGGGACCCTGACACAGGCAAAATTATGACTAACATTTATGGGAAAAAAGTATCTGGCAACTCTATTTTATATGCGGAGAGTTGCCATCCACCACATACCATCAATAACCCATAGGTGAACTTATCAGAGCTAAGCGCATCTAAGGATGACTTTAATGCACGGGTTGGAATTATAGAGACCAGACTTCAAGCTAGGGGATACAAGAAATGGGCAATAAATCGAGCAAAGAATGTAGTATCAAAAACATCTAGGGAACAACTTATGGACTGCTATTCACATGAAGGACTCCAGACTCAGAATAATAGATCAAAAAGGGTCAAACAGCCAGTCACTTTCTCCACACTGTACAGTACAGATTATAAAGGAATTGTGGAAACTCTAAACAAATATGTGCCAATCCTTCATCAGGACCACACACTCCTTGAAAGATGGTTTCAGATGTGTGTCCAGGAGAGGCAGAGACCTTGCAAGATATGTATCACCCAGTCTCTTTACCATGGACAAGTGCAGTGTTAAGCCCACTTGGCTGCGCTATACAGGTAATTACAGACGTGGACACAATCAATGTGGTCTATGCAAACACATGACCAAAACCGATTCTTTTAGGGACAGGGTGAGTGGTAGGGAGTACAAAATCAAAAGCTACATTAATTGTGCCAGTACTTTTGTGGTATATTTAGCTACCTGTCCTGAGTGCCACCTGGATTATGTAGGATGCACAAGCCGCACCCTGAAGAAACTCATATCTGAGCACATCTCAGGAGCGTATTCTGCCTCTGAAAAACGCTCCATCTCTAGTCTGTCACGACAGTTCAGAGAAAAACACGGTGGTGACATGAGTAAGTTATAGGTATAAGGGCTGGAGATAGTGAGAACCTCCCCATGGGGGGGGAGAAATCGAATCCGTTTACTTGCTTAATCGCGAAAGCTATTGGATACTTTGCTTAAATAGCAGAAACCCTAAGGGGGTTAAATTATAGAAGTGATATCATATACTTTTATTGATTTTGGTACATATCTTTCTGCATTATTAAAACCAGTGCCATTATCTGACTTTTTCTTGTGGTTTTCTGTTGCCCTTTTTTGTTATTTCTGTATTTTTACCTCATTGCTGGAGTGTATTACAACATAATGACATCCACTTTGTGAAAAAAAAATGACAATTTTTGCCACTAATCACTTGTTGACTTTTCCTGAAATCTTAATACAAGTGATCTAACTATTTTTCAGCGGGATGTGCATGAAATGGCCCATAAATGTGTACATGGAGCTAATTTGGCTGCTGATTCTTGATGAAACTGGGCCACTGATTTTTTGATAAAACTTGGCTGCTGATTTTTGATAAAATTTGGCTGCTGATTTTTGATTAAACATTCTCAGGTTATGTCACCAAGTCATGGGGCACGTCCAGCCTTTTGTATCCTGATCCGTCTTTTCTGAAACATAATACTCTAGTATGGTGTTATCATATTTTAGTTTTTGCTATTTATTTGGTCCCTTCACACAGGATGAATGCATGCAGATACATAACTATTTAAATATATATTATATTGAGAAAATATTTCTTTTACACTATTTTTACCATACCATACTACATTTCTAAAAATGTTAATCGCTGCTTGTATATACTTATGTATATTTGTGTATATACTTTCACTGTCAAAAAAATGTTGCACTTTATAAATTTGGTGTATTGGAATTTTTGAAATACAATTATAGAGGCCTTAGGTGATTGTTACTCACTTGAATACCTTTCAGGTGTATACTATTGAAAGATCAACAGGTGTATTGCATTGTTGTATGTATAAATGTATGTTCTTGGTTTTAGCCTTTTGTCATTGAAAAATAATTTTTATTTGAAACGCGTCTGACGAGGCAGACCGCCTAACAAGATGCCTGTATTTTAAATGTATTGATCTAATTGGTATAAAGTAATCTTCACCATATGGATACCGGTGCCAGCTTCTTCGTTTCAATGTCTGATTTTTGGGCGGGGGCCGGCCGACACTGAGCACCTGACCGGGTCCTTTGCTTAGAAGGAGGGGTGAGCTTCCCATTCCTTATCCCACATTTGTCTTTAAAGGGCGAGTTACACACACAGATAATTGTGCAGAGATTGTTCGCAGATCTCTGGTTGCAGTGAAATCATGGACACATTGTTACATTTTGTGGCCGTGTACAAATGAACAATGTGTCCATGAATTCACTGCAACCAGAGATCTGCAAAAAATCTCTGCACAATTATCTGTGTGTGTCACTGGGCCTTTATACTTACGGTCTTTGGTCCATCAGAGGTCAAGGAAATTAAGCTGGTTAAAATACATGTACTGGAAATGACTGAAAAGTCCCCCCTCGGCTTATACGCGAGTATACTAACGGCAGGCCGCCCGCTTGCCATCCCCATCAGTATACAGGGGCCCCCCATCAGTATCCAGGGCCCCCCCCCCTTGCTCCGCAAACCTGTAAAGTAAAATCATTATACTTATCACTGTCCTGTCGCCGCCGTCCCCGCCGCTGCCATCGCGCTCCTCCAGCTTCATCCGCCTTCTTCCGGCTTCCTCTGGTCGGCGCAGGCAATGACGTCATTGTCTGCGCCAGAGGAGGAAGCTGGAAGACGCTGGATGAAGACGGAGGAGCGCGATGGTAGCGGCGGGGACGGCGGCGACAGGACAGTGCTAAGTATAATGATTTTACTTTACAGGTTTGCGGAGCAATGGGGGGGGCCCTGGATACTGATGGGGGGGCGCCTGTATACTGATGGGGGTGGCGGGCGGGCTGCTGCTGTATATACCTCTGTGGCTGCTGTATACTACTACTGGGGATGCTGTATATACCTCTGGGGCTGCTGTATACTACCACTGGGCTGCTGTATATACCTCTGGGGCTGCTGCTGTATACTACCACTGGGGCTGCTGTATATACCTCTGGGGCTGCTGTATACTATCACTGGGGCTGCTGTATACTACCACTGGGGCTGCTGTAATACCCTGGGGCTGTATACTCTGCTGCTGTATATACCACTGGGGCTGCTGTATATACCTCTGGGGCTGCTGTATATACCTATGGGGCTGCTGTATACTACCACTGAGGCTGCTGTATACTACCACTGGGGCTGCTGTATACTACCACTGGGGCTGCTGTATATACCTCTGGGGCTGCTGTATACTACCACTGGGGAGGCCTGTATACCCCTGGGGGGGCCTGTATACCACACTGCTGGGGGCTGTATACCTGTGCTGGGGTCCACCTCGGCTTATACACGACTCAATAGGTTTTCCCAGATTTTGGGGGCAAAAGTAGGGGGGTCGGCTTATACACGTAGTATATACGGTACTCAATTGATTTATTTGTTATTTATTTATTTATTAGAATCATTGAAATTGCTTTATTTGTCTAAATAAATTGCAAGAAAAAAACTGGACATTCTTAAAAAAAAGAATCCTGAGTAAAGCGGTGAGGGAGCAGCCTGATAGATGTTTGTGTCGGCAATTCCATTCATGAGGACAAGAAGTGTTCCCTTTGTAATTTACAATTCTCACAACAGCCCATGTTGGTAATCTCATTCATAAGGATAATCAATGCTCCTTCTAAAGTTCATAAAAACTTATAGAAGACACACAAATATAACTTTTCTGGTCTTAAAATCGGTATAAATAAATAACAACAAGGAAAATGGTGTGCCTATTCCTATTTTTGTTATTTTGTAATTTAATCAGCTCCATTTGGTGGTGATGTTTCCCCTATATGCATGGGGATAATCCTCAACAATGTCTAATTACCAAGGCTTTCCTCAGGATTCTTATTTATAAGAATGTCCAGTTTTTTCTTGCTATTTATTTAGACAAATAAAGCTATTTCAATTATTCTAATAATAAATAACAAATAAATCTAATTTTTTTTCTAGAAATGTATTGTGATGTTTATTGTAAATTGCTAATGATTAAGGAAGGGGTGCCTTCTGAAATGCATCTAGTGCCCGCTAGTACACTGAAAGTGTTTTTAAATATTAATACTTAAAATAAAGGATTGCTAAAGAAAGAAGACCGTGTTTTTCCTTTCAAATTATCTACTGGGCGGTGGCCAAACCTCAACACCGAGTGCAGGAATCCAGGTGAAATTAGGGGTGGAGCGGTCTCCCCTTTTCCCTTTCCTTCACTATTGATCAGTGCATATGCCAACTCCACTTCCCACCACCCAATATTACTGTGCACATCACTGACTGACTAACTGCAGCCATCTTTGGACATTAACTGTGTATGCAGGCGCCGGTGTGTGAAGGCCCAGCTATTCATGCCTCCACCATCTTTGGACATCCAGAGGGGGACAGAAAGTACAGAGAGTGCAAGGAGAGACACAGAAAGTTCACAGTGGTCACAGAGAACGCATAATGGGGAAAAGAGAGTGCACAGGGGGCACAGAGAGAAAGCACAGGGGGGCAGAAAGAGTGCATGGGAAGCAGAGGGAGCGCAAAGGGGGCATATTGCTTAGTACCGCCAGTGGTGCCGCAACCACAGCCACCCAAAACCGCTGCAACCCAAAACTGCCGTCCACAGCCGCCGCCGCTGACACATCACCACCTGAGTAAGTGCACTTGTGTATACCTGATGCAAATGCGCACTTACTCAGGCAACTGTCACCTTTGAACACCTGGGTATACAAAGATGACGGCAGCATGAGCTGGTACGTGCATGCAAGCTTACTCTAACCACTGCCATCTTTGGACACCACAGGAGGGAAAGAGTACAAGGCGGTGAGTGCACAGGGGGACAAAGAGAGCTCACGAGGCGGCAGAGAAAGTTTACTCATAGAAGGGTAAGTGGATAGAGAGGAGAGAGGGTGCACAGGCGGGAGATAACTCAAAGAAGAGAGCACAGAAGAAGGAGCATACAGAGAAGCGAGAACATAGGGCCCATATTCAGTGTATATACTAGTGCATCTCAATGAATCAGAATATCATCAAAAATTAATATAAAATTGCCATGTTTCAGGGCATTACTGGAAGCCCTGAAACACGTTGAATAATAAATCAATACTATATTTATCCTTTGATGTAGCGTGGAATACGGCAGCACAGTTTTTAACCCTTGATTCTCCTTTAATTTTCTTAGATAATGACTAGTGATGAGCAAGTGTAATAGTTATTATTCACTACTCGCAGGAATAGTATGGTATTCTCGATTCTCATTACTCGGCTAGCGCCGCTGATCTCCCAACGGTAGCGGTGGCGTTAGTGTCACTTAGACTTCTGTCGCCTGTGTCACTATCCCAGAATGGTGCCACGGTGCATTGTGGGATAGTGACATAAGCGCCGGAAGTCTGTGAAACATATTATTGGTGATTATATATTAGACCGTGGCGACCAATCAGCGCTCTTGGTGCGTGATTTAAAACGCACTTCGCTGATTGGTCGCCGGGGATCGCGGTGATCAATCAGCGAAGCGGTTCGCACTTTGGCGGGACATTTGAATCCCGTGCCGCTGATTGGCTGAGCAGCATGGGATTCAAATCAGCGGCACGAGATTAAAATCTCCCACCAAGGCACGAGCCGCTTTACTGATGGGTCGCCGCGATCCGTGGCGACCAATAAGTGATGCGCGATTTCATTCATGCGCCGCTTCGCTGATTGGTCGCTGTGGTGAGCAGTACCAATCAGCGAAGCGGCTCACGCCTTGACGGGAGATTTGAATCCTGTGCCGCTGATTGGCTGACTGGCGCGGGATTCAAATCTTCTGCCAAGGCACGAGCTGCTTCGCTGGTTGGTCGTTGCGATCCGCTCTCTCCTGGCTCTCCTCCTATCTTTCTGACTGCTCTTTCAGTGTATATTTTACTGGCTCCACTTCCTCCTCTCTTCCGCTCACTATTGGAGTCCCTCAGGGTTCAGTCCTTGATCTCTCTTTGTTCATTACACTCTCATATTTATTGAGGTAGGCATTATAGTGTTAGGAATCTTGCCCAAGAGGACTCCTACTGGTATATTGGTAGATGTGTACCTAACTACTATGCTATAACAGCCACTGAAATGTAGGTATTATAGTGATCGTAGTCTTGCCCAAGGCATATGGTATATATTAAATAATTTACTTTTTCAACATGGCAGGACCAGGATTCAAACCTCAGTCTCCCATTTTGGAGGCACTATACTATACTGCATATACAGTCCCTGACTAAAGATACGTTGCTTATCCATGTTATGTAAATAAAAACTTATAAACTGATGTTAAATTCATCCATTGGTTTTATAAATTACTCTTTTGAAAGCTGAAACCCTCTAAAATTTGGTTTGGGTTAAGAAAATAAATTGTCATCAATGCTGACATATTGATCATTTAATGAATACAGAATGGTCAGATTTTGGCAAGAACATTTTTTTTGTCGCCCACAGAAAGTAATGTGATATTCAAGCAAATAATTAACTTAAAATACAAATATATGTTGCATAACCTTGGTGAATTAAGTTGTAGTGCTATTAACGTCGTATTTAATATTTTGTGTGACTTCCATGAGCTTGAAGGACTGCATCCATGCGGTTCAACAATGATTCATGCAATTTATTAAGGAAGTCATCAGGAATAGCAAAGAATGCAGTCTTACATGCCTCCCAGAATTCATCTAGACATCTTTCATCCTAACCCAAATATGCTCAATGATGTTCATGTCTGGTGACTGGGCTGGCCAGTCATTGAGCACCTTGATCTTTTTTGCCTGGAGGAACTTTGTTGTAGAGATGGATGTATGAGATGGAGCACCATCCTGAAGCCGAATTTGATCCCTTTTATGATTTGGAATGTAAGAGGTAGCTAATACTTCTTGATATGTTAAGCTATTGATATTGCCTTCCACCTTGCAAATGTTTAGCACACCTCCATACTGAATGTAATTCCAGACCATGATCTTTCCACCACCAAATTTGGATACCATATTGGCTCCAGTAGGTCTCTTGCAGTATTTGCGGCAGTTGTGGTGTAATTTTACTGAAGATTCATCAGAGAAATCCACGTTCTGCCACTTTTCCAGCATCCATCTGTTTAGCAGTCTGTGGGACTTCGCAAATGCCACACAGTTTTTTATTTGCGTTTTGTTTAGTGCTGGCTTCTGGGCACTGATTCAACCATGGAGGCCATTTCGACATAGAATCCTACAAACTGTTCTAGTTGACACAGGGACATGAGGTGATCAGGCCTGTTGGAGCTCTGCTGCAGTGGAGAGGGGCTTGCTTTGGATTTTCTAACCAACAAACGTTCCTCCTGAGCAGCTGTCTTGTGGGTCTTCCGGATCTGGGCTTGTCAAACACATCTCCAGTCTCTTCAAATCTTTTTTCAATTCTTTGTACTTGATGCTGAGACACATTAAAGGTGCCAGCCACCTTTACAGTGGATCTGGTCTTCAGCCTCTTGATAATCAAGGCTTTGGTCGCAGGGTGGATTTTTGGCATGTTGTCAGAGCTCAAGTTGCAGTTAAAGTGAAGGTCTGGGGTGCTGGGTTTCTTTTTATACACACCCACTAATTAACCGATCATTTACTGAGCACAGGTGAGGATGTAACTAGGATTGGGTGCATTATATAACCAGGCGACAAAACTTTTGTCTTGCCAAAATCTGACCATTCTGTGTTCATTAAATGATCAATATTTCAGCATTGATGCCAATTTATTTTCTTATCCTAAACCACATTTGGGAGGATTTCAGCTTTCAAAAGTATAAGTTATAAAACCAATGGATGAATTTAATGTTAGGTTATAAGCTTTTATTTACATGACATGGATAAGCGACATAACTTTTGTCAGGGACTGTATATTACTTTGCTGTAACACCTACTTTAGGACTGCATAGCTTGTAAAAACCCATGTTAAACTGTCAGTGAATACATTTAGTACTAAAGTCAAGTATATTAAAAGATAAGGGAATATTGAACATTTAAAATTTCAAACTAAAATGACATACGGTATTGTATTGCTTGAAGTATTGCCCCAGTAACTTTGAACACTTCATTACTTGTTCATCTTTATTCATTATGTAGAAGATGTGGGAATATATTGCACATTAATTTTTAATTATTTTGTAAAATATGTATTCCTCAGAAGCTTATTTTACTATGTTTTCATGTAGGTCATTACAATACAAATTACATAACTGTTAGCTGAGTATTTGTAATGTGTCGTGTTTGCTTAAATATACATAGCATTTTACATGGCAGCATGTCTTCAAGTGATTAATTTATAGGTAAAGAACATAATAAAATATTTTTTTTTACCATGTACATCTTTTTAGTAAGACGATAGAACCCACTTCACGCTCACACTCCTCATTGAGTAATTCTTATGTTCTTCCTGTAATGAAACCAACTGATTTAACAGGGTGGTAGAAACCTTCTATAGAGACTATTAATTCTGTATCATATAAATAATAAAGATGTATCGTTCGTGCATTGCTACTAGAGTGACATTTTATTGTGGACAACTTAAGGCACACCGGAGCAACAATCATGTAGTCTAATCAGCATCATGATATGTCACACCTGTGAAGTGGATAGATTAAGGCTGAGTTCACACATTGCGTATTTTGCCGCACTTTTCAAAATACGCAATGTGTTTTGTGTCTGCCAGCAAAGTGAATGGGAAATTGACTTTGCTGTGCAGACACTGCGTAAAAATATGCAGTGCTTTTTCAGGGAGAAAACGCAGTTGCGTAAAGAATTGAGATGTCAATTCTTTACGCAGCTGCTCCTGCGTTTTCTCCCTCTGATGTCACAGAGGGGAGGAAGAATCCTGCTTCCTCCTCCCCTATGTGACAGCTGTGACCGCCCATTAGATTTTACAGTGTATTAATATACACTGCGAAATCTAAATTAAGCAAAGCCAAGTGTATGAAAAATAAAAAAGAATGAAATACTTTACCTCTCCGACGCCTTTTCCTGGTGTCCGGCAATAAGGCCAGGCGAGGTGTATTTTACCAGGACCTGCCGTGATGTCAGAGGGGCGTTCCCGGCGCTGATTGGCCGCTCGCGGTCATGTGATATGTATCACATGACCGCGAGCGGCCAATCAGCGCCGGGAACGCCCCTCTGACATCACTTATCTCCTGGCCTCGCCACCGAACACTGGGAAAAGGCGTCGGAGAGGTAAAGTATTTCATTCTTTTTTATTTTTCATACACTTTGATTTGTTTCATTTAGATTTCGCAGTGTATACTAATACACTGCGAAATCTAATGGGGCGGTCACACAGGGAAGGAGGAAGCAGGATTCTTCCTCCCCTCTGTGACATCACTGCGCTTTCTGGGGTAAAGAAAGCGCAGTGTGTGAAAGCCCCTGCGTATTTTGTTGCGCTTTTTTTCGCGGCTGAAAAATGCAGCAATAAGCGCCCGCAAAAAAGCGCAACAAAATACGTAAATGTGTTAACACAGCCTAACTTTGCATAGGAGTAGAGCTTACTAACAAAGATTTAAACTAATTTCTTAAGAATATTTGAGAGAAAACTGCCTTTGTTTATATTGAGAAAGATTTTGTAATAAGTGTAATGGATAGCTCAGGAATTCTTTTGAATGAGGGAAGACAACTGAAACAAAGTTTATCAATGAAAAAGGTCTATATTGTAACACACAGTGATTAAACAAACGAAGTTCAGTGGAAAATCAAATTTCAAAAATACTTAGTAAAAATATTACAGGAAGCCTCTCTCGAAATTGTCTCTTGAAAACCACACAGGATTAAGCTAATAGCAGGGCAGTCTGTTAAGCTTTGTACTATTAGGAGATGTTGTAAAAGGAGAGTCAATAGCAAAGTTTAATCAAAGAGGTGCTGTAGCAAAGTCAATAACTCAGTAACACCCAGGAGGCCTGGGAATGGTAATCTCTGAAAAACACAAGTCCAGATGCAGATTTACTAAAAATTCCCATACACTTAACAGTCCCATACACTGCAACTGCATCTTTAATAAATAAGGAAGCTACAGGGATCTTATTAAGCAACAAGCTCACAAGACACAGGGCATGTCTGGCAAGAGTCAAAGTAGAGGAAGAAGCAGGAGCATCTTGAAACACAAGACAAGCTAGCAGCAGGTATAGGAAGCATAAACTCTGAAGAGCAGACAGGAACACCATTCAAGGATTGCAAGACAAGGTGGAGCAAGCTTGAGATGCAGAAGGGCTGAAATCCTGGCAGAATACTCTGTCGGAGAAATAATAGACAGACTGGGGTTTATAAACCTGGGAGACGAAAAACACATGGAGAGAAATGAAGTAGAGGATGCCATCTTGGAAGAGAGAAAAAAGAAAGTAGTAGCATTTATAATTTTTGTTCAGTATATATATACTGTACAAACAAGTTAAAAATAAAATTAACAAACTAACAGTAACAGACTGGAACAGAGGGAGAGAGGACCCTCTCATTGCGGGTTTACATTCTACAGGGAAATGGGGAGGAGACAGTAGGTTATGTCTGCTCTGATTGTGGTGGATAGCCAGATGATGAGTTCAGTTTTGTCTACATTTAATTTAAGGAAGTAAGAGGAGAAGAAGGAGAATATGGCTGATAGATACTTCTGGATTTTGGACAGCAGAGAGGTGACGTCTGGGCCAGAGAGATAGATCTGGGTGTTGTCAGTCTACAGTGCTACTGGAATCCATGGGACTTTATGAGTTGACCTAGGCCAAGAGTATAGATGGAAAAAAGGGATCCCAGGACAGAGCCTTGAGTAACCCCAACAGAGAGTGGATGGGGTGAGGAGATAGTGTGGGCATGGGAGACACTAAATGTGTGGTTGGAAAGGTAGGAGATGAGATGACAAGGTCAGAGAAACCAATGGAAGAGAGGATCTGTAATAGGAGGCAGTGGTCAACTCTGTCGAATGCAGAGGGAAGTTTGTAAGAATATGATTTAGCGTCTTGTAGAAGCGCTACTAAAACTCAGGCACCAGGATGATAGGGTTTATGAACAGAAATCTTTATTTTCCCCTCACAGCTCCACAACATGTTTCAACTGCTCAAGGCAGTCTTCCTCAGGTAGTGAATGCAGAGGGAAGGTCAAGAAGGAGAAGGATTGGGAAGTGTCCATTACTTTTGGCGGTAAGTAGGTCATAATTTTAGTTAAGTCGGTTTCAGTGGAGTGGTGAGGGTGGAAGCCAGATTGAAGGTTGTCAAAGAAAGAGTTAGACGAGAGGTGGGAGGAAAGTACAGGGTAGACATGCTTTTCAAGAAGTTTGGAGTGACCGGAAGCAGCGATATGGAGCGGTAGCTGGATGTGGAGGCTGTGACAAGGGATGGCTCCTTTACGATAGTTGTAATTGTTGCATGTTTGAAATCGTAAGGAAAGGTGCCGGAGGTTAGTGATAGGTTGAAGAGGTGGGTTAGGGCTGGGATAAGCATGGTGGTGAGGTTGGGGAGGAAGCAGGAAGGGATGGGGTCCAATGCACAAGTGGTGAGTTGTGATTTGGAGAGGAGGTGTGCAAGTTCTCCCTCAGTGATGGAGGGGAGGAGGATTAGTGATGGAGGGGAGTGGTCTGGTATACATGGGGATTGAGGTGGTTGGGCAGCAAAGACTTTTCTGATCTGATCAATCTTACTGGTGAAGTGTGTTGCAAAGTCTTCTGCAGTGATATGAGAAGTAGGAGAGGGCAGTGGGGGGTGGAGGAAGGAGGTAAATGTGTTGAATAGCTGTCTGGGGTTGTGGGAAAAAGAGGATATGGGGGTAATGAAAAAATTCTGCTTAGTCATGGTGAGTGCTGATTTGAATTTGAGAAGTGCTTGTTTGAATGCGGTGTAATCTTCTTGTGGGTGTGTTTCCTCCAACACTGCTCAGCAACCCTAGACTCTCGCCGCAGCTTTTTATTGGTGTCTGTGTGCCAGGGTTGTCTGTTGATTTGTCATGTTCTGCCATAAGTGAGAAAGGTAACTGCATCAATCTCTGCTGTGAGTGTATGTAGAAAGTGGTGGTGTTATCTGTGTTGTGGAGTGAGAACAAGGAGGATATTGGTAGAAAAGAGTCATAGAGTATGTGAGTGTCAACTTGTGTGAGGTTTCTGCGATGGTGTGCGAGTTGATGGACATGGGTGGCAGGTGAGGAGGACAAGGATGAGAAGGTAAGTAGATGGTGGTCAGATAGGGGGAGAAGGGAGTTTGTGGGGTTTGGTAAGGAGCAGAGGCAGGTGAAGATGCGTTCTTAAGTATGTGAGTCTGTGTAAATGGTTGTGGAGGACCATTGAGAGAAGCTAAAGGATGAAGCAAATGACAGGAATTTGGAGGCTGCTGACTGGTCGATGTCAGTGGGGATCTTAAAGTCACTCATGATTATGTGTCACGATGGTCTCTCTTACCAGGGAGACTTGTGACTGCTTTTGACCCCAGTCTCATGCCTGTGTTGAGACTTGATATTAAACATCCTTTTTTGCTTAGGCAGTGGAAGAGTTAATGTCAGTCTGCTGCCAGCAAGCTCATTAGGTCTTGCTCAGGGGAGGCCTTTCTGCAATTGCTATTTCCACTTTATATATCCCTTGGTCCCAGCATGCCTTGCCGGAGATTGAATTCATACTGGTCAAAGCTTCTGGAGGTGATGAAAGCTTTTGGGAGATTCTTCTGCTGTAAAGTCGTCTGCTGTCTGCTGAAGTGACAGCAGATGTGAAGTTGCTGCCTTGTTCCTTGTCTGTCTTTCCATTCCCTCATGTTTCCTATAGTACAGTGGTTGTGGACTAGTGTTCCCGCCGGCCATGCCCTAGTGAGGGCTAACATCAGGGCTCTATGTATCCTGCTTGGCGGCGAGTTGAAAGAACTTGTGTAGGGATGGTAGGGAGATCAGGGCACAGCTGCAGGTGAGTGTAAGAGGTCATCTCTCCCCCAATCCCTATGAACAGGGCCCTCCACTGTATTTATCCTCCTGGTATCTCCCTGTCTGTTATTCTATGTATGGTACCGGATATTGTTGTTCCGTGTACCATTGTCACACACAGTAGTTGGACATTCCCTTGTCCAGCGTGACATAATCTCCAGCCCGAGATATTTTTTTTTTAACCCATTATGTATCCTGCAGCTGCATTTGCTCAGTTCACCATACTCTGTCACAGGAGATGACAGATCTGCAGGAACAGGTGGTGCAGCAGCTGCGATATATCGCAGGTCTGTTGGTCTCAGCCCACGCTCACATCCAGCCAGAGCCCAAGATTCCCCTCCCTGATTTTTGGAGGGCATGATAAGTTTCAGACATTCCAGGAGGCCTGCAAGTTATACTTCAGGCTCCGCCCACGTTCTTCAGGGATCGAAGAACAGAGAGTGGGGATCGTTGTCTTCCTGTTGCGAGGAGATCCCCAGTCCTTGGCTTTCTCTCTACCGATCGACTCTCCACCTATGTGGTCGGTAGATGAGTTTTTTACGGCTTTGGCCCTTGTCTATGGGGACCATGATGGCCTCTCTCTGGCAGAGTTGACTCTGTAAACTCCTTCATCAGGAACATCTGTGATTTTTTTCCTAAGGGGCCAGAGAGCACTGAAACGCGTTGACAATAAAATCACAATCATTTTTATGAAATTGTTGAATGTCATATATGGTAGCGCGAAATACACAAAAGGTTTGCGCCAAACTGCTTTCATTAAATTGTGGGATCGGTGAATGATCCCCTCTGCTCACCTTCTATTGTTGTGCCTGTCCGCACAACTGGAGTAAGAGTTTAATATATCTCCCAGCTGGGCTCTCCTAGTTGGGCTCCAAGCAGCGAGGTGAAAAGTGCACGTATTTCCCGTGTATCCCGGTGCACGTGACAGCTCGGGGGGAGTGGTGATGTGACGTCTGCCAGGTCCTGTATTCCTAAGCTGCTCTGTATCACGCTTCCCAGCAGGGAAGAAATTTGCAGCTTCAGATAAAACGAGTGATATTGTAAGCGCTAAGGTACATTAACAGGACACGGCTCACATAAGTATTACCTTTCAGCTTTGCCACCTGGCAAGGTTGTGTTAGTCACAACTGCTATAATCGCATATCAGAGGGGTTGCAGCAGTCTTCCCAGTTAAAAATATAGCATAAAAAAATAAAAAGAAAAGGAATATTGACCGCGCTACCATATATGCAGCTCCAGATAAAACGAGTGATATTGTAAGCGCTAAGGTACATTAACAGGACACGGCTCACATAAGTATTACCTTTCAGCTTTAATGATTCAGCAATGGATCCCTTTCGCCACAACGCGTTTCAGCGCCAATTGTGCCTTTTTCAATCACTTGAAAAAGGCGCAATTGGCGCTGAAACGCGTTGTGGCGAAAGGGATCCATTGCAGAATCATTAAAGCTGAAAGGTAATACTTATGTGAGCCGTGTCCTGTTAATGTACCTTAGCGCTTACAATATCACTCGTTTTATCTGGAGCTGCATATATGGTAGCGCGGTCAATATTCCTTTTCTTTTTATTTTTTTATGCTATATTTTTAACTGGGAAGACTGCTGCAACCCTCTGATATGCGATTATAGCAGTTGTGACTAACACAACCTTGCCAGGTGAGTGTATACTTATCAAAACACTTCCAATTGTGATACTGGTAAAACCCTAGGATAGCACCTTGTTTTCATTCCAGCTTCTCTGTAAACTCTGGCAGGGGATGCAGTCAGCTGAGGAATACTGTTCGGAATTCCGGAGATGGGCCACATACACCCAATGAAATGACCCGGCTCTTTGGAGTCAGTTCTGTCATGGGTTGTCTAGTAGGCTCTAGGACTTCATGGCTCAGTACTCTACTTCAGAGTCGCTGGAAGCCGCTATGTCCCTTGCCATCAGAGTAGATTGATGCCTCAGTGATAGGCCCACCCGGCCCCAGCCTCCTATTCTCCCCATAGTGGAGGTTCCACAGGTGCAGGTGGATGAACCTATGCAGATAGGGGGGGTGTCCCCTTGTGTTGGATCGCCTGTGGTTCTTACCATCGATTCCAAAAACAAAAACCAACACTGCACTTGCAGGATGCAGTCAGTTGCGAGCCCATTATGTGCATGGCAAGTCACCTCCCACACCTTGTTGTAGATTGAGGTGATTTATTAGCCCGCACCTTGGCTTGCTTTACATAGTGGGGTCTGATTGAATCCTGCAAGTGCAGTGTTGGTTTTTTGGTTTTTTGGTTTGGCATCGATGGTAAGTTTTTCTGATGCTACTTTTTCTTAGTAGTTTTTGTACAAATTTGTTAGGACTCATGAGCATGGGAATCCGTGATGGGAATCATAAGCTTAAGTGTCTTCCTCAATGCATGAACCAATATCCCATTTATAAAAGTTTTTTGTTTATCATATAAAAACATTTTGCACATTTTTATCAATTCAGGGTGCAGTTGGGCCCCATGGGGCGCCATTCATCTAGTGGTGCAGAAGTATTGTACTGTGCGGCCCATTTGGTCAGGCAGCAGAACAAGTGGGTAGCTTTCAGACACTCTGCATCATATGTATCAGTGCAAATGGTGTCCTATGCAAGCCCATTATGTGCATGGCAAGTCGCCTCCCACACCTTGTTGTAGGTTGAGGTGATTTATTAGCCTGCACCTGAGCTTGCTGTACATAGTGGAGTCTGACTGCATCCTGCAAGTGCAGTGTTGGTTTTTGTTTTTGGCATCGATGGTAAGTTTTTCTGATGCTGCTTTTTCTTCGTAGTTTTTGTACAAAATTGCCTGTGGTTTGCCATGGGATAGGGGCATGTTTTTACTGTGGGCTTAAGGGTCACCTCATGAGTGTTTGTCCATCCATCCCTACACGCCCATCCTAAAAGCCGTCTTCCCCAGGTTTTGCTGAGGGTGGCGACCTTGGCATGTATGTTTCCTCTGTTTTTCCCTCTTTTCTGGCTGCTATCTTTCCGGGACTAAGAGGGAATCCCATCTTACTCTACGGGGTTCTGCTAGGCCTCAGTCTCTCCTCCAGGAAACCGTAGGAGGAGTTGTCCATACTGGGGACCCAGCTCCTGAATGTATGGTTCCTCAGCCGGTTCTGTCAGAGGTGTGTGCTCCCACTACACCATCTGAAGAACTGCCCTCCCCAGATCATTTTGAGGAAGGCAACTTGGGCGTATACATTTCCTCTGTACCTCCCTCTCCTCCAGTTAATGTAAGCATGCTGCGACCGGAGAGAAGTTGCACTGTTTCTCCTTCTGCCCAGGTTCTTTCTGGACCTATGTGTTCCCCCGGAAGTAGTGGTGGAGAGGGGGTGGCTGTCCCTACAGTAGCTCCTCATCCTGGGGGTGGGAGTTGCCGGTTTTGGGGTGCCTCCTTGGTTGTCCGTCCTTCAAGGGGATTTTTACGTTCCAACACATGCATTCCTGGTAATAAACGTGCAGTTCCGGACATGTGTGTGAATGACTGTGTGTGGTTGTCCACTAATACCATATAGTGAATATGTGCTTTAGGGGCTCTGGGCTCTGGGTTTTTCAGCCCGTATGGAGTGACAGACATTGTTGACCTTTCAGCCGTCCAGTTGGAGCTACCCTCAGTGCTTGGTACCAGTACCGTGTTTCACAAGTCATGGCTCCGGCGATGTGTTATGTCTCCTGAGCTGATGTTTCCTACGTCCTTTGCCTCGCTGCGCCAGTGATTTCCTTTAAGGATGGGGGTTAAGGAAAGGAGTACTGGTAGTTTGCGACAATCTTTCCGTAGGTGTTGTCCTGCCTACTTCGCTCTTTAGGGTTCGGAGGCCCCTCGTTAAAGGGGGGTACTGTCACGATAGTCACTCTTACCAGGGAGACTTGTGACTGCTTTTGACCCAAGTCTCATGTCTGTGTTAAGACTTGATATTAAACGTCCTTTTTTCTTTAGGTAGGAGTTAATGTCAGTCTGCTGCCAGCAAGCTCATTAGGTCTTGCTCAGATGGGACTTTCTGCAATTGTTATTTCCCCTTTATATATCCCTTGGTCCCAGCATGCCTTGCTGGAGATTGAATTTATACTGGCCAAAGCTTCTGGAGGTGAAGGAAGCTTTCTGGAGATTCCTCTGCTGTGAAGTCGTCTGCTGTCTGGTGAAATGACAGCATACGTGAAGTTGCTGCCTTGTTCCTTGTCTGTCTTCCCTTTCCCTCCTGTTTCCTTTAGTGCAGTGCTTGTAGACTAGTGTTTCCTGCCGGCCATTCACTAGTGAGGGCTAACATCAGGGCCAGTGACGGCTCTATGTAAGCTGCTCGGCGACGAGTTGAAAGAACTCATATAGGAACTGTAGGGAGATCAGGGCACAGCCCCAGGTGAGTGCAGGAGGTCTCCTCTCCCCTGTTCACTATGAGCAGGGCCCTCCACTGTATTTATCCCCCTGGTGTCTCCCTGTCTATTGTTCTGTGTAGCGCACCGTGCACCATTGTCATGCACAGTAGTAGGAGTCATTTCTAGTTGCCTCTATTTTCTCAAAGAGTATTATGGAGTGGATTCGGTGCTTTACCTGTACTAGAGATAACATGTTCATGTTACATTTCTTGGCTATATGGTTTCTGGTGGCCATGGTTATGTAAGTGAGTAGCCGATATGTTTTGTTACACACATTAGGCGGTTTGTCCCCAAGCAGTAATACTGATGGTGTGAGTGTAAGTTTGTTTTCTAGGGTGGAGTCGATTAGTTTTATGACGTTCTTCCAAAGGGATTTTATGATGGGGCAGGTCCACCATGTGTGAAGTGTGTCCCCTACTGTATCACAGCCTCCAAAGCATCTATCGGGTTTGGAGCAGCATATATTGTGCATGAAGCTAGGGACATGGTGTGTCCTGTGGAAAAGCTTAAAGGATGTTTCCGCTAGTGATACCCGATGGCTTCCCTTCAATATGTTCTGTACCATCTTTCTGGTGTGAGTGTGATTCCCAGGTCTAGTTCCTCCATAACGTTTAGTTTACAATTATCCCTAGGGTGGTTGAACATTGTGTACATTTGTGATATTAATTCTTTGCCCAGGGGGTTGAGCATACATTTTAGTTCAAATTCTGTCTCTTTTGGGTGTGCTGTATTTTTGAGTAGGGTATGTATAAAATGGTATATTTGCTCTAGTCTGAAGGTTTCTGTAGGTGGAATTTTATATCTCATAATGAGTGTGTGCGTGGGCAAAAGTGTCGAGTGGTTAAGAGGTTGTGTAGTCTGCGTACCGTATATACTCGTGTATAAGCCGACCCATGTATAAGCCGACCCCCCGACTTTTGCCCCCAAAAACAGGGAAAACCTATTGACTCGCGTATAAGCCTAGGGTGGACAATGCAGCAGCTACCGGTAATAAAAAATTTAAAAAATGAAAATAGATACGAATAAAATGTTGAACTTTTATTTTAAATAGAAACAGTAAACTACCAATGCAGCAGACCACCGTCCTGTTATAAAGCCCCCTATCACTGGTATATAGCCCACCATCCCTGTATATAGCAGCCATCACTGGTATATAGTGGCCATAACTAGTATACAGTTGCCGCCATCACTGATATACAGTCCCCAACAGTGGTATACAGGCCCCTCATCAGTGGTATACAGGCCCCTCATCAGTGGTATAAAGGCCCAGCAGTGGTATACAGGCCCCTCAGCAGTGCTATACAGCCCCCAGGAAGGGTATACAGGCCCAGCAGTGGAATACAGGCCCCTCAGCAGTGCTATACAGCCCCCAGCAGTGGTATACAGCCCCCAGCAGTGGTATACAGCCCCCAGCAGTGGTATACAGCCCCAGCAGTGGTATACAGCCCTCAGCAGTGCTATACAGCCCCCAGCAGTGCTATACCGCCCCCAGCAGTGGTATACAGCCCCAGCAGTGGTATACAGCCCCAGCAGTGCTATACAGCCCCCAGCAGTGCTATACAGCCCCCAGCAGTGGTATACAGCCCCCAGCAGTGGTATACAGCCCCATCAGTGGTATACAGCCCCAGCAGTGGTATACAGGCCCCTCGGCAGTGCTCTATAGCCCCCAGGACAGATGTACAGGCCCAGCAGTGCTATACAGCCCCCAGCACTGGTATACAGGCCCAGCAGTGGTATACAGGCCCCTCAGCAGTACTATACAGCCCCCAGGACTGGTATACAGGCCCAGAAGTGGTATACAGGCCCCTCAGCAGTGCTATACAGCCCCCAGGACTGGTATACAGGTCCAGAAGTGGTATACAGGCCCCTCAGCAGTGATATACAGCCCCCAGCACTGGTATACAGGCCCAGCACTGGTATACAGCTCCCCCGCTGTCTCCCCTCCCCCCTATGTATACAGAGGCCCCCCGCAGTGATCCATCTTACCCCCTCTGTCCTAGTCCTCGGTATGCGTACCCCGCGGCTTCTAATATCGGCGTCCTCCCCGCTCTTCCTGTTTGATTGCGATCATGTGACCGCGGGTCACATAATTCATTCAAGCAGGAAGAGCGGGAAAGACGCCGGTATTAGAAGCCGTGGGGCACGCAGACTGAGGACCAGGACAGAGGGGGTGAGATGGATCACTGCTGGGGGCCTCTGTATACATAGGGGGGGCGGGGAGACAGTTGGGGAGGCTATACTGTGCAGGGGAGCAGCAATGTACTATGCGCTGCTCCCCATGCATAATGAGCGGCACCACGTGACGTGCTGCTCATTCTGCAGCCTCCCCCCGCCTTCTCCTGCCTCTTGCAGTGCCTGGACACAGCCCCCACCACACTATAGTGTATATGACTCACGTATAAGCCGAGGGGGGGACTTTTCAGCCCAATTTTCGGGCTGAAAAAGTCGGCTTATACACGAGTATATACGGTATATTGTTTTGTTCCCACCATGTGTGGTTTTTGGAAGAGATCCCAGGTTGAAACATTGGATTATTAAATAGCTCCAATAGTAGTGATGGGTGAGATTGGAGGGAATATTGAAATCTTATAGATCTCCATACTTGTAGGGTGTGGAGGGTGTATGGCGAGTATGTATTTAAGTTTTTCGGTAGTGTTCCCATAGCTCACAAAAGACCTCTCAAGTTGTGTGGAGCTAATTGTGAGTTCTCTATGTGGGTCCATAGGGGGTGTTCTGCTCTGCATGTATTGTTGCCATTTGGGCCATTTGTGCTGCTCTGTAATAATGCACAAATTTCGGAAGCAACACCACCCCCTTTTGTTTTGTGCTTATCTAGGGTCTGTATGGATATGTGCGGTGTCTTGTTATTCCGTATGAAACGGTTAATTTGGGAGAGGACAGTTTTTAATATGGACATTGGTATTGGTAATGAGTGGAAGAGGTATAAAAATTGGGGTAGAACTGACACTAATCTGAACTCTTGTCCTAGTTGATAACATTTTAAAGTGTCAGCTGCCCATATGATGTAAAAGCATTCCTTCTCTACTGTGGCGTAGTTTCTCTTACAGAAGGACAGTTTTCTACTCAGGTACAGGACTGGATGTTCCTCGCCATTTAATTCCTGTGACAACATGGCTCCCAACCTGACCTCTGAAGCATCGGTTTGAAGCACAAACTCCATAGGGAAATCAGGAGCCATTGCTTACACAAATATAACTTCAATTCCAGGAAAGCCATCTCTGCTTATGAAGTTCACTTGGCCATTAATGAACTTGTGCTTTTAATCAGATCAGTCAGCAGTGCGACTATCACAGTAACGTTTGGCATAAACCGCTGATAGTATCCGACAATATCCAGAAATGCCCTGACCTGCTTCTTAGAGTGGGTTTGTGGACCACTCTGGATCACCTCCACTTTATTCACTTGTGGCTCGATCTCGACCCTCCCAACAATGTAGCCCAAGTATTTATTCTCCTACTTCCCTATAGTGCACTTTGTCAGGTTTATTGTAAACCAGCACCGCTTGGACCTTCTACAGGTTATGTCGGGCCCCTCGGGACAGGGGTACTTGGTACCAGACCGGATGGTTCCGGGGAAGTCACGGGTGGCTTGGTCCGGACCGTGTCCCGGGCTCGGCAATAAAAGGGGATTATTTACAGGGGAAATGTCAGTCGTGACGCCACCCACTATATGCGGCCAGTAAGGGGGCCGCCGCTGCTGCAGAACCTCCGGGATGATGTAGTGGCAGCATAGATGGTATAGTTCCTGTGGGTAGAACTGGATTCCCCGGGGCAGTGATGGTATAGTCTATAAGGGGTATAGATGGTGGAGACGGGGTTAAAGCACACACACTCACGTTTGTTAGTCAAAAGTACAATTCTCCTTTTATCCTGATGATGCAGCTTCTTCCAATCCGTGTGCAGAGCTGACGGGCTTGTAGGAGCTCTCTGTGCTGAATGTGGAGCAAAGGTCGCAATCAATACACAGACTCACAGTTTTGCTATTTCCCAAAGCTTTGCTGCAGATGTTGCTGCAGGTTATAGTCCACGGAGTCTGTAATGAGGCTGAGCTCTCTTCCCACCCTGTCCGGGGTCGTCAGCTTCCTCGTGCTGCACTGTGTGTGTGTCCTGGCCGCTGCTATTAGCTGAGCTGCTGGGACTTCTCACGTCTCTCTCTCTGTGTTCTGCTGGTACCACTTGGCTAGGCAACTTGAGTCCTCTGTGTTGTGCTGACCCCTCCGTGTTGCTTTGCACTGGTACTAGGGGTATCTAGAGATCCCACTGTTCCTGGATTCACTGTGCTGTGGGTGCCAGACACAGTAGCGGATCCGGTGTCCGTTCTGTGCGTTCTTCTGGAGCGAGTGAAGGTGTCACTCCAGCTCCCAGACGTGTTCCTCAGTCTGTCGTTCTCCTGTTCCTCTGACCCTCACTAGGTCTGCACTAAGTTCTGCACTAACTCGTGCTCTTCACAGCCCTGCTCCGAGCTGAACTGAGCTCTCCCTCATAAGCAGGAGTATATAAGGAAGCAGGTTGTGCTCCTGGCCCAGAGGTGCTAGTGTTTGTCAGTGTGTAGTGGGGAGAGAACCCATGTGATGTTATTGTGGCACATTAACCCATGGGGTGCCACAGTTACTTGCCCAGTCTGAAGTGAAGATCACCATATCATCCATATAAACTGTGGTGTACTTCTTATTGAAGGCCACAATTTGGTCTGCCATATACAATGGGATGTCCGAGTGTTTCGGTTTGTCATTTGTGTTTCTTATGTAAGTGTTAAACACAATTAGCCTAGAGTGCTGTACATTTATAAATTTGGCCTCATTCTGTGAGATAATTCCTTGTTTGTTACCACTCCTTACTAGAGTGTCTAATTCCTTTATGTCTGCATGGGATCTGACTTTAGAATAACATAGGTTTTTGTATCCCCTAACAACCAATTTGATTCTTTAAAATAATATACTTTATCTAAAATTATTATTCTTCCACCCTTATCTGCTGCCCTGGTAATTATATCATAGTTCTGCTGGAGGGAATGAATACCTTACCTGTCTCTTGGGGTTAAATTATCTCAACATTTAGTACATTTTTTGTTAGATATTTTTCTGGTTTTGAAGATTTACACTTTAAGTTATACCGTACTTTTTGGCAGTCTTGCTTTTCTGTAAGTTTCCATTACTTTCAGTGTGGTTAAAATGCGAGTTCTTAAAGGGGTTACCCGGCTTTATTTTTTTTTTACTACCGCGCTGCACAGGTTCAAGTAGATAAATAGTAACTACCTACTGGAATCTGCTGTAAGACCCTCTCTCCTATCATCACCTGGCTCAAAGTGGTGATGTGACTGCTCCAGCCGTGATTTTGCTGTCAACAGGGCACAACTTTATTCCCCTCCCCTTTAGACAGGTATTACTGTGAGTGACAGCCGGCTCCCTGCTGCTAACAGCTCAGACACACTGAGTCAATGCAAGGTACAGGGAGATGCAGCTTCTGCTCAGATGGAGCCTGTACATGGGGAAAGTAGCCATAGTGATAACCAGCTGCAGATCATCATGTGCAGAGTTCATCTGAGCAGAGCAAACGCAGCCTGAATAGGGAGGAGTGTGGGAGACAGCAGGACAGTGTCACATGCCGCTCCATTCACTGCAAGTTTACTGTCAGCCTGTGGGAGAGGATGGGGGGGGGGGAAACATCCTGTGAGTCACCAGCTGAGCTTGCTGAGGGTCTTGATGCAGACACAACAGATTCAGTCTGACAGTGCATGGAGAGATGGAGGCTGTAAGAGCAGAACCTTCAGTCAGTTTGTAAGTAACTGTGACTCAGTAGGGGCACAGTGGTGAGGGGTGTGAGGTGAGCTGGAGTTAGGTACAGCACTCTAGTGGAGGAAGGGTGTGAGTAGAGCTGGATTGAAGTACAGTGCTCTAGTGGGGAAGGGGATGTGAAGAGAGCAGGATTGGGGTACAGTACTCTAGTGGGGGAGTACTGTGTGGAGAGCTGGAGTGGGGTACTGTACTTATGTGGGAGAGGGAGTGTGAGGAGAGCTGGAGTGGGGTACAGTACTCCAGTGAGGGAGGGTTGTGAGGAGAGCTGGAGTGGGCTACAGTACTCTAGTGGGGGAGGACGTGAAGAGAGCTGGAGTGGAGTAAAGTATTCCTGTGGGGGAGGGTTGTGAGGAGAGCTAGGGTGGGATTCAGTACTCTAGTTGAGGTGGTGTGAGGAGAGCTGGAGTGGGGATTACACAACTCCAGCTCACAGAATATATGTATATTTTTTACTAAGGGAAGGTAATTGCATATCACACGGGTAGGGGTAGGAGGCATTTTATTTCAAGGACTGCATATGATTACATATCTGGAGTTGGGTGGCTTCATTTAACTGCAATGGGTGATGCGTGTATGAATCATATACGTAGAGGCAACATGGCACTATAATTACATATACCCATTATTGTAAAATGACACCCACTTTAATAAACCCCATCTAATTCCATGTGCCTCCCCCAGGAAAATTTAAAAGACACTGTACTCATCTCTTGTGCTTGCGCTGTTTCAGTGTTTTCAGTAATCGCGGATTGGAGCTCACATGACATTGTGACATCATGTGAGTTCCACGTCCAATCTCTGCCGGCTTCTTCTCTAAAGACTTCGGATGCAGGAATTGATGCTGTGGCAGCTCATTTAGTCCAAAGTCATTAAGAGAGAAGCCGGTGGTAATTAGACACGGAGTTTACATGATGTCAAAATGTTTTGTGAGCCCCACACTACGATTACTAACAGCAATGGAACAGTGCATGCACGGGAGGTGAGTAAAGGGGCTTTTATTTTACTTGGGGGAGGCACATGGACTTAGAAAGAGTTGTCTTAGTAGTCTACTTTAAATAATTAAATGAACCCATTTTAATATAGTCATAAAATATTTTCCACTCCTGGAGAATAATAATACAATAGCACCCCCCACCACTCGGCCAACGTTAGACAATGCTACAGCTCAGATCTGCAATTTTTTTTTACTCAGCCGTAACACAGGTCTGCAAAAAATTTTTTTCAAGAGTTGTTTTGGTTATTCCACATAATCTTTATGTTTTTGAGTGCGCAAAATCAGAAAATGACCTCCTTTTTGTCATAGGACATCACGTTTTCTGACAATTTAAGTAACTATCTAATATATAATTGCTGTAGCGCACTTCCGTAAGTTTTGGCGCCACTTCCATCGTCGTGGACGTGGCTGCCTCGCAGCCACGCGACCCACGAAGCATTGCCCGCGCAGCGGGCATTGCGAGCTGTTGGCGGGAGACTTTCCATAGAGATATAATTGACGACTTTGAGTTTCAAATTTACCGCTGAAAGTGAGGCGCTATTCTCATTGGTCGCCACTAGCACACAGCGACCAATGAGAATAGCGCCTCACTTCCCATAGAGATACATAGCGGTGTTTCGAGCGATGCATGGCCGGGCCCTTGGTTTGATTTTCGGCCACGGCGCTCGGCTGTCGTCGGTCATCGCCGGCCCATGAAACTCGCAATGGACCTACGTGCCGGAGTTACCGCGCCTGCAACGACTCACCTATCTCTCTCTTTTTTCTTTAGAATTGGGCTCACAGCTAGTGTTAGAAAATAGACTCATACAATTAATTTATTACAAATGTTTCATGCAAATAATTTTTTTTAACTGCAATTAGCTCACTAACACACACTAAAATCGATTCTTCTTCCCTGTGAGACTTCTCTTGGTACATTTACGCTTGTGAGTAGCATCTGTAATGTCTCTCTGAAGCGTCCAACAGTAGTCTGCCATCATTGTAATTCTCCATCTTCCCTCTTATCTTCTTTCCATCTCTTTAATGTCCTGGTGGAATCGTTCACCTTGATCTTCACTCACAGCTCCCAAGTTTTCAGGAAAGTTGTCAAGGTGGGAATGGAGAAAATGCACTTTGAAACTCATCAGGCAACCTAAAGCTTGAAATGCTTTCAGCATTCGTCCGACGATTTGTTTGTAGTCAGGGTCTTTGTTATTGCCTAAAAATGTCTCTACAACCTCTTTAAATGCAATCCACCCTTCTTTTTGAGGATGCATCATGGACTTGATAAACTCTTGATCAGCTATAAGCCTTCTAATGTCTGGTCCGATGAACACACCTTCATTCAATGTTGCCTCCGAGAGGCCTGGAAACTTGGCGACCAAGTATTTGAAGCATTCTCCATCTTTTGGAAGTGATTTTATGAATTGCTTCATCAATTACAATTTGATGTGGAGAGGTGGTAGAACTTTATGGGAGGAACAAAAGTTTCTTGGAGGACATTTTTTTCACCAACTGTGAGCACCCTCGGCTGCCAATTCTTGGTCCAGTGATTTTGTCGGTCTCAACTGTCCCATAGACACAGAAAACAAGGGTATTTGGTATACCCAGCTTGTTGCCCGAGCAGCATGCACAAGACTTTCAAATCCCCGCACACTTGCCAACCGTGGTCTTCATATTTAAGTTCACGAAGAACGAATTCCAAGTTATCGTATCGTATGAAATGACCTACAGGGATGGAAGCATAAAAACCGCCGTTGTGGAGTAAAACTGCTTTGAGATTTCTATTTGAAGAATCTATAAAAAGATGCCATTGAGCTGAATCATATTGGATTTTGAATTGACCCATCAAACCTTCACTATCGATGCAATAAACCAACTTATCTTCCTGGGCAAAGTAAGGAATGAACTCGTCTTCACGAAGTTTGAACCATGAAAAAGACACTCCTGGCAACAATAAATTCTTGCTTTTGAGCCTTGAGCCGAGCAACTCAGCGGCATCTTTGGGAAGATTCAAGTCTCTTACCAAATCATTCATCTCCTCCTGGGAAAACAATTTTGGTCTTGTATCATCTTCAAAGTCAGAACTTGATTCATCATCTGGTTCAGGTATGACTCCACCTTCATCGGAGCTAGTTATCTCTTCCAAGGTAGCAGAGGCCTTGGGTACTGGTATATCTGTGCCATGGGGGATGGGACAAATTGCTGAGTGAATATTGGGGTATGAAATGGAATGCTTCCATTTTGAATTATACCCTTTCACATCGCATGAACAAAAGTAACAATCGTCACTATGGTTCTTTTGCTCTCGCCATACCATAGGAATCCCATAACGGAAAGCTTTTTTCTTAACCTTGAACCAATTTCGGAGGTCCTCAACACATCGTTTGCACACTTTATGAGGCACTCAAGCTTTATCTTGATCTCCAAGCTTTAGTCCGAAATATGCGAAGTATACTTTTTTCACAAAGTCTGTAATATTCAGCTGTTGCTTCAACACTGTATATTCACCACAAATGTAACAGAAACTGTCAGGCAAATTAATACACTTCCGCTGAGCCATAATGCTAATTTTGGGAACCACGGTTGAATATGACGAGCTAACACGAACTGAGATTAAAAAGTGTGAATAGGCGAGAACCAAGATAAAACAATTGAAACAAGCCTGGGAATGTCAGAGACTGCTCATTCAGCTTGCAACATGTTGATGCTGGTTTCATTAGCTCACTCTGAAAGTTCTTTTCTTTGAAAGTCATATTTTTTGGCATTCTATATCTTCAATGCATTGATGTGAATTAATTACCGTAATAGCAATTTTGACTTTCAAAACCCTAAGATAAAAAAAATACCAAAAATTGAGAAAAATTTACTACATTTGAAGAGAATTTTGCATTTTGTGGCAAATCCTGACGTCCTGGATTTTTTTCAATATTCTTTTCGTTTTCAGCACACCAAAATACATGGAAATTAGATGAAAATAATCAAACAGCTTTTTAGTCGCAGACCTGTGATCGGAGTGAGGAAAAAATGTCAGCATGCCGTGATTTATCAGTGAGTCTCAGATCACTCACAACCCTTACAAGTCTATAGGTGCAAGTGAAACAGCAAAATGCACTCAGATGACATTCAAGTGCAGTGTGATAAACGTAGAGACTGGCAATGGAGGAATACGGAGATTAATTAATCCCTCCTTTCTGCACAGGATTGGATAACCGTATAATGACGGTCGGTCTACACTTACAGCAGAGCCTGAGCTATGGCTCATTAGCAGATCACATACCATATCTTACACTCATGTAACTACAGTCTTATAAGAAACAAATAGGTGAAGTATATAAGTGGAGAGTTGAGTTGATTAGAAGCGTGATGAAAATGGGACTGATACTAAGATTCCAAGGGATAGGAGCATTGAGAGAAGATATTGTGTAAGTGGGAGATAAGTTGATGTTATAGAAGAAAATGGAGAAGGAGCTGATAAGTAAGGCCAGGTTCAGACTAGCGTATGACATCGGATGTGATTTGTTGATGACCCTCATCTCAGGCTCCGCTGTGAGCGTGAGCAAGTGTCATTATTCTGTGTTCCGATCCTGAGCAGAGAGGAGGGGGAGAATAATCTCTCCATCTCCTCCATTGTCGGCCTCGGTGTATATCAGGTGTGTGCTGAATGCACTCTGATGTTTCACTCACACATACATTTATATGGGTGTGAGTGATCAGAGACTTGCTGACAATCCCAGCATGCTGTGATTTATTCCTCAATCAGATTAGAGCTGAGGAAAATGTTGCAGATCTGAGCTGCAGCAATGTTTAATATAGGCCCAGTGCAATGTGACATTTTCTCGCATTGCATTTGTGCAAGTCGCATGATAGTGTAAGACTAGCCTTATTCTGATGCAGGATATTATAGAGAAATACATAACAGCTTTATAGCATTATGGATGTAAGGGATGCAGAGGATTTGTGCAGTTTTGCTGAGGATGAAGAGGACAAAAAGTCCCAGGATGATTTCACTGAATGTAGACCAGAACTGAGACTGATTACATAGAGAAGAGTCCTGGCTAATCAGGGTGCAGTGGGCAGGCAGAGAGGAGTGTGGAAGGGTAGAAAGGAGTATACACAGAGAAAAGAGGAGAGTACAGGGTGTGTGGTTCAGGACTGGCTGTGAGAAGTTAAAAAAAAGTAAAGGAAGTTGTTTAATCTATAATCTATTATATAAAACCCGAAGGCCACTTCCGCCCAAAATCCGCTTCCGCTTCCGTGATGGCCTCCCTCCTGTGTCAAACACCGGAACCGGAAGCACCAGACCCACAGAGCCCCAGCCACCGGCCCTGCACAGAGCCCCGTCTGCGCCCACCCACATCCGGCCCACAGCCCTGCTGCCCCATCACCCCCCTGCCTGTCACCATAGCCATCCTCCACTGCCCGCGCTCCCCGCCTGTCACAACACTTCCCCCCGCTGCCCCATCACCCCCCTGCCTGTCACCATAGCCGCCCTCCACTCTCCGGTCACCCCCCACTCTCCTGTCACCCCCCACTCTCCGGTCACCCCCCCCCGCCTCTTACCACAGCTCCCTCCAGCCAGCCACGATCTCTATTCATGGGGCTTGAGGACCTCTGATGACGTCACGATGATGGGTGGAGTCACATATCACATGACCGTGACGTCATCAAAGGTCCTGTCCCGATCTCACCTACTCTGCCTATTCATCCCCCTGCGCTGCACACTGACCCACGATCTCCTCACCCCCGCTCTGCCCACCCACCCCCACACTGACCACTGACCCTCACTCTGCCCCTGACCCCCACACTGACCCCCACTCTGACCACCCACCCCCACACTGACCCCCACTCTGCCCCTGACGCCCACTCTGACCACCCACCCCCACACTGACCACTGACCCCACTCTGCCCCTGACGCCCACTCTGACCACCCACCCCCACACTGACCACTGACCCCCACTCTGCCCCTGACCCCCACTCTGACCACCCACCCCCACACTGACCACTGACCCCCACTCTGCCCCTGACCCCCACTCTGACCACTCACCCCCTCTCTGCCCCCCTCACCCCCACTCTGCCCCTGCTCTGCCCACTGACCCCCACTCTGACCACTGGCCCCCACTCTGCCCACTCACCCCCAAACTCTGCCCACTCACCCCCCTACTCTTCCCCCTGACCCCCTCTCTGCCCCCTCACCCCCACTCTGCCCACTGACCCCCACTCTGCCCCTGCTCTGCCCACTGACCCCCACTCTGACCACTGGCCCCCACTCTGCCCACTCACCCCCAAACTCTGCCCACTCACCCCCCTACTCTTCCCCCTGAACCCCTCTCTGCCCCTGACCCCCACTCTGACCACTCACCCCCCAACTCTGCCCCCTCACCCTCTCTCTGCCCCCCTCACCCCCACTCTGCCCCTGCTCTGCCCACTGACCCCCACTCTGACCACTGGCCCCCACTCTGCCCACTCACCCCCAAACTCTGCCCACTCACCCCCCTACTCTTCCCCCTGACCCCCTCTCTGCCCCCTCACCCCCACTCTGCCCCCTCACCCCCACTCTGCCCACTGACCCCCACTCTGCCCCTGACCCTGCTCTGCCCACTGACCCCCACTCTGCCCACTGACCCCCACTCTGACCACTGACCCCAACTCTGCCCACTCACCCCCCAACTCTGCCCACTCACCCCCTCTGCCCCCCTCACCCCCTGCTCTGCCCACTGACCCCCACTCTGCCCCTGACCCTGCCCACTCACCCCCACTCTGCACACTGACCCCCACTCTGCCACTGCTCTGCCCACTGACCCCCACTCTGACCACTGGCCCCCACTCTGCCCACTCACCCCCAAACTCTGCCCACTCACCCCCCTACTCTTTCCCCTGAACCCCTCTCTGCCCCCCTCACCCCCACTCTGCACACTGACCCCCACTCTGCCCCTGCTCTGCCCACTGACCCCCACTCTGACCACTCGCCCCCACTCTGCCCACTCACCCCCAAACTCTGCCCACTCACCCCCTACTCTTCCCCCTGAACCCCTCTCTGCCCCCTCACCCCCACTCTGCACACTGACCCTCTCTCTGCCCCTGACCCTGCTCTGCCCACTCACCCCCACTCTGACCACTGACCCTCACTCTGCCCACTCACCCCCAAACTCTGCCCACTCACCCCCCTACTCTTCCCCCTGACCCCCTCTTTGCCCCCTCACCCCCACTCTGCACACTGACCCCCACTCTGCCCCTGACCCTGCTCTGCCCACCCACCCCGACCATTGACCCCCACTCTGACCCTGCCCACTCACCCCCACTCTGACCACTGACCCCAACTCTGCCCACTCACCCCCCAACTCTGCCCACTCACCCCCCAACTCTGCCCACTCACCCCCCAACTCTGCCCACTCACCCCCACTCTGCCCCTGCTCTGCCCACTGACCCCCACTCTGACCACTGACCCCCACTCTGACCACTCACCCCCAAACTCTGCCCCCTCACCCCCTCTCTGCCCCCTCACCCACATTCTGCCCACTCCACCCCTCTCTGCTCACTCACCCCCTCTCTGTCCACTCACCCACCATTATGCCCACTGACCATGCTCTGCCCACTCACCCTGCTCGCCCCATTGACCCCTCACACTGGCCACTCATCCTGCTCTGCCTACTCACCCCCCACTGACCCCTCACACTGACCCTGCTCTGCCCACTGACCCCTCACTGACCCTGCTCTGCCCACTCACCCTGCTCAGCCCACTGACCCCTCACACTGCCCACTGACCCTCCTCTGCCCACTGAACATGCTCTGCCCACTGACCCCTCAATGCCCACTCACCCTGCTCTGCCCACTGACCCCTCACACACCCCACTGACCCTGCTCTGCCCACTCACCCCTCACACTGACCCTGCTCTGCCCACTGACCCCTCACACTGCCCACTGACCCCTCACACTGCCCACTCACGCCTCACACTGCCCACTGAACATGCTATGCCCACTTACCCCTCACACTGCCCACTGACCATGCTCTGGCCACTGACCCCTCACACTTCCTACTGACCCTACTCTGCTCATTTACTCCCGCTCTGCCCACTCACCCCTGCTTTTACCACTCACCCTGGCCTGCCCACTGACCACCCTCTGTTCACTCACCCCCCGCTCTGCCCTTTCACCATGCCCACTGACCCCTGCTCTGCCAACTGACCGTGCCCACTCACCCATGCTCTACCCACTCACCCTTCTCTGCCCACTCACTGTGCCCACTGACCGCCGCTCTGCCCACTAACCCCTGTTCTGCCCACTGACTGTGCCCAATAACCCTTGCTATGCCCACTAAACCCTGCTCTGCCCACTCACCCCCGCTCTGCCCGCTGACCCCTGCTCTGCTCACTGACTGTGCCCACTCACCCCTGCTCTGCCCACTCACCCCTGCTCTACCCACTGATTTTTCCCACTAACCCCTGCTGTGCCTACTGACTGTGCCCACTGACCCCTGCTCTGCCCAATCACTCTGCCCATTAACCCCTGCTCTGACCACTGACCCCCGCTATGACCCTGCTCTGACCACTGATGCCCCAATCCTGCTCACTGACCATGCTCTGCCCATTCACCCCCCACTCTGCCCACTCACCCCCGCTCTGCCCTCTGACCCTGCTCTGCCTACCTACCCCCCCCCCCCCTCTGGCTACTGACCATGCCCACTGACCCCAGCTCTGCCCACAGACCCCAGCTCTGCCTACTGACCCTGCTCTGACTACTGATTATGCCCACTGACCCCTGCTCTGCCCAATGACTCTGCCCACTAACCCCTGCTCTTCCCACTCATCCCCCACTCTGCCCACTGACCCCCGCTTTGCCCACTCACCCCCAGCAGATCGGTTTCCCAGCCAACGACAGCTCCTGTCCTGCCACCTACAAGACGGGTGGAGCGAGCCGCCGCAGGGTAAGTATCCTCACTGAGGTTTTTTTATTTTTATTATCACCATGAAGGGGAGGGGGGTGTGCAGCCCCAGAGGGAGGGCGGCCGCAGAGACTGGAGGCCCAGAGGGACGGGTGCCGCGGGGAGCGGAAGGGGTCAGGAGGAGCGCCTCCATCCTGCCCCCCCTATCCATCCTGCCCCCCCTATCCATCCTGCCCCCCAACACCATCCTGCCCCCCCGACTCCATCCCGCACCCCCACCACCATCCTCACCCCCCGCCAACATCTTGCCCCGCCCCCTACATCCTCCCCCCTCCCCCACCACCATCCTGCCCTGCCATCTCCATCCTGCCCTGCCGCCTCCATCCTGCCCTGCCTTCTCCATCCTGCCTCGCTCTGTCCATCCTGCGCCACTCACCTCCATCCTGCCCCTCCGTCTCCATCCTGCCCCTCCGTCTCCATCCTGCCCCTCCGTCTCCATCCTGCCCCTCCGTCTCCATCCTGCCCCTCCGTCTCCATCCTGCCCCTCCGTCTCCATCCTGCCCCGCCCCCTCCATCCTGCTCCGCCCCCTCCATCCTGCTCCTCCCGCTCCATCCTGCTCAATCCTGCCCCTTCGGCTTCATCCTGCTCCTCCGCCTCCATCCTGCCCCGCTCAATCCATCCTGCCCCCCGCTCTTCTTGCTCCCCCGCCTCCATCCTGCCCCCCGCCTCCATCCTGCCCCCCCGCCTCCATCCTGTTGCCCCGCCTCCATCCTGTTGCCCCGCCTCCATCCTGTTGCCCCGCCTCCATACTCTTTCCCCACTCGCTCCATTCTGCCCCCCCAACACAATCCTGCCCCCCCTCACCTCCTCAGCTGATTGCTTGCCCAGGCAACTACAGGTCCTAAAGGCCTGTAGGACCTACAAGGCGGAGGCGGAGCGAGCCGCCGGACAGGTGAGTATCCTCACTGAGGATTTTTTTATTTTTACTGTGGACGACCGGGGGCCAGGAGGAGTGGGGGACCGCGGTCACCGCAGTATTGCCATATACCAGAGTGCTGCTATACATGTGCTATAATGTACTGCCATATACCATAGTGCTGCTATACATGTACTGTAATGTACCGCCATATACCATAGCACTGCTATACATGTACTGTAATGTACCGCCATATACCATAGTGCTGCTATACATGTGCTATAATGTACCACCATATACTATAGTGCTGCTATACATGTACTGTAATGTACCGCCATATACTATAGTGCTGCTATACATTTACTATAATCTACCGCCATATACTATAGTGCTGCTATACATGTGCTCTAATTACCACCATATACCATCGTACTGCTATATATATATCTTATATATAAAAACCGAAGGCCACTTCCCGCCAATCCGCTCAACTTCCGTGATGGCCTGCGCCCTGTGTCAAAGACCGGAACCGGAAGTACCAGACCCACGAGCGGTGAGCGCATAGCGCTCACCGCGAGCCGCTGACAAAATGGCACAGCGCCTCGCTAAAGCGCCACCACTCCCCGTTATCCCGCCACCGGCCCTGCACAGAGCCCCGTCTGCGCCCACCCACATCCGGCCCACAGCCCTGCTGCTCACCGCCCACTCTCCATCAGGGACCGCCATCCCGCCACTGGCTCCGCACACAGCCTGCTGTGCGCCCACCAACATGCGGGAACCGGCCCGGACCGGCCCACACTCCGGTGTGCGGCCTCCGCCGGCACCGCTCCCAGTCCTGCCACTCTCTCCACACACCCGGTGACTCTCCTCCATCACGGAGCTAGCCCCGCCCGCACTCCGGGGCCGGCCTCCGGAACCGCCGCCAGCCTTGCCGCTGACCGCCAACAGCCCAGTGAGTGTTCAGCCCTCCAGCCTCCGTTATCCTCTGCCCCCCCAGCCTCCGCTCTCCTCTGCCCCCCAGCCTCCGCCCCCTCCCTCCTCTGACCCCTCCCTCCTCTAACCCCTCCAGTTTCTGCCTCCTCTGCCTCCTCCCTCCTTTCCCCCTCCAGCCTCTGCCCCCTCCAGCCTGTGCTGCACTCACTGCTGACCACTGAGCCACCGCACTCTCTGCTGACCACTGAGCCACCGCACTCACTGCTGACCACTGAGCCACCGCACTCACTGCTGACCACTGAGCCACCGCACTCACTGCTGACCACTGAGCCACCGCACTCACTGCTGACCACTGAGCCACCGCACTCACTGCTGACCACTGAGCCACCGCACTCACTGCTGACCACTGAGCCACCGCACTCACTGCTGACCACTGAGCCACCGCACTCACTGCTGACCACTGAGCCACCGCACTCACTGCTGACCACTGAGCCACTGCACTCACTGCTGACCACTGAGCCACCGCACTCACTGCTAACCACTGAGCCACCGCACTCACTGCTGACCACTGAGCCACCGCACTCACTGCTGACCACTGAGCCACCGCACTCACTGCTAACCACTGAGCCACCGCACTCACTGCTGACCACTGAGCCACCGTATACTCTGCTAACCACTGAGCCGCCTGTATACACACAATTAATTTCACAGCACTCCCCTATTACTAAATAAACTCTATATAGATTCTAGACTACCCGATTCTTTAGAATCGGGCCACCATCTAGTCTTATATATAAAAGCCGGAGGGATTTGTGACGTGACATCCGTCACTTTGTCCCAGCATCCGGCAGAGCTACAGATGGCGGCCGTAAGCGGGAGTACCCTGGCGACCCACACTACTCGGCACTCACCCCCCAACCCACGTCCACACACACATACACCCCTGACACAACACTATTGTACCCCTCCCCCCCACACACTCACACACACACTCATACTCTCATGCAGACTACCAGTCTCCGGTATACTTACCCCACCGCCATCCCGCTGCGCCGATCCTGCTTGGCCCCGCCCACCTCGTGAAAGGCTCCGCCCACCTCGTGGGGCTCCCGCCAAGCTCTGCCCACCTCGTGGGGCTCCCGCCAAGCTCCGCCCACCTCGCAGGGCTCCCGCCAAACTCTGCCCACCTCGCGGGGCTCCCCCCCAGTCTCCGCCCACCTCGCGGGGCTCCCGCCAAGCTCCGCCCACCTCACGGGGCTCCCCCCAGTCTCCGCCCACCTCGTGGGGCTCCCGACAGGCTCCGCCCACCTCGTGGCGATCCCGCCAGGCTCCTCCCACCTTGCTCCGCCCATCATGCCCCGCTCCCACCTTGCTCCGCCCACCTTGCCTGCGCTGACCATCGAGCCTCCATCCTGGCCTGACCACTGAGCCTCCGTCCTGGGCTGACCACCGAGCCTCCATCCTGCGCTGACCACCGAGCCTCCGTCGTCTGCTGACCACCGAACCTCCGTCCTCTGCTGACCACAGAGCCGCCGTCCTGGCCTGACCACCGAGCCTCCGTCCTGCGCTGACCACCGAGCCTACGTCCTCTGCTGACCACAGAGCCGCCGTCCTGGCCTGACTACCAACCCTCCGTCCTGGCCTCACCACTGACCCTCCGTCCTGTGCTCCCAACCGACCCTCTGTCCTGGGCTGACCACTAACCCTCTGTCCTGCGCTGACCATTCTGCCTCCATCCTGCGCTGACCACTCTGCCTCCATCCAGTGCTGACCACTCTGCCTCCTTCCTGCGCTGACCACTCTGCCTCCATCCTGCGCTGACCACTGAGCCTCCATCCTGCGCTGACCACTCAGCCTCCATCCTGTGCTGACCACTCAGCCTCCATCCTGTGCTGACCACTCACTCCTGTGCTCACCACTCCATCCTGTGCTGACCACTGAGCCTCCATCCTGTGCTGACCACTGAGCCTCTATCCTGTGCTCACCACTGAGCCACCATCCTGTGCTCACCACTGAGCCTCCATCCTGTGCTGACCACTGAGCCTCCATACTGCGCTGACCACTCCATCCTGTGCTGACCACTCAGCCTCCATCCTGCGCTGACCACTCAGCCTCCATCCTGCGCCGACCACTCCATCCTGTGCTGACCACTCAGCTTCCATCCTGCGCTGACCACTCTGCCTCCTTCTTGCGCTCACCACTGAGCCTCCATCCTGTGCTAACCACTGAGCCTCCATCCTGTGCTGACCACTGAGCCTCCATCCTGTGCTCACCACTGAGCCACCATCCTGTGCTCACCACTGAGCCTCCATCCTGTGCTGACCACTCAGCCTCCATACTGCGCTGACCACTCCATCCTGTGCTGACCACTCAGCCTCCATCCTGCGCTGACCACTCAGCCTCCATCCTGCGCTGACCACTCCATCCTGTGCTGACCACTCAGCCTCCATCCTGCGCTGACCACTCTGCCTCCTTCTTGCGCTCATCACTGAGCCTCCATCCCGTGCTAACCACTGAGCCTTCATCCCGAGCTGACCACTGAGCCTCCATCCTGTGCTGACCACTGAGCCTCCATCCTGTGCTGACCACTGAGCCTCCATCCTGTGCTGACCACTGAGCCTCCATCCTGTGCTGACCACTCAGCCTCCATCCTGTGCTGACCACTCAGCCTCCATCCTGCGCTGAACACTCAGCCTCCATCCTGCACTGACCACTCAGCCTCCATCCTATGCTGACCACTCCATCCTGCGCTGACCACTCTTCCTCCATCCTGCGCTCACCACTCTGCCTCCATCCTGCGCTCACCACTCTGCCTCCATCCCTCGCTGACCACTGAGCCTCCATCCCGCGCTGACCACTGAGCCTCCATCCTGTGCTGACCACTGAGCCTCCATCCTGTGCTGACCACTAAGCCTCCATCCTGTGCTGACCACTCCATCCTGTGCTGACCACTGAGCCTCCATCCTGCGCTCACCACTCAGCCTCCATCCTGCGCTGAACACTCAGCCTCCATCCTGCGATGACCACTCAGCCTCCATCCTGCGCTGACCACTCCATCCTGCGCTGACCACTCTTCCTCCATCCTGCGCTCACCATTCTGCCTCCATCCTGCGCTGCCCACTCTGCCTCCATCCCGCGCTGACCACTGAGCCTCCATCCCGCGCTGACCAATGAGCCTCCATCCTGTGCTGAGAACTGAGCCTTCATCCTGCGCTGACCACTAAGCCTCCATCCTGTGCTGACCACTCCATCCTGTGCTGACCACTGAGCCTCCATCCTGCGCTCACCACTCAGCCTCCATACCCCGAAACAGTTGTCTGTGGATGGATACCTGGCTCTGTTAATTCCCTTGTCATATCCTTAACTCGTAACTGAGTGGGATATTGACTAAAAGGGCCACTTAATATGGTGGTTATGGTGGTCTCCGCAAGGATTCCACCCCAAGGCTAGGTCCTTCCATGGAGGGATATCTGGCTAGTCCCGTGTTTGAGACTTTTAATCGAGGCTCCATGGACTCCATTTGCATATTCAAAAATCCCAGTGGGCAATGCATGATGGATTTCACTGTGTTTGAGCGCTTTAGCCAGATGCCTGCAGTGTTTTCCTTGACTGGTCTCCCTGAGATCAGTGAATGCTTTGTGATCCAGAGGAAGTGAACACTGATAGTATTTGGGGTCACCACAGGACCCCTGGCTATCAGGTGACACAGTGAGATCTCAGATCATGGTGGGAAACAGCATAGTCCACGCCATGGCGTTTTTGATCATGCTGTCAGTAAATGACAGCGTGATTCAAAGAATTAGCACTGCTGATCGGATCTCTGATTCTTTGATCCAATTGGCAATGGTAACCACACATCTCAGCTGGTGAGATCAGCTGAGATGAGGGGGAAAAGATGTGAGCTCAGTGCCGGAGCTCACATTTAAGACAGGGAGCTGACATATGACGTACCAAGTACATCCAATGCAGAAAACAGGTTAATGTAATACTTTTTCAAAACAAGTTACGCATAAATTCTTTCACATCTATAAATGTTTGAAATAAGTAACATTTTGCAGTGGATGCATTTTTCAAATTATTTGGCAGCAAATTTTCCTTGAATTTTTTAAGAAAGTATTTACTTAGATTAAAAATCTTTTGTTGGTTTAATTTTTACCTGCTTCTAATTTTTGGAGAATTCCTCCTCCTGCAACCCCTCCTGCGTTTCTTGAAAGTGAATGGATATCTCAATTAAATTCTTTAAAAATGCATAGAGCAATTAACAAAATTTAACTTTTTGCTTTTCAATGATCACAACATAAATAGGAAGTGAATGGAGACATTAGTACCCTTGAGGAAGAAGGTTGCCTCGGAAAGACGTCTCAGGATTTTATTACCAGGTCTGTGAAAGTTTCTTTCATATCCTGCTGATGAACAGATAGTACTGAGAAGGAGACTGCTAGATTAATTCTCCCAGAGATGGCTCTTGCAACACAGCAAAGCCTGTGTGGGAGTACAGAGGGCATGAGGACCACCATACCAACAGGACCACCATACCAACAATGGACCCTGGAAGCAACCACCTTCATCTTGCCAATGCCAACACCTGAGACTCTACTACCTCAGGAGTGAGGAAGTGCGGATCTCCTTTCTAGAGATAAACACGAGTATTATGAAATCTGTATACACAGAGTATTGGAGTAACAGTTAGTAATATGCATGAATATTTCTGAAAAACAAACTTTTATCAGTAATTTGCCATCCTCCATCAATTTAACACTTCTATTGAACTTGAACAGTATCCTCATGAAAGGATCAAACTTTGCACTTACTGCAGTGATTTTCCTGGCCAAATCACTTTATATAGAAACTTTAATTTTCTGATGTGGACAACTCTGGTGAAACCTGTATATTTATTTCTACAATTTTAGTGTGTTTTGCTTAATTTGAAATGCTGTGTCAATTGGTGTGGTTTTATAGTGAATTATAAAAATGTATTCTGACCATTGTTTAACATTGGAAACTTCATGAGCACGCTCCAGTCTGTTTTTCAATCTTAGGGTACAGGCACACTGTCGTGCATCAAACACGGAGCGTGATTGATGCACGACAGTGATTCGAGTGCAGTGCTAGTTTGGTGCGAGTGTAGTGCTAGTGTGGTCCGAGTGTGGTGCGTGTGGTGAGTGTGCCTGGCTGTATGTAAGTGCGAGTGTGAGGTGTGAATGCGTGTGTGTTGTTTTTTTTCTCTGCTGTCCATGGTCTTGATGGACCACGGAACAGCATTAGTGCTGCTCGCCTGTATAATTCCTGCTATCCCCATACAGTTACAATAATGTTTCATTGCTGTGACAGCAGCAGTGAAGCAGTATTGTATGTATAATTTATTAATTTTTGCAAAGTTACACTTATCAGCTTGATTTGAAAGATCATTGAAAGATACAAGTCCGAGTTTAATGCGAGTTTTTCTCGCATTAAACTCGCGCGAGTTCAACGCCAGTGTGCCTCCACACTTATCCTTAGTTACAACAAGACTCATTTGGGGTTGAGCTTGAGTGTAGCACTGCTGTGGAAGCTTAGCTCTGAGTGCTAATCCCTTTATTTTAGATTACATATCCAAATTGTTTTTTTTTTACCTAAAGTACTGATAATAACTAATATCTTGAAGATTTCACCTAGCTTTCTATTATTTAAAAATTGAATTTTTATGTACAATAATATATCATTATTTGTAGGAAATTATATAGGTCTGTTGATTTACTACTAATCGTCTTATATAGGATGGCATGAGTTAGGTGCACTTGATACATGTAGAGTAGACACATTATATTTATTGGGAGTGCTTCCATTATTTTCTTTTGCTACTAAAAAGAGAAAAAATCAATAACTGAAAGGGAACAATTTATTAAAAAATCAAATTAGAAGACTCAATCATGTCTACCTTCTGTAGTTATTCAGAAAATGACTTAGAAACTTTATTTTGTACTTTTATAATAACATGAACATATTTAATCTTCCAAGGTTAGACTTGTGTATTTGCAACTTAAATTCTACAGCATTGACAGCCCTACAACTCTTTATTACCATAGCTGATATGCAGGCTTCCACCAGGAGTCTTAAAACTATTCAAGTGCAATACTTTATGTATATAGTCCAATGAAATTTGGATATATTATTATTAAAGGTCATGGAAGAAGTTTTCTTTACCCTGTTGGTTTCGAAAGTATTGAAGGTTAGAATTATTTTCCTGTCTAAAAAGTTCAAGAACATCACAGTAGGATCAAAGAATACTCTGGTCTCATTAATTAATCAAATCATGTCAAGGCAGATCTTGTTAATCCATCCTTGGAGAAAATACAAATGATGTTTCAATTCTCTATGCAAGAATAGACAGAATAGATAGTTTTATGCCGTGCCAGCATAGTTGGAACTCTTTAGCACTGGGTACCACTAGAAATTATGCCATTTACATAGAATTATATTTTTAAAATACTAGCAATGTTTTCAATTGTAAACTTTTAGAGATGAATAACACAAAAACACCACTAATTTGAAACCTGCATATACATATAAATATCTAAAATGTGTATAGCTTTTGGTATTACCGTACTTGTTAAAATACACTGAGAAAATGTTGAAATAAAAATCTCTAGTGATGCCATTTTCTGAGAGCCATGTGTTAAAGTTTTGGGATATCGAGCTGTTTGACAGCTTGCTTTTTTAACCTAAAGGCCGCTTTACACTTCACAATATTGTTCTGATATTGCATACGATTAGGGATGGGCGAATCTACTCGCTAGGACTCGTTACTACGGCGAGTAGTAAGGGACTCGCAGGACTCGGTACTCTGCGAGTTTCCCAGTGATTACTCGCACGAGTCCAATGCAAATCAATATCAATCCTAGTTTTGTCAGAAACGCTGACAAAACTAGGAATGCCATTGTTTGCATTAGACTCGGCTACTGTGCCAGTGATAGCAGGGAAACTCGAAAAAGTAACTGCTGTTTCTTTGCGAGCCGAGTCCAGCTGTCTTCTCTGTGCAGCTCCAGGGTCCTAGAGCCGCCTGCTCACAGACATGATGTAGCAGTGCTGAGATTGTTCTCAGTCTGCTCATTCCCTGTGCATAGACATCTATATTTATGCACAGGGGATGTAGCAGAGAGGACATCGCGTTTTGGACTGCGTCGGACAGAAGGATTTTTTTAATTAAAGATGGAGTCCCTAATGGCTTTTTTTTTATTTCAAATAAAAAATTTTCTCTGTGTTGTGTTTTTTTAACCGTTTATTGGAGATTCTTAGTGGCTGGGTCAAACGTGGACTGACATTAAGAATCTCGGGCTTAATACCAGCTTGTATAACAAAGCTGGTATTAACCCCTTTATTACCCAGCATGCCACCGCCACCAGGGCCGCTGGAAAGAGCGGGTTCAGCGCCAGAGGATGGCGCTTCAATGAACGCGCCATCTTCTGGGGCGCTGCGGGCTGCAATTTGCAGCGGGGGGTGCCCAGAAAGCTTGGGCTTCCCTGCGCTGCGGATTCCAGCCCCCAGCTGCTTAGCTGTACCTGGCTAGACATAGAAATTGCACGGAGCCCCAGCCATTTTTTTTTTATTATTTAATGAATTTCAGAGTCAGAGGCTCAGAGTCAGAGTCTCGGAGTCGGAGTCTCCTCAGAGTCGGAGTCTCAGAGTCGGGAGTCTCAGAGTCGGAGTCGCCTCAGAGTCGGAGTCCCTCGGAGTCAGAGTCGCCTCGGAGTCAGAGTCGTCTCGGAGTCGGAGTCGTCTCGGAGTCGGAGTCGTCTCGGAGTCGAGTCGGAGTCGTCTCGGAGTCGGAGTCGTCTCGGAGTCGGAGTCGGAGTCGTCTCGGAGTCGGAGTCGTCTCGGAGTCGGAGTCGTCTCGGAGTCGAGTCGGAGTCGGAGTCGTCTCGGAGTCGAGTCGGAGTCGGAGTCGTCTCGGAGTCGGAGTCGTCTCGGAGTCGTCTCGGAGTCGGAGTCGTCTCGGAGTCGGAGTCGTCTCGGAATCGAGTCGGAGTCGTCTCGGAGTCGGAGTCGTCTCGGAGTCGGAGTCGTCTCGGAGTCGAGTCGGAGTCGGAGTCGTCTCGGAGTCGGAGTCGGAGTCGTCTCGGAGTCGGAGTCGTCTCGGAGTCGAGTCGGAGTCGGAGTCGTCTCGGAGTCGGAGTCGTCTTGGAGTCGTCTCGGAGTCGGAGTCGTCTCGGAGTCGTCTCGGAGTCGGAGTCGTCTCAGAGTCGTCTCGGAGTCGGCGTCGTCTCGGAGTCGGAGTCGTCTCGGAGTCGTCTCGGAGTCGGAGTCGTCTCGGAGTCGGAGTCGTCTCGGAGTCGGAGTCGGAGTCGTCTCGGAGTCGGAGTCGTCTCGGAGTCGGAGTCAAAAAAATGCGTGGGGCTCCGTGCAATTTCTATGTCTAGCCAGGTACAGCTAAGCAGCTGGGGGCTGGAATCCACAGCGCAGGGATGCCCAAGCTTTCTGGGCACCCCCCGCTGCAAATTGCAGCCCGCAGCCGCCCCAGAAGATGGCGCGTTCATTGAAGCACCATCCTCTGGCGCTGAACCCCGCTCTTCCAGCGGACCTGGTGGCGGTGGCACGCTGGGTAATAGAGGTTAGGGCCAGCTTTGTATTATCAGCTGGCCCTAAGCCCGAAATTTATGGCGGTCACGCCAATATTAGACATGACCGACATGAATTTCTATTAAATTGTTTTAAAAAAAACACAACACAGAGAAATTTTTTTATTAGAAATAAAATAAAAAAGCCATTAGGGACTCCATCTTTAATTAAAAAAATCCTCTTCCGTCCGACGCAGTCCAAAACGCGATGTCCTCTCTGCTACATCCCCTGTGTATAGATATAGATGTCTATGCACAGGGAATGAGCAGACTGAGAACAATCTCAGCACTGCTACATCATCTCTGTGCACAGACATTCATGTCTGTACACAGGGAATGAGCAGACTGAGAACAATCTCAGCAGTGCTACATCATCTCTGTGCACAGACATTCTTGTCTGTACACAGGGAATGAGCAGACTGAGAACAATCTCAGCTCTGCTACATCAGGCAGCAGGCGGGCTCTAGGACCCTGGAGCTGCACAGAGCAGACAGGACTCTTCTCTTATCTGTGCGAGTTTCCCAGCGATTACAGTTACAAAGTAAACGAGTCCAATGCAAATAAATGACAAAACTAGGATTGCTTCAGGCTGAAGCTTCCGAGACACATCTGCGATTTGTAAATCTCACACTACTCGCTATTACTCGCTTCCCCATTCATTAACATTGGACTCGCTAGACTCGCAACGAGTAGCGAGTCCTGGGCTCGGACTCGCTAGAGTCAAGCGATTCCGAGTAATTTAGGATTCGCCCATCACTACATACGATCTCACAGGAGCGCGCATGTTTTTGGCATTTGTCCAAGATCGCATAGGAGATGTCACACAGGGAGATATTGGCAAGCAACGCTACTACGGTGTAGTACGCCCCTTTTTCACATTGTGTCTGAGCAACTCAGGGAACGACCAATTAACATTGTAGTGAATAGGGGAAGATGCGCTCCAAATTGTAGTTGCGCTGTCACACAGCACGATCATGCCAGATCGTCAAGCCAAGATTGCACGGTTGAACAGCATGCACAATCCCAAAACGATATCATAGTTGCATCGTTTTTGAGTCGCGTTGCCCATTTACACGACACAACGCACCAACGATAACAACTGCAATGGCCGTGCCACGTGATATTTTATCGTAGTTGCGTTGCGATATCGCGACGTGTAAAGCGGCCTTAAAGACATTATTTTTATTGATATCATAATGGAGTAGATATAATGTTTTGATGACCTGTCATTACACTTGTATGAGTTTTTAGGTCTGCAATAAAAGACATTCTGACATTTTGATTTTATTTTTTTAAAACTGTTTACTGCTCGGATAATTTTAGCGAATATTTTGATAGGTCAAACTTTAACGAGTGCAGCGATATTTATTGCGCATTTTTTATTTCTTAATTTTAATGGAGGTTATTTGAAATGTATTATTATTTATTTAATATTTTTACATTTTTTTTTTACTTTTTACTATATTTGATACTACTTTTAGGAAACTTGATTCTGTGATCACACAATCGCTTTTGCTGTCTAGAGTAATGTTCCAGCATTGCTGCATATATCAGAAATCACGGTCTCCTATGAATGCCAGCCATGGCCGCAGCACTGCAGATCAAGCTGCTGTCCTTGATGCTTCCTGAAGCACGATAGCATAGCTTGATTTCAGGAGGGAAGACATTGCCCCCACCCCGCAACCATGATCACCATAAACAATTCTGAACAGCCAATCACAGTGACTGTAATGAGCAGGCAATTAAATTGCCTGATCATTATTATACAGCCTATGGTTGGGGCTACAATAGCACGTTCCATAGGCTGGAGCTACGCAGAGGGTAGTGTCACCCTCTCAAACCATGATGGGAGTGGACATGCTGTCACGATCACTCCCGTCAGTACGGAACATAGATGCGGTGTGATATGCCTGTCTACACTCCTCTTCAGTTTCATACACTGCATGGAGGTATTATTGCAAGATAGGCTGGCTTCACACTGCAGTTTTTTCACTGATCAGTGTCCATCCAGTTTGTTTGCCAAAACCAGGAGTGTCTCCAAAACCCAGAACAAGTGTCAATGTTTCAATTATAGTTTCTCTGCAAGTTCCACTTCTGGTTCCCCTCCGGATTTTGGCACACAAACCGGATGGACACTGAACAGTGAAAAAACTGCAGTGTGAAGCCAGCCATAGCAGTGTTGCACATTCTGGAGCATACATCACTGAAAACCATCCAACATAAAGAAAACAGAAAAGAATGCACTCACCAATCAATGTGAACGCTTCACTTTATTGCATCCAAGTAAAACATAGGTGTGGCCAGGAGGGGGAGCAGAGATGTCGGACTCGGACGACAGCTGCCGTTTTGCATGGTACACGTGCTTCCACAGGTCCTTACCATCCTTAAAATGGCTGTGATGGAAACAAAAGTGCTCACATTGAAATAGCTTGTTAATTGACTTCTCTGCAGCCTTTCAACAATTTTTATTCAAATGCAAATCTGAACTGGAATTGGACGTACAGTTAGAAGTCCATGTTCTGGGATCAGAACCAGTTACTATGTGTTAAGTACGAACCCCAAAATTTACAGTTTGAGTGCACTCATCCCTAAATTTAACATCTCTCAGGCCAAGAGGTTATTTATTGCCTGTGAGGTAATGGGTACATAGATTACTATTGCACATTCTTGAAAAATGTTTTGGTATTGCTAACTAGCCAGTAATCATTTAATGCATGTCACAAAGCAAAAGGCAACACATAAATAATTTGAATGAACTAGTAATGCATTTTTAATATGGGAGCCTATGTGTGGGGTCACATATAAGCCCTGGATCCGATATTTGCATCCGTTTTTCAACTTTAGGATTTTAAGTCGAAAAACTGATGCTGTTAACGGATCCAGGACTCAACTGTGACTACTCTGCTATATGTTTCTTAACAGGTCCCAAAAAATGCTGCAAGCATCGCTTTTTGAGTGCATTAAAAGAACGGATCAGTTTTTTCAACATGGGACCCTATGGTAAACGGATCTGTTAACAAATGGCACATATAGGCACCATCCGTTAAAGGATTAGTTTTTGCTAGCATATTTTGGCAAGAAAACAGCCTTAAAATAACGGATTTGTTATTGAAACCAGTGGAAAAAACTGATTGCCATGTGTGACCCTAGCCTATGGGGGCGTTAACGGATGTGTTTTGCTACATGTGCACAAGAAAATAATGCTGGTTTTTAGTGCATGCATGGCACTAATCTGATCCTAGCCTAAAATACAATATATAACTACTGTATTGTAGAAAGCCAGAGGAGAATAAACACACTTTATATTGCACACGTACAAGTGTGGAGCATGATAGAAAAAGGCATGATAAATATATAAGGCTAGGGTCACACTTGCATCATGCATCCACTAACTGGATCCGTTTTTGACATGTAAAAATGTATAAAAATGTATCCGTTAACGCACCCATAGACTCCAATGCAAAAAACGCAATGCAAAAGTGCATTGCGTTTAGTCCATTGCGTTTTTGCTACTAGCGGTAAAAACATGGTCTGCAACATTTTTGGGAGCTTTGTCAAAAACGCTTGCGTTTTTTTAACATGAGCCCCTGTTGGAAACGCATGCGATGATAAATGGTACATATATAACACTAGCGTTAACTGAGGCAAAAATAACATGAAAATGGCAGCTTAAAAAACTGGATGCATTAATGCATCCTGTAAATGGATGCAACCTCATAAGTGTGACCCTAGCCTAAGTAAAAACAGGGCAAGGAGAAACAAGCTCACCTTATCTTGGAATAAAATGCCATGACCTCAGCGATACCTGAACGTTCTTCAAGAATGTGCAATAGTACGTTATGTACCCAAAACCTTACATTCTGCATTAAATATGGCTAGGGTCACACTTAAATATAGGATTGCGGTTACCGCATCCAGATTCGGATGTGGTGAACGCAATTATCTTCCGACAAACAGCAATCCGGGAACCGGATTGCTGAAGCCGAAATCCAGTAACCAGATTGCTCAGGATGTGTAATCCTGAGCAATCCGGTTACCGGATAGTTTGCTCATCCCTGCTGCCGCAGGGATGAGCAAAGTGTTCTGTGCAGTGTGTAAACTTTTACTTTTATTAATAAATGTTTCTATAATGTCTCTAGGGGGTGCCCACTTCCCCTAGAGACCTTCCACCCACTCAGATGGGCATATAATGCTTGAATCAGTTATGTACAGCAGCTGACTCCTGTCAGCTGCTGTACAGTTTTATCAATGAAGGCGCCGGGCTCCTCAGAGCAGCGCACATACTATAGCTATTGTATCTATAGTATGTGCTCTGTCCGAGGTTCTGAAGCCATTTACAGTAGATCTCTGGGCAGCGCTGCCCATAGATCTTACTGTATAAGGCTTCAGGACCTCGGACAGCGCACATACTATAGCAATAGCTATAGTATGCGCGGTGCTCTCAGAGGATCCCGACGCTTTCAATGATAAAACTGTACAGCAGCTGACAGGAGTCAGCTGCTGTACATAACTGATTCAAGCATTAAATGCCCACCTGAGTGGGTGGAAGGTCTCTAGGGGAAGTGGGCACCCCCTAGAGACATTATAGAAACATTTATTAATAAAATTAAAAGTTTACACACTGCACAGAACACTTTAAGCAAAGTATATGCGGGAACCGCATTGCTCAGGATTACACATCTGCTCCAAAAACTGCAGCCTGCATGATTTTTCAGAGACGGAGACGGAAGCAGGATTGCTTGTGAAGCAATCCGGTTTTTATCATAGGCTCCTACGAGGAGTGTTTCCTGATCCGGTTTTGAGCTTTTTGAAAGCTCAAAACCAGATCAGGTTTAAAAAAAAATCCGGATGTGTGACCCTAGCCTAATTGTGGGGTAAAGACTGGCTATAATGTAAAAGTCTGGTATGTATTGCTGAGGCAGAAGTTCTCCATGATGTAAACCTGGAATGTTTACTCTGGGACATGTAGTTGCACAAACTTTGTTAGGGTGCCTTCACATTTGCGTTTTGAACGCAGCGCACCAAACGCAGCAATACGCTTGCACACATGCATTCCTATGTTTAACACTCCAAACGCATCATGTTGCGTTTTTTGTGCGTTCACGGGCGCTTGTTTTATCTGCAAGCGCCCGCAAGCGCACAAACAATGCATTGAAGTCAATGGATCCGCAGTGTCCTCCACATGACAGTGCAGGAGAACGCTGCGGATCTCATAGAAATCTCTCCCGGTGGCCTCCGGTGATCAGTGGCGGCCACCGGGAGATCAGCTAGAGCCGTCACTGATCTCCCGCCGCCCGTGGCGGAGTGGGAGATTTGAAGACACAGCTTATCTGACAGCTGTTTAAATCTCCCGCGCTGACACCGAATAGGCGATGTCGGCGCGGGAGATTTGAAACAGCAATCAACTGTTTCTTATCTCCTGCACCGATATCACCTATTCGGTGTCGGCACGGGAGATTTCAACAGCTGTCAGATCAGCTGTTACTTCAAATCTCCCGCGCCGACATCGGCAGGAAATCAGCTGTGGCCGGGAGGAGGAGATCTCAGCCGCTGATCTCCTCCTCCCGGCCGCCTCCGAGACAGCTGATTGGCTGGCCGGGGTGCATAGTAATGTGAACGCATGCGGAGATTCTCCGCTGCGTTCACATTAATATGGCTGTGTTTGCACTGCCTATGCGTCTGCATGCCATAAGCATGCAGATACATACGCAAGAGTGAAGGCAGCCTAAATGCATTCAGGTCCAGGTTCACAAGATAGAAGTGTTGGGAAAGACTGACTATTCACATACCTCCCATAAGGTACCTTTACACGCCGCAACTATCACTGGCGATCAGTAGCAACCGTACGTGCGCATGCACGTTTTTAATGGTTGCTAACGATCGCCGATGCCGCATCTACACGCTGCAATTGCGAAGTCAACCCAAGGTATCGTAGTTCCCCGGAAGTCGACACAGAACATGCGGTTAACTTTCGCTTGAATACCGTCGCCGCTTCGCACGCCACTATCCACAAAGGAATATGGGCATACCTGTGCAGCAGCTACAACATGTAGGTATGCCACACTCCGTTACGCCGCGCCCAAACTACAATCATTGGCCAACACAATAGCGTCCTGATTGGTCATGGTGCGCAGGGAGGCTGGCAAATACGTGATGCAATTGTGTTTGGCTTGTCACATGGAATAGATGCTTGTGGCATGTCGAATGTGGGAATATAGGCACAATGCAGATAACATATGTGGCTACATATGTCCATGGCATTCAGCAGCTGCCATGCCACCACTACACTATGTGTGTGTGTGCACATGTGCTGCACTAATTGAGTAAACCGACATGGCCCACAACATCATGTGCTGGATCAATGTGTTGTGTCCAGGTGACCCTCTGCCCACACCACACTACACCACAATGGATATGTACACACATTTGTCACATACACTGTTGACCAAATAGCTTAACCTGGCTCATGCCTATCAACACATAATGTGTCTCGTACCCAGCCATAGTTGCCAATTAGTGTCAAAGCACTGGGCACAACAGAAATCTTGATAAGCCTGGCCTCCATCCCCAAGTAATCAGTCTCACACGTAGTGGATCCAAAAAAATAAATGTATTATTTGTTGACAAATTAAAAACAAGGCTACAGAACGGAAAGACAATATACATTAAAACATCATGTTACATTGTAAACATAAATCAAACACAGACACACCATCTACTATATAATTGCCGTAGGCATTTTCGTGTCGGACCCCGAAAACGCCGTGGCTATGTCACGCTGTGACGTCACCACGCGCGAGCAATGGCCGCTAAGCGGCCATTGCGAGTCGCTGGCCGAAAATAGAACCAGAGGCCCGGCTACAGAGTTAGCGATTTACCGCTGAGGTAGCGCGAGCAATGGGCGCGAGGCCATTGCGAGTCGCTACGTCAGCCGCCGCAAGTCCCCTTATACTTTGAATGGGGATTCATGCGAGTCGCTGTTTAGTGCGAGCAATGGCCGTAAGGCCATTGCGAGACTACTACTACTACTACTACTACTACTACTACTACTACTACTACTACTACTACTACCCTCAATGGCCGCACATACCCCCCCCTCAATGGCCGCACAGCCGCCCCCCCCCCACCTCAATGGCCGCACACCCCCCCCCCTCAATGGCCGCACAGCCCCCCCCCCCAATGGCCGCACAGCCCCCCCCACCTCAATGGCCGCACAGCCCCCCCCCCTCAATGGCCCAAAGTCAGCTGTGACCGCCTGGCCCTTGGACACTGGCTGCCATGCACACATCAGCTGGTAGGCTCCCATCACTTACCCACTGAGGACGGATCACTTCCAGCACCTCTTCACATGGCAGTGCTCTGAACTTCTGAATCGTCCTCTCCTCACTCAGACACCTGGCAGGTTCCTATCCAGCCTACTCACTCCCAGCTGCAACCCAGCGAGTCAATCAGCACATCTTCACTCACACACAGACCTGACATGTGATTAACCCCCTGTGCACCATTCAGGTTTAGCCCAGCAAAGCACTCATCGCCACAGGTTCAGCCGCTCATTAGGCTCATGAATGTATCGGATCTTCAGCACTCACACTCAGCTGTTTTACTCAGCGAGTCGCTGGCCGAAAATAGAACCAGAGGCTCGGCCACAAACTTAGCGATTTACCGCTGAGGTAGCGCGAGCAATGGCCGCGAGGCCATTGCGAGTTGCTACCTCAGCCGCCGCACCTGCCGCAAGTACCCCTATACTTTATATGGGGATTACCGCAACCGCGCCGCAAGTGTAACGGTTGCGGCGCGGTTGCGGTAATCCCCATAGAAAGTATAGGGGGACTTGCGGCAGGTGCAGCAAGTGCGGTTTTTTAACTTTAATAATAATAAAAATACTAAAAAAAAAAATTAATAAATAATATAAATAATACACAATAAAATAAAACATAATAATAAAAAACAACAAAAAAAATAATATATAAAATTAATATATTAATTACATTAACTAATTAAATTAAAAAAATTAATCTAATACCCCCCCAAACAGTATTCAACACCCCCCCAAAAAGTATTGAGCACCCCCCAAAAAGTATTGAACACCCCCAGAAAGTATTCAACAACCCCCAAAAAGTATTCAACACCCCCAAAAAGTATTCAACACCCCCCAAAAAGTATTCAACACCCCCCCAAAAAGTCCTCACACCCCCCCAAAAAGTACTCAGACCAGCTATAACTATTATAAGCAAATTTATGCACGTTCTAGAATCCCGATGCATTTGCATCGGGCTCACAGCTAGTACATAATAAACTTGGTAACAATGTTAAAGTGTGCACCACCCACATAACACAATTAAAACCTCAACTACCTAACTAACTAAATCATGTGCACACAAGAACATTTAAAAATAACAAACCATAGTGCACCCACCCTGCTGTGTACACCATGGCCACCATGTCCAGCCCTCACAGCACCAGCCACACTACAGCTGCTGGTGCTGCCAGCCCACTGCCCCAGGGCCATTAAAGTAGGAGCAGTAGGCCTCTCTACTGTTCCTGGCCTCCTGCTGAGTGCGACCATGGGTCAGCGGCTGGAGTGGCACCACACCATGGTCGTCATCACGCCAAGCCCCTGGACAGACCTCCCCTGTTGTGGGGTCAACAGAATCCACATAAGTTGCTGGCGTGTATGATGCTCGATCCCTACGATGCAGGAAGTTATGCAGCACACAGCAGGCCAGCACTACCACATCAATAGATTCCAGTTTGATATGCATACACGTATGAAAAACCCGGAATGTATTCACCATGATCCTGAACGCATTTTCAACCACACGGCGGGCCTGGGATAGCCGGTAATTGAAAATGCACCGCTCAGAAGCAAGGGTCCTCTGGGGATATGGCCATAGTAGGTGTGCCTGAAGTGGGAAGGCTTCATCCCCCACTAACGCAAAGTTGAGATGATGGCTTGTCTCTTCATTTGAGGGCAAGTTCAGCCCACCTCTCCTTAGTTCTTGTGCCAAGGAGCAGTGTGCGAACACACCCCCATCTGAGATTCGCCCGTTCATGCCAACGTCCACGTAGAGGAACTCATAATTCGCATCCACCAGGGCCATGAGGACTATACTAAAATACCCTTTGTAAATATAATACAAAGAGCCCAAGTTGGGGGGTTTAGTAATCTTCACGTGCTTTCCATCCAAAGAGCCACCGCAGTTTGGGAAGTTCCACCGGCTTTCAAAGCCTCGGGCAACTTGCATCCATTCTGCGGGTGTTTCTGGCAACTGCATATAGGATGGCAGCAGAGCACTCCAGATGGCCTCACACGTCTCAAGGATCAGGTGACTCAGCAGGGACAGTGATATACGTGAGGTGTATTGCAGGTCGGTCCTTGACCGGCCTGTAGCCAGGAACTGCAAAGTAATTGCCAAATGATCCTCAGCTGATACAGATCGACGCATGACAGTGTCCTGATGGGCTATCAATGGCCTTACGCGATCCTTAAGGAAGGTGAAAGAGTCCTCGGACATACAGAGGTAGTTCCTGAAATCATGCGGATTATTATCCTCCAGCTCACGCAACAGATGCATGTGGCTCCGGGTGTCCCGGAGGCGAAGCCAATCCCAACTCCACACACACCATTGTCTGCGACGCCACAACCTTTCATATCTATCCTCCAGCCACAATTGCTCTTCCACCAAGGCAAGAGCCACGATCACATCTCCATCAGGGTCAAACATCATCTCACGTATCAGCACTTGTATATGATAAACATAAAATTTTAAGTAAAATGTAAAATAGTTTCACATGTTTGCATATAAAGTAAGACTCAAAATACTCGGACTGCCCACTAGGGCAAAGCATATTCAATCAGTCGTGTGCGTACAACACACATCATTTTTACCATTGCAAGCCCATCAAGCACAGTGCCCTGAAAACAAAGGAAACATGCTCACTGATCAGCCCTGTCCATCCTTGGGCACTTTGTAGATGTAAAATTAATTAAAGAGGACCTGTCACCAAACCAGGCATGGTGATCTAATTACAACACTGGATGTGCATGTCTGCAGCATCCAGGCAAGGGGTCCCCCAGCACTTGAGCAGCCCTGTACCCCGAGATAATACACTTAGAAAACTTACGTTGAGGAGCTAAATAGGAGGTGGCTTGTGGCTGGAGCCAAAGGGCAGATTCACTCCCCCTGCATGTTTAATCTGCCCACCGCTGCCTCCCTGATGCCAATCATTGTCTCCCTCGCCTGCAGCATAACACAGAGCTTATTTTAGTAATGGCTGCTAAACCCCGCCCCCTGCAGTGACATCACTGCTTATACCCGCCCTGCTCTATGTTAACCATAGAGCAGGGTGGGTATAAGCGATGACGTCACGGCAGGGGGTGGGGCTAAGCGGCCATCATTGCAATAAGCTCTGTGTTATGCTGCAGGCGAGGGAGACAATGATTGGCATCAGGGAGGCAGCGGTGGGCAGATTAAACATGCAGGGGGTGTGAATCTGCCCTTTGGCTCCAGCCACAAGCCATCTCCTATTTGGCTCCTCAATGTAAGTTTTTTTAGAGGGTGTGGCCAAACGGCAAGCTCTGTAAAAAAAACAAACCTCTGTTTAAAGCTACTGAAGAGGGAGAGAATGATTGGCAGCAGTGGGCAGATTAAACATGCAGGGGGTGTGAATCTGCCCTTCGGCTCCTGCCCCAGCCACCTCCTTAATGGCTGCAGCATGTAAGTTTTCTAAGTGTATTATCTCGGGGTACAGGGCTGCTCAAGTGCTGGGGGACCCCTTGCCTGGATGCTGCAGACATGCTGCATCCAGTGCTGTAATTAGATTACCATGCCTGGTTTGGTGACAGGTCCTCTTTAAGCTTCAGGCCATATCTGGGGCAAAAATGTACATGTATCACCACAAAGCAGGTCTATACATGTCAGTACAATAATGTAGTATACCATATGTTTACACATCTACACTCTGTAAGTAAAGACATACCACAGCCTTTGTGGGTGAGTAATTTCAGATGCCACGAAGAAGAGTATACATGCCAGATGTGTTGGCAAGGGTGGATCTCCACATCTAGACATTAGGTGCTGTCAGAAGGCTCAATCCATGCCTGATACTAGCCATGTAGGTCCAAGTGTGTGTTTGCCCCAAACAGTATCATATGTCCGTTAATTTTTTCATCACCGCTAACAAACACTCAACCATCCTGCAACCATGATCCTGTATGGCAAATGGAAACAACAACATTACTTCAAAAACTACAATGTGCCAATATAGCCAAACAACATGCATTTGAGCCACACAATAGTGTGAGTCAATATCATTGTTTCTCAAAACTGACAACACATGGCCGTCACGTGCAGTACACTATTGCGTTACTAAATGTCCTTTGCCATACACTTTAAACACTCAGCAACATCCATGTTTGCCCACAACTACTTACTTAATGTCTCTGGGCAGCAAGCATGTCAGACGTCCGCCGTGAGCACATTTTATCTGTGATTCAACCAATCACGGAGTTTATTGTAGAAAATAACTAAGGCAAACAACACATGAGACACAAAATTAAAACCACTTAAAACAAAGTAGGTCCCAGTATGCCGGTTGCAAGCAGATCAATACCAATGAAATGACAGATGAAATGTCAAAATTAAACAAAAATAGCACACCATGTGAAGTCTGTGAAAGAACTATACAACAAGGTCCTCCATGTGCATGGAGGAACCAATTAGACATGGTGTGGATGAAAGTCAATATGAACATGCATCATAAGTGAAGGATCATACCAAAGATGGATGCTGCAACCTGGGTGACCGGGGACCCCACGCGTTACGCTGCAACTAGGCAGCTTCCTCAGGGGAGTCTGATGTGCCCTGTGTCAGAGCCGCCTTATATACAAGAGGCTATAAAGCCATACAGCCCAGTGGGTCCTGATAATCAATTACAGCTAATGAAGCAAGAGGTGTGGTTACCTGTAATCAACTATGTCCAAGACTGTCAATTGGTCAAAGCATGGAGAAGGGGAGGAAGAGAAAAAAAAAAAAAAAAAAAAAAAATATACCATTGTAGCGCCGCCGGGTGCATCTAATCCCGGTTTGTTATTGGCGTCAGTCACGCATGTGAGGGTGCCGCCTGATCGCGCACCGGAAAAGACGTGATGCCGTTACCATAACAGCGCGTTGTGTATATGTGCGCGCATGGATACATATGAGGACGCCACAAGAACGCGCATCGGAAGTGGCGTAATGCCGTTACTATGGTGGCGCGTTATGTATATATGCGCGCACAGCGATGGCGCGTAGGTAGGTGTAACGTCACCAAGGCAAAGTCGCGCCGGAAATGATGCGGACTAGTTGTCAAGGAGAAAGACAACAGTCGCGCCGATCTGGCAGAGAGATCAAGGCAATCACATAAAGGGCAAGTGTGGTAGCCGCACCATATCGGAAATAAATCCAAACTGGCTAGCATTGTGAAAGAGGACCCCCCACGAAACTTCAAAGGAGGGGGGCCTCGCGGCAATTGTACAGGCGAAAAATAAAGCAACACCCACGGCCAAGCCGGTGCGACGCTTGCAGCAGTGAAAAAAAAAAAAAAAAAAAAAAATCGCATAGACCTGTAAATAGAAAAACATAGACTAGTCCCTCGGCAGAATAATGCATCAGTTACCCTGCACCAAGGGGGGTGTGTCAGCTGTGGAGGAAAAAATGAATTAATTAAATAATCAGTATGGATGACCCATATAGTAAATCAAACAAATGGATGATGCATAGCTCAGTAAAGAGCTGATGGTTCAAATAAACACCTAAGACGAGAGGAGCGGATCAGGGTCAGACTACCCCAAGGGAAGGTGCTTTCCCATACGTGCCATCTCGACCCCATTCGCTGCAATTAATTGTATAAAAAATCCAAACCATTTCAGCTGGGAGTGATCGTGTATATGAAAAAAGATATAAGACTGAACATTGCATATACATCAAATGACAGACCATGTATGATAGGAATGTACAAAAATATCTTTATTATAATATTATATAATCATTAAAATCTCCAGGCTTACATATAGAGTGTTAAAGAAAATACACAATAATCAAGGGGTCCATCAAAGTGACAATGCACAGCCCAACCACAATGGTGACAATCCAGATACTGGGTATTTATTTATAGATCTAGTGATATTCAGAAATAGAGTTACATCGGTCAGGCCATGTGTCACAGGTCACAATCCCAATTCCAGATGCGTAAACCGCAAGCACCACCCTAACCTATCAAGCCAAGCCAGGGGAGGTGGACTGTATAAAACACACAGCCCAAGGGGATAAGTATCCCCACAAAAGATGACCCAACAACATGTGTCGGTCACGTGAAGGTCCCCAGATTGCAGCATCCCGGACAGGAAAGGAGGAAAAATCATAAATTACAGGTCAGTACATAAAAGAGCAACTATGGTCTCCTACAGTTGTTATGTCCAAAAATCAATAGGGAGTTATTCAGGGAAAGATTTGATCATCCAAACATTTTGTAAGAGGAGCGATGAAGACGGTTCCCAGTAGTTCCAATGGTCATGTATAGTTGGCCCGAGAAGAAGAATGTTTCATGATAACAGGGATCCTGTTGGGGATTAAACAGAAGGAAATATGTATAAGCATATTGATCATACATCAAATAGGACTACATGTTATTTACCCTAAAAAACCGGTGAAAGTAAGTTCCTCGTTTAATCCATACGGGGTCATGGAATGTAATCTGTAAATCCATCTGGCCTCTGTTTGCAATAGCCATTTACGTGAAGAACCCCCACGTCCATTAGTCTGGTGCTTTTGGAGCCCGAGGACCCTCAATCCATTGGTTCTGCCACGATGTATAGATAAGAAATGAGCCGCAACAGGGGTGAGTGGTTTGCCCTTGGCTAAGTTCGCTGAAGCCAGATTAATTGTAGATGTATGATGTTGGATTCTGCATCTCAATTCCTGGGTTGTTTGTCCAACATAAACCTTGTTGCAGGGGCATACCAAGGCATAGATCACATCCCTGGATTTGCAATTAATATAAGCATTCAATCTATGCCCTGTGTTGTCCAAAGGATTCGTGAATGTATCCGAACTGGATGCATAAAGGCACATATATTGCAGTTTCCACAGGGAAACGAACCCCGGAGACGAATGCCTCGCCCTAGAGGGACCGTGGTCTCTGTAAAGTGGCTACGAGTTACAATGTCCCCAATGTTCTTTGCCCTTCTGGCTGTCATTTGTGGTCGGGCATTAATAAGGGGTCTAATTTGGGAATCCTCCACCAAGACACCCCAATGATTGTTTAGGATCTTACTCACCTCGCTCCACCGATCATTGTAGTCGGTGATGAAGCGCACCGTGGAAACTTGAGCCCGTGGTCGTGGTTGTAGTAGAGAAAGTTGGTTTTCCTTGGATGCCCTCTGGAAGGCTGATGAAATTATTTGTTTCGGGTATCCCCTCAATCGAAGTCGTTCCGTGAGGCCTTTAGCGTGATGTCGAAATTTCTCATCCGTGGTGCATGTACGTCTAATGCGATAAAATTGCCCAACCGGAAGTCCTCTTTTTGTATGCATGGGGTGGAAGCTCTGAAATTGCAAAAGGTTATTAGTAGCGGTGGGCTTACGATACAATTCTGTGTACAAACGACCTTCAGATAGGGTGACCTGTAGATCTAGGAAAGTAGCCTGACTGGTCGATACATTGTATGTAAGATGTATGTTTAAATTGTTGTTATTCAGACCCTCCATAAATACAGTTAATTCAGTCAGGGATCCCATCCAGAAAAAGCATACATCATCAATGTATCTAAACCAGTTAGATACATGATCCTTGAATGTCTGGCTGGGGTATACAAGCTCACGTTCCCACCATCCCAGAAAGATGTTGGCGAAAGAGGGCGCGCAACGTGCCCCCATCGCCACACCAGATGTTTGTTTGTAGAAAACTCGGTTGAACAAGAAATAGTTGTGTTGCAGGACGAATCTCAACAAATCCACGATGAATGAGTCAGGCATTCGGTCAGAACTTACTTTTTGATCAAGGAAGTAGGTGACTGCCATTAGCCCTTCTTCGTGAGCAATATTCGAGTAAAGTGACTCGACGTCACAGGTCACAATGTAAACCTCGGTGGAGAATTGTAAATCCTTGATATTTTCAATAAAGTGTGCAGTATCTCGTATGTATGATGTCAAAGACGTCGCCATCGGCTGCAAAAAATAATCCAGGTAAATGCAAGCTTTCTCACATAAACTGTTTATAGATGAAACAATAGGGCGTCCTGGTGGAATAGCAATGTCTTTGTGCACCTTAGGCAACATGTAAAATGTTGCTATAGTTGGATTATTTGGCCACATAAATTTCCTTTCCTGTAGACTTATAATGCCATGCTCGAAGGCAGTCATTAACAGTCGGCATAGTTTTTTGCTAAATACAGCTGTAGGGTCTGAAGGTAGTTTTTGATAGAATTGCACATTACTCAGTTGCCTCAAAGCCTCCTCCTGGTACATAGATCTAGGCCAGAGGACCACATTACCTCCTTTATCAGCCTCCTTGATTAGGAATAGCTGATTGTTTTTCAGGTTGTTAAGGGCCCTCTGTTCTTCCTTACTCAAGTTGGGCAATGTGGCCCTCTGTGGAGTAAATCGATTGATTTCACTCTTGACTAGTTCGAAAAAAAGTTTAACAGAGGGTACTAATGAAAGGGGAGGGCTTTTGGTAGAGGGCAATCTATGCGGGAACCTTTGCATACCTGTGTTGGTGGGAGTTTCCTGAATCAGCTCTAGTAGGTCTTGAAATGTTTGTTGTTCACTTTGCCCTAGACTATTTATGATCTCCGGTCTGCGATGTATTGCCTGGAGCACCAATCTCCTACAAAATAGGAATAAATCTTTAATAAGAGTGAACTTATCCAGGTCATGAATAGGTGAGAATGTTAAGCCTCTTTTTAATACGGACACCTCATGAGTGTTCAGAACGTAATTGGACAAATTAATAATCTGAAGTTCTTCGGACACATCACTCACCTGAGTAGTAGTGGACTGTGGAAGTACGTAAGAGGTCGGCTGTATATTCACTTCTTGTTCGTTCTGGGAGGGATTGTGAGAAGATTGTCTGGTACGACCCTGTTCCTTAGTTGCCTTCCTGCGTCTACCTCTCCGAGTCCGTTGTCGGACTCGCTTTCGGTGGATAAAAAACCCTCACTAGACGTTTGTGGTGGAGATGGTGAATCAGGTTGAGGTGATGGTCCGGCTGGAACTTGTGATCGAGGTTTTGTGGGCCCCCTCGGGCGCTTGGGATGTCTCGGACGAGGGTTTCTGTGATGTTGCCACTTGTACGCCTTCTTCTCTTTGTAATCTAGCTGATCCCTGAGGAATTTTCTGCTTTTTCTATCGATAATGTCATCTTCAAATTTATCAATAGTTTCCTTTAGGCGTATACGAAAGTTGGAAATAAACGTAGCGTCATCACATTTAGATAATTTATTCTCAAGCTCCTTGATGTTAGCCCGTTCCTGTTTTAGAAGCTCCCTGTCGTGCTCCAATAATATATTAATCAATATGCTTGCGCACCTGTTTAGGCCCTGTTCCCAAGTATCTTTGAAGACTTCAGTTGGTGCCCAAGCGGGAAAGATGGTCACCCGTAGACCCCTAGGGACAATACCAGCAGCTAAATATTCCTCCAGACTTTTTATGTTCCACCAAAGATTGACTCCCTTTTTGTGGGCACTTATCACCTGATTAGATAGGGTTGTGAAGCTATTAACAGCCGGATTGGGTCCAGGACGTCTGGAACCAACATTAAGCCCTTTATTCCTCCATAGAGCCTCACGTGCCTCCCAGTCCATGATGGTGAATGAAGATTTAGAAATGTAAAACTGAAAAACAATAATGAACAAATGACCATCAATAAGAGTCCTTGCCAAAACCAAAGGACAGAGACATAGGCTGTAACAGAAAGGACCACTTTTGGAAAACAAACACCAAATGACAAATATCAAAAAATTGATTTTTCCTATAAAATAGAGGAAAAGCTGAGAAGCCCCAGGGTTTCGGGGTGCGTGCAAATTCACCAGAACTCCCCCATATAAAGATGGAGGAAGTGGAATGCAATAGTGAAAAAAAGGGGGGTTGGTGCTGCACAGCTCTCAAATAAATAAGGGGTGCAAGACTGCATATATAATCATATATCATGAGAGGGAAGAAAAAAAGATTATGCAGAACAAACTTGCACACCCAAGATCAAAACATGGAGTTTATTGTAGAAAATAACTAAGGCAAACAACACATGAGACACAAAATTAAAACCACTTAAAACAAAGTAGGTCCCAGTATGCCGGTTGCAAGCAGATCAATACCAATGAAATGACAGATGAAATGTCAAATGTCATGGTGTGGATGAAAGTCAATATGAACATGCATCATAAGTGAAGGATCATACCAAAGATGGATGCTGCAACCTGGGTGACAGGGGACCCCACGCGTTACGCTGCAACTAGGCAGCTTCCTTAGGGGAGTCTGATGTGCCCTGTGTCAGAGCCGCCTTATATACAAGAGGCTATAAAGCCATACAGCCCAGTGGGTCCTGATAATCAATTACAGCTAATGAAGCAAGAGGTGTGGTTACCTGTAATCAACTATGTCCAAGACTGTCAATTGGTCGTGGTCGTGGCGTCCTCATATGTATCCATGCGCTCACATATACACAACGCGCTGTTATGGTAACGGCATCACGTCTTTTCCGGTGCGCGATCAGGCGGCACCCTCACATGCGTGACTGACGCCAATAACAAACCGGGATTAGATGCACCCGGCGGCGCTACAATGGTATATTTTTTTTTTTTTTTTTTTTTTTTTTCTCTTCCTCCCCTTCTCCATGCTTTGACCAATTGACAGTCTTGGACATAGTTGATTACAGGTAACCACACCTCTTGCTTCATTAGCTGTAATTGATTATCAGGACCCACTGGGCTTTATGGCTTTATAGCCTCTTGTATATAAGGCGGCTCTGACACAGGGCACATCAGACTCCCCTGAGGAAGCTGCCTAGTTGCAGCGTAACGCGTGGGGTCCCCGGTCACCCAGGTTGCAGCATCCATCTTTGGTATGATCCTTCACTTATGATGCATGTTCATATTGACTTTCATCCACACCATGTCTAATTGGTTCCTCCATGCACATGGAGGACCTTGTTGTATAGTTCTTTCACAGACTTCACATTGTGTGCTATTTTTGTTTAATTTTGACATTTCATCTGTCATTTCATTGGTATTGATCTGCTTGCAACCGGCATACTGGGACCTACTTTGTTTTAAGTGGTTTTAATTTTGTGTCTCATGTGTTGTTTGCCTTAGTTATTTTCTACAATAAACTCCATGTTTTGATCTTGGGTGTGCAAGTTTGTTCTGCATAATCTTTTTTTCTTCCCTCTCATGATATATGATTATATATGCAGTCTTGCACCCCTTATTTATTTGAGAGCTGTGCAGCACCAACCCCCCTTTTTTTCACCATTCAACCAATCACAACGCTTTGTCGTCATGTAATCAGCAGGCGCATGGGTGTTCGCAGGTGTTGCAAAGTAATGGGCCTAATTGGTGTTTGTTGATTGGTCAATGTCAGAATAAATATCCCCTGTTTTCGGCTAGCCCCTGTCCAGACTGGAATGTACATTGAGCTAGTAGTGTCTAATCTACATTTCTCTATTGGACCGACGGTAAGTGTACTCACATGGGTATCTTATTTGCGTGGTAATTTTTTTTTGAGACGCTGTTGCTGTTGCTACATGCTGCTTAGGCGCATTGTAAGTCAGTTCAGGGAGCGGCATGTAGAAGTGTATTTAGTGTGCTCAATTAGTTTTTCATTCAAACCTATCTGCACTACACATTGTAAAATAGTTATCTAGCCATGTCTATGTGCAATGCAGAACGTTGTTGGCGTGGGCTACTTCGGTGTTGAAGCTGTGTGTTTTCCAATGGTCATGGCCCATCATGACTATATTTTGGTTATTCTTATCTTCACATAGCCATAAATACATTAGCATCACAGCTTATTGTTGCCTCCTTCAGCAAGGGTGCCCCACATGCCAACATACATGATCCACACATGTTATTTCCGTGCCACCAGAGGGGATGTAGATATAGAGTATTGTGTTATGTATGCTGGCCATGTATTGGACACCATGAATGTTTATATGTTAAAATTGTTCACCGATGGCGGGGTATCCGGAATTTGTGACCCAACTCCTCTTCTTGTATCAGGAGCACGAATGCCTGTGGCGGATGGCTCTGCCTGAATATCACGACCTGGCAGCGCGGGGTGCGGCCTACAAACTTCTTGTGGCACTGGCAAAACGCCTCCAGCCCCACAAGAAGTGGGACGCTATGAAGGTTGCCGAGAAGATCAAAAACCTGCGCACCGCGTTCCAGCGGGCCCACAAAAAGTACACGGAGGCACGGTCTGGGGCTCGAGCTGAGGAGGTCCCCAAGCCCACTTTGTGGTACTATGACCTCCTTACCTTCCCCACAACCTATCAATAAAGAGTTTATAGCCCAATTCTTTGGTATAAAAGGTCAATTTTATTGGTACATAATTTTAAAACAATAGATCGATAATTTATAATAAAAATATTATGATGAAAAACACCATGAATATAAGCATCCAATCATTATTAATACACTCCTCACCTTCACCCTGGGCCAAGAGGGCCAGCGTGGAATACGGTGCAGCATGCAGCATCGGCAGCCTTCACTAGGCCCACCCCAAGACCCATCCCCGCAGCAGGAGGTGGGTAATTGTGTTTGTGTGTGTGAGGGGTCCACCATGTTTGCTACACAGGTGTGATTGGCTGCATGCATTTCCTAATCACCCTTGTCCATCTGTTTCACCTTTGTCTTTCACTGGTCTGTAAAAGGCATCTTTTTGGGTATGTGCCCACAGGCGGGTTTAAAAGCACTCCGGAACCCACCTAAATCTGAGGATCATACAGTCCTTCACAGTAATTAGACAACACCACAGTTTTTGTATCCAATCCATTTTAACATTTAAACCATACTAATTTTTTGTGCATATACACATACTAAGGGGATTGGAATAATCATAGACATCTAATCAAAAATGACCGATCGCAAAATCAGTAATTTACACAATTTTCCCAAAGGGAAAAGAAACACGATCATACGGTCAATATATATGAAAGTGCGAATTATATTAAATAAACAATGTGCGGTACAAGGGGTGGGAGTAAGGTTAGAAAAACCAGCATTGATACAAATATATATCTCTCTAGAGTCAATAGTATATGTATATCCATGTATCTTAAAATGTACATATAAGTAACTCTACTTTATAGTTTCAGTACACATATACAAAATATTGGTAATAGAACAATTATATTACAATTTAAATGCTCCAGTATTCATATACACTGCCATTAAATATATATTGCACAAGCCCAGTACAAAATCATTAGAGCTATACTGTAGAAAATATTTTTATTATAAATCATATCAATTTAAGAAGAGTATTTGTAGGAGTTTATCATTATATACATCGTATAGGCCTCTATCCTGCACATTTTATAATATAGATATACTATTAAAATGTTAGACCATCCTACCTATGCATAGCCGATCATTAGTAACCTCTATGTTACCACATGCTGTTTAGTGGCATACTATATAGGATGTCCACAGGGCTTTATAATCACCTGCCTGTGCAGGATCAGGTGCCTACACCCTATCAATGATAAAATAGGCATTGTCTACCTTTATAATCAAAACAGCCCATGATTCTATTTGCCATCTAACATCTATCGAATATAATCCCCTATAATAGATTATCTAGGAGCATAGTGCAGGGACTTATGTGCTCAGTTCACATCCAGATGTAGCTAATATAAAGAGGAGCCTTATTTAATGTTATATCTCTATTACCTTTATATCACAGATCTTTGTATCATGCGTGCGCCCTTATGCGCATTTCGGTAGTTCACCTTCGTCTGAGGGCATGTGAGTGAGGGGGAAGGGGCGGGTTAAAATAGTATGGAGGACCAATCAGATACCATTCTTTGTTGTCATAGCGGCGGATGCTTAGCTCTAATGTTGAGCCCGGCCCTGCATCATCAGCGGCGTCATGGAGAGGCATGCCTGTAGGTCAGCTGACCCACAGCACGCTCTCCATAGAGACGCCAACCGATAAGCGGACCGGCGCCATCAGAGAAGCGCCCGCACGACATCAAAAGTTAGCACATTACAAATAGTGATTCATATTAGATTTTAAGGCCATAAATAGTCCTCAAGGATTAAACATGGAACTATTAATTAAAATGATGACCAAAAAAATTTACATATAATGTATGGAGCCAATATATATCAATCCAATAAATTATTTCACAGGGATATATATCCCATCAAGCAATCAGACTGACATATATCAAGCTCACCATAAATATAAGGAATGGCTAATTATATGAAGGCATGTATTTTTCGCTTTATAAGACGCTCCGGATTATAAGACGCACTCAGATTTTAGAGGTAGAAAATAGGGAAAAAAATATTTGTAGCAAAAAATGACTGATATGACACTCATGCCCTGCGACCAGTCAGCGCTGGTGTCTGTTTCCTTTGGATGCAGGTGCAGCATGTGAGCAACACCAATGACTTCTGCTCCAGTGTCTGATGGCGGGGAGACAGACGCCAGCACTGATTTGTCAGAGGGCTGAGTCTCATATTAATGGGACATGAATATGCAACTTCTGACAATGTTGGAACTGCTGCAGCATGGGGGGAAGGGTGCGTGCACACGATCAGTATACACAGCGTTTTGGACGCATCGTCTTGCTGCTGTGTCCAAAATGCTGCGTAGTACAGTACAAGCATAGTGGATGGGATATGTAGAAATCCCATCCTCACTATGCTTAACCCGCCCGCAGTGATCTGACAGCTGCGGTGCGGGTTGCCGCTTCCCCCTCCGCATGTTTATTTCATGCTGCGGAGTCGGAAGTGGCTTCCATCGGGTGACTGCAGGGAGAAGCCGCCCTGCACCCGCTGCACATGGTGAGTACAGGACGGCTGCCGTCTCCCTGCGGCCACCCGTGGCTTCACTCAGGTCCGGAGGAGCCGCGTCCAACATGCAGCTCCTCCCGACCATGAGCACACAGCCTTAGTAGGGTCCTTATTACTTTTACAAGGGCCAACAAGGTGAATGAGAAGGGATTTGTTCATGTAGTAGCAATCCCTTTAAGAACTATAACTCCCAGCATGTACTATAGATCCTATAGCATGCTTGGAGTTCTAGTTAAGCACAGTATTGTTGTGTTAACTTTACTTTATTAGTGGTTATGTTACACATCCATGTGCACTCACTTTAATGTGTCCTGCTTTGTGGCCAGTCTGCATATAAAGTTCTGATGTGATGTACTGTAAAGAGGGAGGGCCAGAGAGGGGGTCTGAACACTGTGCTGAAATACGATGCTCCAGCCTCTGTCTCCTAATTACAAGTCACCACAGCAGAGCTTAACCTATAGATTCAGGATGTAGATACAGGAGCTGTACACTGGTGTTATGCAGGCTCCAGCCCTGCTCTAATACACTGAAGCTCCTGAACTGCAGACCTGACCGACCTTCCTGGATTTCTGCACAGGGCAGGGCTCAGCAGGAGGACACATTACAGAGAGCAGAGGGAGCGAGGCCAGGACACTGTGACAAGGTACCTGTGATAAGGTGCCTGTGATAAGGTGCCGATCTGCTCTACCCCTGTCTCCATCGCAGCACTAAGCACAAAGCTCAGTGCTCCTTCACTTGCTGCAGCTGCACTCCCGGCACCTGCATTCTCACTATCTCCAGCACACAATATCCCCAGCCACTGCAATAAGCTGGGGAGAGACCATGTGTGCAGGCTAAGCAGCTTCTCCTGCTCCCCGTGCTCTCACCTCTCATGCTGTCTTCAGTGCAGAGAGGTGGGTGGAGACTGGGAGCAAGTGAAGTGAATATCTAAGTAGTTAATGAGCCGGGGACACGTGGTGCTCCTGCAGCCCCGGATTCTTCAGCAGGGACCATTCCCTGCCACTTCTGTCCCCACTTCACTGCTGTCTCCCCCTCCCCAGCAACTGAGGATGCTAGAATGCTATATTCCTTTTATAAGACGCACCCCCACTTTCCTCCAAAACTTGGAGGAAAAAAAGTGCGTCTTATAAAAGGAAAAATACGGTACTTAATATACCCAATTACAGTATACATATATTGTGTTACAACAGATTATTCCATCATTAAGATATATGCCCCACCAAAAACTCAGGTTGATACATATAAAGCTTGATATAAATATTACTATTGACAGATCATAAATGGACACATATACACTTAAGTACGGTACAAACAAATACAGTATATATGATGCTAAATGACATCAGTATATTTACGAAAGAAATAATGATAATAAATATCACACATGTCTTTAAATCAGCCAATTGTCTATTATGTGTATCGCCATGAGTAGATAATATTCTTCTTAGGTCACCATAGATGAATCACAAGTCGTACATCATAATCATGCTCATATCATGAGCGGCATCAGTAACTCAATACTAGAATAAAATGAATAAAAAAGAGAAGGTAAATATACAATTTAAAACAACCACTAATACCCTAACACAGAGTATAGACTTCACAAATAGGGTACATAACTAATGGTCTCATTAAGGCCTGCTGGTTGGACTGTTTTCAGGATCCAGATCCAACGTGTTTCAAGTTGGGCTAATCTAGCTGTAGCATTACCACCACGAATGCCAAGATCAACCATCTCGATGCCCCGCACCAAGAAATCCTTACTATTACAGTTATGGTATTTCTTAAAGTGCCTAGGGATAGTCTTTAACAAAGTTTCATCCTCAATATCCCTGGCTGCCTCAATACCCAATATGTGTTCCCTTACCCGTATTTTTAGTTGGCGACTAGTCAACCCTATATATATCTTCTTACAGGGACATACTACGTAGTATATTACCCATTTGGACTCGCAGGTGATCCGTTGTTTGATGACAAATGTTTTAGACCCATTTGAGTCAACAAATGAGTTACTACGTTCAACATTGGGACAAGCCACACATTTCCCACAGGGGAAGCAGCCAGTTGCGGATGGGAATTTGTCCAAAAATGTTCTTTTTTCATAGCCGTCATAATGACTTCTACAGAGATGATCTTTCAGGTTCTTACCACGCCTGATAGCCATCTGTGGTTGGGATGGTAACATTTTTGCTAAAGTTGGGTCAGCCTGCAAGATATGCCATGATCTCACCAAGGCTTTCCTTATTTTATCATACCCGCTATTGTATTCAGTGATGAATCTAATAGGGTTGGTAGATTTTTCATTCATATGTGAATACAACAGCTGATTGCGTGATGAGCATTTAGCCCTATTATAGGCTTTCTTGATCATACGTTTGCTATATCCATGCTCAATGAATCTACTTTTAAGTTCCATGGCCTGTCTCTCAAACTCCTCCGTCTAGCGTTAATTTTGCCACAAAATGGCAACTGAAAAAAATGCCTAGCATTAACGCAGGCATGCGAAAAATGTCCCTCCAAGTGTGACCCTAGCCTAAGATAGTCTTCTTAAATATTTGGGCTGACAGAAGTCACTATTTTTGTGAAGTGTGAGGGTGTACCTGCAGAAAAAACAGACTATGACTTTGTTCACACACACCATCCGTTTTTGCCTTAAATCCATTTTTGGGAACATTTTGGACTTTTTTTTTTCAAAGTCCAAAAGCACATATGCGATAACGCATGTGTGTGCGTTTTTTTAAAAAAACGCAAACGTTTTTTTACTGCATCCAAAAATGCTGCTTGCAGCGTTTTTGGGGTCCTGTAAAAAAACGCATGAGTTTTTTTTTTACATGGGCCTTAAGGCATGCGTTTTGCATGGCATATATAGGCACCATGCGTTAACGCATGCGTTTTTGCATGCGTTTCGGGTGAAAAAAATGACTTAGTCTCAAAAGTTCCAAAAAATGTCCAGGACCTCAGGGGACACTATTGGCACCCTTAGAAAAACAGATCCGTTTTTCTAAGGGCTTAAAAAACGGATTGGTATGTGTGAACAAGGCCTATGGCTAAGTTCACATCTAAAGGGGCTTGCGTTTGCGTTTCTATGCGTTTTTGCACTGCAATAAATGCATAGAAATACAATGAAACACATGCGTTAATGCACCCATTGATTTCAATGGAAAACGCATTGAAAACACATGTAAAAACGCATGTCATTTTCTACAAACGCAGAACGCATGCGTTTTTGCAAACACAGACCAAAACGTTGCAGGACACAATTTGGGCTGCATTTCACGTTTTCTGAAGATGAAATGCGTTTTTATATGCGTTTTCAATGCATTTTTAATTTAAATCAATGGGTGCATTAACGCATGCGTTTGCAATGCCTTTTTGACACACCTGCTGTCAAAAATAGATTGCAAGCCAAGCGGAAACCAAATGCAGATGTAAAAAGGCCCTATATGTTATACTAGTTTCTGTAAAGACCTGTATATTTTTGGTTTACATTAAGCAATTTATGTATGTTAATAAACCATCTTGACTTGTTTAAATAGAAGTCATTCTTGTGAGACTAAATTCCACAGCCAAGAAAGTATCCCCTCTTAAATTTAGTGAACACAGCCTCACATATGGTGCTAGACTGGGGGCAACAGTCCAGAAGGCAGATGTGTGTATGATTGTAGTAGAGATTTGCTGTAGATCGAGAGGTCTGGGAAGTTCCGGGTGGAGCTGTATCAAGCTGTGGGAGACATTTGAGTACCTGGTACAGCAGCAGGCGGCATTGGACCTGTTCACACACTGTCTTGTAATGTTGGGAAAGACACAGAAGGCCCCAAAACTGAGTGAACATGAGGCGTGAGAATTCTGTAGGGGATTCCATTGAATGTAGCCCAAAAAGGGTTGGTTGACCAAAAGGGGGTGCAATCCCAAAAGAAGGCAATGGTCCAAAAAGGGATGGTTGCAGAAATGGGGGTTATGGCCCAAATAGGGTCAAAATCCCTAAAAAGAGGCAGCGTTTACACTCTGGTAAGGATATATTCTGCACAGAATGTAGCATTGCTGGACATTTAGTGGATTGATGTCCCCTGTCCCCTGCTCATGAAACAGATGGTCCACTGCCTGGAACAACAAGATTTATTCTTTGCATGTGCGGTCTACAGTATAGACTGCTCCTTTCAACTTGGCATCATGTCTGTGTTCCATGTGGCTGTATGGAGAATGTGTAACAGGACTCATAGAGCAGAGAAGTGAGGTGACCTTGGTAAGGGCCACACCTGAACTCTCTATGCTGTCTGGAAAGAAGACAGAGGTAAGTGGCATACATGGACATTAAGGAATTTTCAATTATCCAGTACCATGATGTTAGTGTAGTCCCAGATATATGGTATCCATTGTAAATAGGCTGGGGCTTAGAAACACTGTGGGCCTTGTGGATAGAGGGATAAGTGCAGTGGTATAACAATCACAGTCACAGAGGTCGAGGCTGAGATGGGGCCTGGACCTGTAGGGGGCCTGTGCCTCCAGCCACCCCTGCGACCGCCATCGCAGCTCCTGCTTTACATGGATGTGTGTTCCTGAGGACACACATCCACGTGACAGTGCGGCAGCACAGGTTCCGTGTATCAGGGAGAGTAGAGGAGGGGAGGGGAGCCTCCTACTTCCTGCTGCTGCTCCAACCCCTTACCTCCTCTGAGCTGCCGGCTTCCTGGCCTGCGTTCCACTGTGCTGCTGCCTCCTCCCACTTCCTGCTTGAGTGCACAGTGGAACGCCGGCTGGCAGCAACTCTTCCTCCTTCTCCTGAGGATTGAATCCTCAGTTTCTCCAAGAGGAGATGCCGGGGCAGTGAGGGAACCAGGAGAGATAAGGACAGATTTTTTTTTAAATAAGTGAGTGCAGTATGACCTGAGGAGTATGGGGGGGTCATATATAAGGCTGAACATAATACTGCACTATATAGGAGATATAAGACTGCACATAATATTGCACAATATGGGAGTTATAAGGCTTCACATAATACTACACTATATGGGAGCTATAAGGCTGCACATAATACTGCACTATAAGGGAGCTATAAGGCTTCACATAATACTGCACTATATGGGAGCTATAAGGCTGCACATAATAATACCCTATATGGGAGAAATAAGCCTACACATAATACTGCACTATATGGAAGATATAAGACTACATATATAATACTGCACTATATGGAGAGATGAGGCTGCATATATAAGGCTGCACTATATGGAAAGTTTTGAGACTGCACTATATGGAGAGCTATGAGGCTGTATTATCCTATATAAAGAGGCTATGAGGCTGCATTACACTATATGGAGAGGCTATGAGCTATGAGAATGCATTATACTATATGGAGAGGATATGAGGCTGTATTAAACTATGTGTAGAGGCCATGAGGCTGTATTATACTATACGGAGAGGCTATGAGGTTGTATTACACTATGTGGAGAGGATATGAGGCTTTATTATGCTATAAGGAGGGCTATGAGGCTGCATTATGATATATGCAGAAATGTGAGGCTGCAGTATATTATATGGAGAATAATGGGGGTTTATTATAATAATTGATTGACTATTGGGGCTACCTTATGAATGGAGGTCTATGGGATGTATTTAATACTTAGAGGACTATGGGGATACATTCTAATATATGGAGGAATATGGGGTGCATTATAATAATTGGACTACTATGGTGATGGGAGGAGGCGGACCATATAAACCAGGATGGTGGACATACAGTACAGACCAAAAGTTTGGACAGACCTTCTCATTCAAAGATTTTTTTGTATTTTCATGACTATGAAAAGTGTAGATTCACAATGAAGGCATCAAAACTATGAATTAACACATGTGGAATTATTTACTTAACAAAAAAGTGTGAAACAACTGAAAATATGTCTTATATTCTGGGTTCTTCAAAGTAGCCACCTTTTGCTTTGATTACTGCTTTGCACACTCTTGGCATTCTCTTAATGAGCTTCAAGAGGTAGTCACTAGAAATGGTTTTCACTTCACAGGTGTGCCCTATCAGGTTTAATAAGTGGGATTTCTCGCCTTACAAATGGGGTTGGGACCATCAGTTGTGTTGTGCAGACGTCTGGTGGATACACAGCTGATAGTCCTACTGAATAAACTGTTAGAATTTGCATTATGGCAAGAAAAAAGCAGCTAAAAAAAACGAGTGGCAGGGGGTGGCTGGAGGCACAGGCCTGAGATAGAGTGACCAGAGAGAGTTATGAGTCTACCCAACTTATGGACCTGACCTCTACTGTAGTGAACAACATTGTGACTGGTAGTGATAGCTCCAGAAAAGGTGGTCGACCCCAAGTTAGGTGGCAATATGTTGGTCCACAGTACCAGGGGAGTTACAATGACTTGCTTTTATTCACTTATGGATATTGATTTTAATTTTTGCATCAAATAAAGGCTGTTTTTTTTTTTATTTTCCTGAACCGTAATGCTGGAAACCAATTTTTTCCTGTGATATACTTCTCTCAGATGGGGATGGACTGATTCCGAGCACCGACCTCATATGAAAGCAGGATCGGGCAGACTCAGTCAGGTGAGCTGAAGACCTATTTTTCTTGTTATTCTCAATGACTCAAGGGTTGACAGTGACTCTAACAAGGGAGAAAGTGCGTGCAGTAAGGAAGGGCCAAGCAAGGAGGGAAAATCCTGCTTCCATCGCCGGAGGAGCAAGGTCCGCAGAGAGGCTGTACAAGTGGTCTAATTACAGAAAATAATATTTTGTGTGCTTGCTTTCCAAGTGTGTATACTTTTCAAGACTTTAAGGGTAGACAAAGGAGGATAAAGTGAAGTTCCAGTAGCATCCTCTGGTACTGTGGCAGCCATCAAAAAGCTGCAAGAGGAAAAGGACAAGACTAACAAAATCGTATGGGTGTTCTCTCCAATTTCTGAGCAAATAGCTAGTGGCCAATCAGTAGAGAGTACTACAGGGGAAGATGTCCTTGAGAGTGCTATAACAGAAGTGATGTGGAAGAATATTGGTGGAGAAAGCAACCATAAAGATCACAAAGAGTAGACTGTGGTTCCACCTAGCTCTGGAGGGTGGCTGAAGATGAAGCAGCCAATAAACCGGAGAAGGCAGTAGGTGAAGCTGCAGAAACTACAGGCAAAGATTTCCTTTAGAGCGCTATATCAAAAGAAACCCAGGAGAACTTTGGTGGAGAAAGCAACCACGAACTTCATGAAGAGCAGACTGAGGTTCCACTTAGGTCTCGGGGTGGCTAAAAATGAAGCAGCCAAGACCTCAGAGAAGGCAGAAGGTGAAGCTGCAGAAACTAAAGTGGATGATGCAGGGCCCTAAGAGAGGGTTGAAGGTATCATTGCCAGGCCTCACGAGAAGGCAGGAAGTGTAGAAGTGGAAGAAGTCACTGAAAAACTGAGGACTATACCAGAGGACTTATCCAGTGATGAAGGCTCAATTGGTCAAGAGGATGAAAGAGCAGAGTTAACTCTGAAGAAATGAGAGAGGGTGGACAAGTCCCCACAAGTCTGGTGGGGCGAAAGTAAGAATTGAGGTAATAATGAAGACATAGCACTTAGGAAAGATGGTATACTTTTGTTTGCTGTTTGAGGTACATTGGAGAGTCTTATAAATGTGCAGATTCTTCTGGAATATTCCATGGTATATCTTAAAGTACCATCACACACAGCAATATTGCTAGGCAATATCACTGGCAATTTGCTGATGGCAATGAAATCATGGACACATTGTTTTATTTTGTTGCTGTATACAAATAGAACAATGTCTCCATGATTTCACTGCAACCAGCAAATTGCCAGTGAAATTCCTAGAAACGTTGCCGTGTGTAAAGGTACCTTTATGAATGAGGTACTGGAGTCTGATAGTTCCTTTTTCACTAAGAAGATTTTGGTCACAGTAACAGACTGTATGTCAAGAGCTGAAGCAAAACGTTGACATATATGAATATTCCACCTCTAGTCTGTAACTGCATCAATTATTTGCTCTAACAATTCATGTGCTGTCTTCTTTTTATAGACATAGGTTAAATGACCATTAACCAATAAGAAATACCTTAACATTCTATAAGAACGTACAATAGTAATTTATCTGCCTACAATTCCACAGGCACTAAATAACTTCCTGACCCCGAATGAGAACATATTATGCAAAGAGCAAGTCTACAGATTTTCCAACAATAAATCAAATCTCTTACTGGATATTAACTAAATAAGACCTGATTGTATTGCTTACCTAATAGTACTGTGCACTTTTGATTTTAACCCCACCATGCACAACTTTGCTAGTCCATGTATAATTATTATATCTTTAGTTGTGACAATTGTATAATAATATATACAGGGTGAGCCATTTAATGGATACACTTAAATAAAATATGAATGGTTGGTGATATAAACTTCCTGTTTGTGGCAGATTAGTATATGGGAGGGGGAAACATTTTCCAGATGGATGGTGACCATGGTGGCCATTTTGAAGTCGGCCATCTTTGATCCAACTTTATTTTTCAATGGGAGGAGGGTCATGTGACACAAACTTATTGAGAATTTCATAAGAAAAACAAAGGTGTGCTTGGTTTTGGCATAACTTTATTCTTTCATGAGTTATTTTCAAGTTTCTCTTTGTTTACAGCCATTGACATGTCGCAGAGGTTCACATGTGAGGAGCGGATAGAAATTGTGTTGATATCTGGTGAACGCAGTACCCGGGTCATTGCAGCAGATTTCAATGCAAGACACTCTACGAGACCACCCATCTCCCATGCTACAGTTAGCAAATTACTTGCCAAATTTAGTGAAACAGGTTCAGTGTTGGATTTGCCAAAATGTGGATGCAAGAAAACTGTCAGTAATGAAGAAACATAAGTGGCTGTCCTAACTTCATTCAGCAAGAGCCCACAGTGTAGCACTCACCGCATATCACTGAGTGGCATCAGTCGAACATCCCTTTGGCGGATATTAGCTACTCACATATGGCACCCTTAAAAAATTCAGGTACTGCAGCATCTCAATGAGGATGACCCAGATCAGCGAACTGAATTTGCAGAATGGGCAAAACAAAAATTGAAACAGGACCCTCAGTTTACTAAGAACATTATGTTCAGTGATGAGGCAAATGAATGGTGAAGTTAACAAACAAAACCACCACTATTGGTCTGACACTAACTCACAGTGGATAGATCCCTCCAAGACTGTTGGAACACAAAAATTGATGGTTTGGTGTGGTATATGGGGTACAAAGATAGTGGGGCCATTCTTCATCAATGAAAACCTCAATGCCACTGGATATCTGAAATTGCTACATGATGATGTGTTGCCCACTTTATGCACTAAAGATGGCACATTCCCTGAGCTTTTCCAACAAGATGGTGCACCAACACATTATGGGTGTCAGGTCCAAGCATTTCTACATGAATAGTTTCCTGGAAAGTGGATTGGTCGTCGTGGGCCAGATGAATGACCACCAAGGTCTCCCAATCTAAAACCCTTAGACTTTTATCTTTGGGTCATCTGAAGGCAATTGTCTATGCTGTGAAGATACGAGATGTGCAGCATCTGAAATAACGAATGCTGGAAGCCTGTGCTAGCATTTCTTCTGCGGTGTTGCTATCAGTGTGTTAAGAGTGGAAGAAGAGGTTTGCATTGGCAATCCACCACAAAGGGCAGCACTTTGAACACATTTTATAAGTGGTCATAAACTTGTAAATATCTCATGAAGTAATGAAGTTACGTTCAAACCAAGCACACCATTGTTTTTTCTATGAAATTCTCCGTTTGGTGTGTCACATGACCCTCTTCCCACTGAAAAAATAAGGTTGGATTCAAAATGGGCAATTTCCAAATGGCCACCATGGTCACCACCCATCTGGAAAAGTTTTCTCCCTCCCATATACTAATGTGCCAGAAACAGGAAGTTGATATCACCAACCATTCCCATTTTAGTTAGGTATATCCACATAAATGGCCCTCCTTGTACTTTGATATCCACGGGAATCCCTGATTTTGTGAATATATTCAGTGTCTCAAGAGTTAACTTTAATCTCTCAAGTTTTCAACCTTTGTTGGCTAGGCTTTTTAAAGAGGACCTGTCATTCCCCTGGTGCTTTCCAAAGTGAAAGCACCACTAAATGCAGCATGTAGCAAGTAGACAGTAACCGCATTGCTCCGGATTACACATCCTGAGCAATCCGGTTACCGCATTGCCATTGACAGAACACAATTTTGATAAAAAATGTGTCTGAAGGCAATTGCGTTTGCCACATTCGGATCTGGTGTGGTTAACGCAATTGCCTTGCCAAATATGTCCCCAGCCTAAAAGATGGGTTTGCATCTTAAGGCTGGGTTACATGTGACGATGTGCCAGCGACCTGAAAAACGATGGGGATCGCTGGCAAATAGCTATCTGATTGCTGGTCAGCTGTCACACAGGCAGATTCAGCAGCGATCACCCAGTCTGCGCCCGACACCCGACGGCCGCTATGATCGTTCAGGGTCTCGGGCACAGACTGGGGACCGTTGGTCGTTGACCCGTCATGCATGCTGATGCATGCGTGACAGCGGCAGACCAGCGACCGAAAAATGGTCCTGGCCATTTCGCAATGACCAGTGATCAGCGAGCTGATCGCTGATCATTGTGGGATGCCACATGCAGCGACGTCGCTACGAGGTCACTGCAACATCACAAAAGCATTGACGTTGCAGCAATATCGTTAACGATATGGCTGCATGTAATGGGCCCTTTAGGTCATGATGGGTCTTCAAAAAGTACAATAACCCTAAACATACTTAAAAAAGCATCCAGAAATGGATGGAAACAAAGTGCTGCAGGGTTGTGAAGTGGCTAACAAGATGTTCAGATCTAAAGGCCCAGTTACACACACACATAATTGTGCAGAGATTGTTCGCAGATCTCTGGTTGCAGTGAAATCATGGACACGTTGTTCCATTTTGTGGCCATGTACAAATTGAACAATCCCATTAAATACCTATGGAGAGATCTTAAAATTTCTGTTAAAAAGGCACCCTTCAAATATGAGCGACCTGGAGCAGTGTACAAAAAGTCAGAGGTCAAAAATTCCATTTGAGAGATGTAAAAAGCTTGAAGGTTGTTATAGGAAGCATTTGATTGCAGTTATCTAAGTTGAGGGTTTCATCAATTTTGCCCGGCCAATTTTCTGTTTTGTGTAAAATTATGTCAATTTTTTTCTCAGATTACTTTGTGTTGTTCCACATCTACTGTGTTTCCCCGAAAATAAGACACTGTCTTATATTAATTTTTGCTCCGAAAGGTGTACCATGTCTTATTTTCGGGGGGTGTCTTATATTAGCCAAAAAAAAAATTGACAGAAAAGCAGCCTCCCATCCCAGTACCGTATCCCACTGCAGCAGCCTCCCATTATCTCAGTACTGTATCCCACTGCAGCAACCTCCCATCCCATTACCGTATCCCACTGCAGCAGCCTTCCATTATCCCAGTACTGTATCCCACTGCAGCAGCCTCCCATCTCAGTAATATATCCTACTGCAGCAGCCTCCCATTATCCCAGTACTGTACGGTATCCCACTGCAGCAGCCTCCCATTATCCCAGTACTGTACGGTATCACACTGCAGCAGCCTCCCTTTATCCCAGTACCGTACTGTATCCCATTGCAGCAGCCTCCCATCCCAGTACCGTATCCCAGTGCAGCCTCCCATGTGTCTACACACACACCACACACACACACACACACCACACACACACTTTCACTTTCTTATCGTATTTCTTTCTTTTCACATTCTTTCCTCTGCGGTGCTGCTTTGGTGGTGCACAGTGCAGGACACTGGGCCAATCAGAGCGCAGGAGCCCTGGGCCAATCAGAGTGCAGGAGCCCTGGGCAAATCAGAGTGCAGGAGCCCTAGGCCAATCCCAGCCCAGGAACAATCAGAGGCTACTGACGTCAGCTGGCCCATGATTCCTGCGCTGTGATTGGCGCAGGACTTATGGGCGGAGACTGGCACAGAGCTCCGGAGCTGTGATTCATGGCTGCCCTCCTGGGCTGTGAGCACTGCAGCGCGGCAGAAGAGCGGTACAGAGTGGCGGGCACCAGACAGCGGGGAGCGAGACACAGATACATGCCCTGGTCTTGTGATCAGTGGCATGCTGAGGAGGTACGCCTTATAATCGGGGGGTGCCTTATATTAGGAGGTAGGGCACCCAAAGCATGCCTTACTTTCGTCAGGCGCCCTATTTTCGGGGAAACAAATTATGGCCAGGGTTACACATACCATCTATTTTTGGCTTAAAGGGATCCTGTCACCTCCAGAATGCCTCCTAAGCTAGCAAAACATGTCCCTGAACCATCCTATCACTAGTCTCACACTTCTTTTGTCTCCTAAAAGCATCCTGTGAAAGTGCATAAAAACGTTTTAATGCTCACTAATTAGTGATTATAATTAGCAGAGGCTATATTATTTAGTCACCAGGGCAGGCTGTTTTGCAGCCTCGAGGATCCACCCTCTGTCTGTGTGCTCTGCTTGTGCTCTGCTTGTGCAGGCATTATCCTCCCCCCTCTCTATCACTCACAGAATGCAAATCATTAGTCCTGCCTTCAGCTGCACATCACAGCAGCACAGACTGAGTGAGGGTGGATCCTCTAGGCTGCAAAACAGCCTGCCCTTGTGACTAAAGAATATAGCCCCTGCTAATTATAATCACTAATAAGTGAGTATTAAAACGTTTTTATGCACTTTCACAGGATGCTTTTAGGAGACAAAAGAAGTGTGAGATTAGTGATGGGATGCTGCAGGGACATGTTTTGCTAGCTTAGGAGGCGTTTTGGAGGTGACAGGATCCCTTTAAATTCATTTTTGGAATCATTTTGGTAATTTTATTTTTCAAAGTCCAAAAACGCATCTGCGTTAACGCATGTGTGTTTGCGTTGTTCAAAAACGAAATGTGTAGCTAGCTAGCAGCGTTTTTGGGTGCATTAAAAAAAACACATGCTTTTTTTAACATGGGACCCTATAGGAGATGCATGCGTTAACACATGGTACATATAGGTACCATGCGTTAACGCATTGCGTTTTTTAGATGTAATAATGTAATTTCCCAAAAACAGAATCCGGTTTTGGAAAGGGGAAAAAACTGATGGGCATGTGTGGCCCTGGCCTATGACATAACATGTGCAAATGCAATAATTTCCTTAGAAAAATACTTATTTTTCTGGAATAATTTAAAGGGTGCCAACATTTTTGGACATTACTGTATATCCCTAAATTCACTTTCCCCTATGTCTTTATCTAATGCCTATTACAATGGTGACAATACTCCTTTTCTTAACGATGACCTATTTCTCAAGATATTTAAGTGCATATGTCAATTGCACATACTAAAATCTATTATAATAAAACTCTAAGGCTACTTCCGTCAGGATGTAACGGTATGGTACGTCACATCCTGGCTGAAGTAGCCTCTACACCCACTGTGGGTGTTCTAATATGGCCTCCTGCACACACACACACATACACATACACATGCACACACCTCCATGCACTGTTTGCTATGCTTACCTCCTCCGTTCCGCCGACATGTTGCCGCCCCCGGACTACTGGATCCAATAGGGCGTCCGGGAAGTCTCGCGATTGCTGCCGTACAGTGCTCCATCCTCCCTCACGCCGCTGCTTTGTCCTCCATACTCCTCCTCCACCCCCGCTCGGTGCTCTGTCCTCCCCCTGCCTGTGCTGTTCCATCCTCCTCCACCGCTTCCTCCTCCTTCCTTTGTCCTCCTCCCCTCCGCCACTCCATCCTCCATCCCCGCCCTGCCTGTGCTGCTCCGTCCTCCCCCACCCCACCGCTTTGTCCTCCGTCCTCCTCCCCCCCGCCGCTCTGTGCTCCATCCTCCCCCTGCCGCTCCCTCCTCCCCCACCCCACCGCGTCCTCTTCCTTCCTTTGTCCGCCTCCCCTCCGACACTCCATCCTCCGTCCTCCCCCAGTCTCTGCTGCTCTGGCCTCCCCCACCCCACCGCTTTCTACTCCATCCTACTCTCCCCTGCCACTTTGTGCTCCATCCTCCCCTTGCCGCTTCATCCTCCCCCTGCCTGTGCCGCTGCATCCACCCCCACCCCACTGCTTCCTCCTACTTCCTTTGTCCTCCTCCCCTCCGCCACTCAACACTCCGTTTCTCCCCTGCCTGTGCTGCTCCATCCTCCCCCACCCCACTGCTTCGTCCTCTGTCCTCCTCCCCCCAGCCGCTCTGTGCTCTATCCGAACTCTGTCTGTGCCACTCCATCCTCCCCCACCCCACCGCTTCCTCCTCCTTCCTTTGTCTTTCTCCCCTCCGCCACTCCATCCTCCGTCCTCCCCCTGCCTGTGCTGATCCATCCTCCCCCACCCACCGCTTTGTCCTCTGCCCACCTCCCCAAGTCCTCAGACAGTTCTTTGGTCTTCTTTCTTTTCTCCATGCTCAATGTGGTACACACAAAGACACAGGACAGAGGTTGAGTCAACTTTAATCCATGTCAGCTGGCTGCAAGTGTGATTTAGTTATTGCCAACACCTGTTAGGTGCCACAGGTAAGTTACAGGTGCTGTTAATTACACAAATTAGAGAAGCATCACATGATTTTTCTAACAGTGCCAATACTTTTGTCCACCCCCTTTTTTATGTTTGGTGTGGAATTACGGTATATCCATTTTGGCTTTAGGACAATTCTTTTTGTGTTTTTTCATTGAAGACAAATTAAATGAAGATAATAATACCAAAGAATTTGTGATTGCAATCATTTTCAGGAAGAAACCGAGTATTATCTGACAGAATTGCAGGGGTGTCAATACTTTTGGCCACAACTGTAGATTGCAAATTATTATTCTTTTATCAGCCACAATTCTTTAAAAAAGTGCCAAACGAGGGTAAACATAACCCTTGGCCTGGGGACCTGTCTCAAGAAGCTGCTTAGGGTCTGCTTTATGATGGAGTTTGGGTTATCTTGGTCAAAGATGCTATTTAAGGGTCTTAGAGGAGCACACCACCCACCTAAAAATACAAAGTTTTCAACTTTTTATTTCATTGTTATTCCACGTTATGATGCAAGTAGCTTCTCTATTACATTAAAGGGGTACTCCAATCTCCAAGATCATGTCAAAATATGTAGTACTGTAGGTTTAAAAATAATATTATCAAATGCCCTCAATTAGAAATGTAGTATCTACTCTATAATTGCCGTAGGCAAAATCGTGTCGGCCCCCGAAAACGCCGTGGCTTTGTCACTATGTGACGTCACCACGCGCGAGCAATGGCCGCGAAGCGGCCATTGCGAGTCGCTGGCCGAAAATAGAACCAGAGGCTCGGCCACAAACTTAGCGATTTACCGCTGAGGTAGCGCGAGCAATGGCCGCGAGGCCATTGCGAGTCGCTACCTCAGCCGCCGCACCTGCCGCAACTCCCCCTATACTTTCAATGGGGATCTATTGCGACTCGCTGTGTAGCGCGAGCAATGGCCGCGAGGCCATTGCGAGTCGCTACCTCAGCCGCCGCACCTGCCGCAACTCCCCCTATACTTTCAATGGGGATCTATTGCGACTCGCTGTGTAGCGCGAGCAATGGCCGCGAGGCCATTGCGAGTCGCTACACTTGCGGCGCGGTTGCGGTAATCCCCATAGAAAGTATAGGGTGAGTTTGCCCGCGAAAATCCCGTGGCTGACTGTGCTGTTGCTGGGTAGCAACCCATTTTGCCTACCAATCACCATACTCCCCTTTGTCTACCAATCACTATGCTCCCACCTGCCGCAATTTTATAGTGTTTACTTTAAGTTTTCCTCACAAATTATTCCTGCCTTGGTGATCCTGTGGGACGGACGTCGGCAAACCAGTGCTGGAACCTCATCCCTACAAGACATCTTTTTGGGCCGATATAATCGATTAGTAATTATTATTAATTATTAATATTATTATTAGTGTTAATATTAATTATCATTATTAATCGATTATGGCTTGGTGATCCTGTGGGACGGACGTTGGAAGACCAGTGCTGGAACCTCATCCCTTCAAGATCAGCTAAGATATCTTTTTGACTCTATATAATTGATTATTCATTATGATTATTTATTAATATTATTGTTATTAGTGTTTATATTAATTATTATTATTAATATATTATTAATATTATTATTATATATTGATATATTCATAATGATATATCTTTTTGGCCCAATATAATTGATTATTCATTATCATTATTTATTTATATTATTATTATTATT
>JARQOC010000005.1:264324297-264371797 GCA_033576535.1 Allobates femoralis
AACAAGAACAGACAAGATTGCTTCTGCCATGACAAGACATCAATTGTCTAAAGTCAAACGTTTACAAATTATGTCACCTACCTCAAAACAACGCCGTTTGGCCCATTTGGCTGCCTTACAGCGTCAACTACGCCAAAAAAAAAACCTCCGTAAGAAGTCTCCAGTCACTACTTCTTTTCTTGAATGTGTTGACAGTTCTACACAGCCACGCCTTATTTATGTAGGCATCTACAAAAAAGGTCATCTGTTGCTCACTTCACCTATGTCATCAATCCCTATTGGCTTTACTGATGACGATACTGGTATTTTAGAACATACCTGTGGGCCCATGAATGTGTTATGTCAACATTGTGAAGCACAACATTTTGAGGCTGAAAGGCCATCTGATGGACAGTTCTCCCTTTGTTGTCACAAGGGCAAAGTTAAGGTACCATTACCTCAGTACCCTGAGCTCTTCACTACTTTACTGAAAGGAGACAGCCCATATAGTAAAAATCTCATGGACAATATCAGGAGCATTAATAGTTCCTTTGTATTTGCTTCCATGGGTGCAAGTGTTTCTCAACCACCTGGACACGGTCCGTACTGTTTCCGGATTCACGGCCAAATTTACCATAGAACTGGAACTCTCCACCCCGCTGAAGGTCAAGTTCCAGCATATGCACAGCTGTATATTTTGGATAGTGCTACTGCTACTGAACAACGCCTACAGTCTCCAGAAAATCTCAAGTGTAATCCAGCCTTGATGAGAATTATTGCTGAGCAATTGGAAGGTATTAATCCCTTTGTTTCAGCTTACAAAATGTTACGGCAAGTGGAGGAAGAGGAAGAACAGAAAGCATTCGAACATGGCACAAAAATGCCTAATATCATCATGGCAATTAAACAAGACAGAGAGCAAGACCCAAGACGTTATAACAACCCTACTGTCCATGAAGTCGCAGTCATCTTTGAAAACGCTGATGGAGAGCCACCATTTAATAGAGACATTTTAATACATCTAAAACCAGACATAAATAATCCGTTGGCCCCCAAAACACAGCAAATAAGTATTTTACACAGTAATTTGGATGCATTACTGTATCCATTGTTTTTCCCTCATGGAGAGCAAGGGTGGCATGAATCACTCATGCACCAAGGCCAAAATGTTCGCAGGGTGACACAGCTGCAGTATTACTGTTATTTGCTGTCAGTACGGACAGAATTCAATCCTGTCCTTAATGGAGGTAAACTGACACAGCAGTACTTGGTGGATGCCTATGTTAAGATCGAGGCCAATCGTTTAAATTTTATACGACAACACCAGAAGGATTTGAAGGTGGAAGATTATTGTCTCCTTCAAGAACATTTGCTGAGAAAATCCGTAGAAAAAGGAATCCCCATTGGCAAAACCGTAATTTTACCATCTTCCTTTGAGGGAAGTCCCCGAAACATGCAGCAGAGGTATCAAGATGCCATGGCGATTGTAACTAAATTTGGAAGACCAGATCTTTTTATAACGATGACCTGCAATCCGAAATGGAGTGAAATTGCAACCAATTTACAGCCATGGCAGCGTGCTGAACATCGCCCGGATTTAGTGGCCCGTGTATTCAGGATTAAACTTGAAGCCCTTTTGAAAGATATTAATTCTGCATTATTTGGCAAGGTTTGTGCTATGGTTCATGTGATAGAATTTCAAAAGCGAGGCCTACCACATGCTCACATTCTAATTATTCTGGATGCCAACTCAAAACTAAGAACTGAGGTGGAAGTGGACAATACTGTTTGGGCTGAAATTCCTGATCCATCACATTACCCTGTGCTCCATCAAATTGTCATGCAACACATGATCCATGGCCCCTGTGGACAACACAATCCCAATTCTCCATGTATGGAGAATGGAAAGTGTAAAAAAGCTTTTCCCAAACAGTTTCAAAACAAAAACTGTTATACCTGAGGATGCATATCCAAGTTATCAAAGAAACGAAGGACCTTCTTTTCAACACCATTCCAAGATGATTGATAATTCTTGGGTGGTTCCATATAACCCTTTCCTTCTATTAAAATATAAGTGCCATATCAATGTGGAAATATGTGCTTCCATTCAGAGCGTAAAATACCTCTTTAAATATGTGTACAAAGGTCATGACAAAGCCAATGTGGAAATTTGTGAAACCAACATCAGACACGATGAAACTCATAAATTCATGGATTCCAGATATGTCAGTGCACCAGAGGCAGCTTGGCGAATCTTTGCTTTCCCAATGCATAGACAATCTCACAGCATTATTCGTCTTGCAGTACATCTGCCTCATTCACAATCACTTTTTTTTCACGAGGGTGATTCTGCGGACAACATCAGTTATTCAATGGACAGACAATCAACACTCATGGCCTACTTTACCCTCAATGAGAATGATCCCAATGCTCGGGAGTACTTATATCGTCAAATTCCTGAGCATTATGTTTGGAAAGAAGGTGCATGGGAAGTTAGAAGGAGAGGAGGTGCTTCAGTCATTGGTAGACTCTACACTGTTAGTATTCAAGAACAAGAACGTTATTTTTTAAGGCTGTTGTTACTCCATGTTAAAGGAGCTATAAGTTTTGATAACCTTAAGACTGTTAAGGAAGTCACATACCCAACGTTTAAAGAGGCGGCATTAGCCCTTGGATTGCTCTTCGATGACAGTGTTTGGAGAAAAACTTTATTGGATGCCTGTGTTCTCAATATGCCTGCACAGCTCCGTGACATGTTTGCATATATATGTGTCTTTGGTCCTCCTAATCATCCCCTGGAGTTGTGGCAAGAATTTAAACAACACTTCGTTCAAGATTACTGCCATGCCTACCACCCTGACACTGATGATTGTGAGCATTGTGAAGGATATGCCATGACTGATGTTGAACATGTTTTAAAATTTCATGCTAAACATTTTATTGATTTTAATCTGCCACGCCCAAAAAGAAAACCACACATTCGTCCTCAATACAACAAAGAAGAAGAGTTAGTAAGAGCACATGAAATGAAAGCCACCTTAAATGATCAACAACGTTTGGCCTATAATGCAATCCATAAAGCTTTAGAGGATACAATTGATAAGCCAAAGTGCTTTTTCCTTGACGGTCCCGGTGGAAGTGGGAAAACATATCTCTATCATCTATTGATTCATGAACTGAGAGGAGAAGGAGAAGTTGTCTCACCTGCAGCCAGTACAGGGATTGCTGCTAATCTATTGCAAGGAGGAAGAACTATCCATTCACTGTATGGCATACCAATACCAATTAATGAGACATCCGTTTCCAGAATCAAAAATGATACTGATGCGGCCCAACATTTGAAGACTACCAAACTCTTCATCATCGATGAGTCTACTATGTTGTCAAAATACGCTTTGCATGTAATTGATCAATTATTACGGGATGTCATGACAACTGATGTCTCCAAGAAAAATAAATTACCCTTTGGAGGGAAAGTCATTGTTCTGGGAGGAGACTTTCGGCAGTGTCTTCCTATCATCTCTCATGGAACAAGGACAGACATCGTAGAGAGCTGCATTAAATATTCACGACAATGGCAGCTTTTTAATCAATTGCCGCTCATTAACAACATGCGCTCCATTGATTCTGAATATAGCAATTGGTTAATTCAATTGGGAAATGGAGAATTGTCCAATGATTACAACCTTGGTGATGATGTTATTGAGATCCCGCAAGACATGATCTGCACTGGCTCTTTAATCTTGGACATATTTGGTGAAAACATTGTCATTGATGTGAATAATGACAAAAGTATTCAGAATGCTGCATCACATGCCATTCTTTGTCCCAAAAATGACGCTGTGGATTTGATCAATTCAAAAGTGATGGATTGTATTCCTGGAGAATACATGGAATATATGAGCCATGATTCCATTGATCCAGATGAGACGGAAAATCCCGAACAATATCCCGTGGAATTTCTGAATTCTCTAACACCAACAGGAATGCCTTCTCATCTCCTGAAATTAAAAGTTGGTACAATTATAATGCTTTTGCGTAATTTTAACAGCAGAAAAGGACTTTGCAACGGGACTCGGATGATTATTATTGCTTTGTTTGACAACTTGATACAAGCAAAAGTAATTTCTGGCTCGGATGAAGGAAATGTAGTCTTCATTCCAAGAATTGATCTCTGCCCATCAGAGACTGGATTGCCTTTCAAACTAAGACGTCGGCAATTTCCCGTGAAGCCTGCCTTTGCCATGACCATAAATAAATCCCAAGGACAAACTTTGGAGAAAGTGGGGATTTATTTGCCAGAACCTGTTTTTGGTCATGGACAATTATATGTGGCTTTCTCACGTGTGAAGAGACGATGCAATGTGAAGGTCAAAGTGGTGGATTCATGCATTCAAGGCAAATTGGTGCCTAACTGTGAGAAAGTCTTCACCAAAAATATTGTCTATCGAAATATTTTGGGATGAACTTTTGCATATTTTATATTTTTACCTTTTCTATTTAAAAAAAAAAAAAAAAAAAAAAAATTAGTTTAGTCTTTTCAATTTCAGTTTTTTATGTGCATAGTTTATACAATGTTTGTGGAAAAACACATTTCAGATTTCATTGGAGATGTGTATCATTCTGATTTTCTCACAGGGTGATAGAAACCACTATTTAAAGCTCCAGTGCTTTACGTGCTGAGAGATTTGATTCTTATTCTTTAAAGGGAGAGGTTTTTGTGAACAGCTAAGAGACGGGTGGGACGGCTGTTCACACACATCTCATTAGCAAGGTGTGTTCCACATGTTTAGATAGATAGGGACAAACATAAATTATTAATTAGATTCTACCACGAAATTTTTCTTAGATTTTTTCACTTGTTGAGGAATATACTAAATGATAATAATTGTTCATGAAGGACTCACCAAGAACATACTTGCTGTAATTTTCATAATTGCATATATGTAATTTGTACTTAACTTGCGGTTTGTGCAGACAACATAGTTGCGGCAGTGTCATCCACATCAATTGCAGTCACCTGTGGTTAGTTAGTGGATGCATCTTATGCACCTGCTGAAGCTATGTTAACTCCATTTACTACAAGTTTTTTTGTTATTGCACGGATATTGCTGCAAGTCTGTAGTTGGTAACTCCTTCTGTATCAATTTACAAAATTTTATTATTTACATCACAATCCTCAAAAAATCTAAGAAAAATCCAGCTATTAAAAATATCTAAATTATATCAATTCGGATTTAGTTAGAGTAGGTCCCACCAGGCGTAAGGGCATCTTGACGCGATTGGTGGGCTGACACAAAGTGGCTGATACATATATTAGTACTGTTAATTCATAAATTCAAAAAATTGACATATTAAGAAGTATTGCTACTTTGTGTTCTAAGACCCTTACAACATAATAGTTCAATTTTCCTTAAATGATATCAACCGTACTAATATATGTAGTTGGTGTAAAGATGTCATTGGAATAATTGGATTATTATTTGAAAATCTAAAAAAAAAATTAAAAATATTCTAGACACCCGATGCATTTGCATCGGGCTCACAGCTAGTACTGTAATATTTGGACTAGAAGAAACATATTTACACACAAATTTTGGGGGAAGTGAGGGTGTGTCTTATAGTCGAGATGTATAGTACCTGGCTGTAGCTAGGGGGGAGCAGCGGTGGTGAATCGGGTCACCTGAGGCAGGAGCGGGTCATTGGAGGCAGAGTTGCTGCCGATGATCATGTGTGCCAACTGTTTAATTCAATATTCACTGCTTCCCTCACTTATCACTTCTTAGCACAGGAGCCATTGCTGAGAGGTGGGCAGCATGATGGGCAGCAGGAGTAGCGCATATTAAATCCTCTTAAATAGTGGTCACACGTGATCACTTATCTCTGCTGCAGGTGATCATGTGTGTGGATATTCACTACTTCCCACGCATTATCATGGGCTTGGGAGCAGTGCATATCCCGGAATGGAAGTTAATACTCATCATCCATTTCTACCCCACAGCATCATAAGATCATCTAATGCTGGAAATTGATGGCATATGGAGTGTGGAGCTTGACAGTGATGTCATTTCTGCATGCTCACACGCTGATCAGCTGCTGGCATGAGAACACATAAGAGGATATTGTTAAGATGCCATGGAGTGATGGATGGTGAGTATAGTCATTTATTTTTTTTTAAGCGTGTGCCATGATGGGGGATCCTATATACCAGGTTGAGGGACATATACCAGACCATATACCAGAATAGTCCACATATACCTGGATGGGTAACATATACCAGGATGAGGCACGTATACCAGGATATGGGCCATATACCAGGATCGATAGTGCACATATACTTGGATGAGTAACATATACCAGGATGAAGCACATATACCAGGATATGGGCCATATACCAGGATCAGGCACACATAAAAGGATAGGGTAAATATTAAAGGATGGGGCATGCATGCTAGAATATGGGTTACATATCATGATGGGGGATATCATATACCTATATGGAGGCTATATACCAGGATATGGTCCATATACAAGAATATGGGCCATATACCATGATGAGACACATATACCAGGATATAAGCTATAAAGCAGGATAGGGCACATTTATAGCCAAAACACGCACGAGACCGGGAGATTTGCCACATAAGCCTGCACCTGAAATAGGGACGTCATCCTAGGAAGGGATTGTTAAGTACCTAGTTGAAAGTACTATGATTAAAACAGAAGTAGAGGATTCTGGATTCACTTCTATTTCTCAATGAGGATTGCACTTTAATCTTGATTTAAAGAGATACCTTAAGAAGGCATCTTTCGACCATTTCAGAGATCTTCTCTTTTCTCACATCTTGCTACCTCCACTTAAGGTGTCCTATTAGACCTTGCAGCATCTGTCATTGAACATCAGATTTTATGAAATTACCAATCACTATGTTTGATCATAGTGTCAGTTTTGATTGGAGAAAGGCAGAGAGCCAAAACGTTATCAACTGTGAATGACCATAGAAATAAAAAACCTTTTTTGCTGCAATATCATCTCTTTTCCTTTTTTTGTGCCTGAGAATAAAATACTACTACTGACTTCAATTTTCTCCAGAGCACCAATTTACCAGTGAGCCAGGTGATCCCAATATGAATATACCAGGATGAGGTCCATATAAAAAAATATAGGTCACATTCCAGGATGGGGCACATGTACTAGATTGGGCCATATATACTAGGATGGGGGACATATACCAGTATGGGAACCATATATACCAGAATGGGGGCCATATAAAAGGATGAGGGACATATATCAGGATTAGAGACACACACACATATATGTATGTATATATATATATATATATATATATATATATATATATAATATATACATATATGTGTGTGTATATATGTGTATATATATATATATATATATATATATATATATATATATATATATATCAGGATGGGGTACATTTAATAGGATGGCAAACATGTATAGCTGGAAGAGTAAATTAGTACAGAATTTGAGGACATTACCCCGATGACAGTTTCAGCAACAAATCCCCCACCCCATAACAATGCATTATGACCACATTTTTTGTTTCAAACATTTTTTCCCTATTTTCCTCCTCTAAAACCTGGGTACGCCTTATAGTCTGGTGCATTGTATAGTCCGAATAATACAGTAGTTATTATGATTAGCTAGGTTGTTTGCCGCATGCTCAATGCGTTACAGTAGCTTAGGTACCCAGGGTTACAACCACGTATTTAGTGACTGAGTTAGGTATCTAGCTGCCAATGGCCGTAAACATGGATACCTAAGGTCCTGCAATGGCTAGCACATGACACAAGCAACATAGCTAATCAACAAACTATACTACATTTTGAATAGGAGACATTGGCTATTAATATTATTTTCACACCTATTTCATATTGGAATAGGATCTTGGGGATGGCAATACCCCTTTAAGTGTTTTTAACAGTCTTGTTGTACAGTCACATAATCTAATTCAGACATGACTGAAGGTTCCTATAAATTTATTAAAATAACAAATCATGTGTTTAGGGTGAATGGTTCCTATCAATTTTCTTGTCCAACAATGAGAAAGCTAAAACAAGTAATTAATTCAGCATAAAGTGCATTGCTATTTTAAGAGATTATAATTAATGATGTTGTGTTGTTGGCATATGTTTTACTGTTAATAAACCCAGCTTAATACATGCAAATGTCTATTAAATAACTCAAAATAGTAAGTAATGAGGTGGAAAAAAATCAAATGTATGAGGTGAACTAAATCCATCTGGTATCCTTAGTCATCCTTGCACATAATCTTTTTGATATAAACTAATGAATATATGGATGAATAATTCGAAACAAACATATCCCATGTACTATTACAAGTTAATGACTATAACAAGATAGAACGAGAAAATGAAAATTGCTTCTATTGTTTTTTATCATCCTGGTAATTCACTAACAAATTCCTGTTAAGCCTTCAGAATGTCATATCTTTTACAAAAAACATGGACACATGCTATACAGTTATAATAAAATATATTTTCATTATTGAGAAGATTCATAAAAAAATATGAGGGGGAGATTACAATAGGAAACTATTTAATAGTGAGTTACATAATATATTCTCATTAAAAATACTATTTCTCCACTAGGATTATATATCCAGCATGATCAGATTTTTATATATTACAGTTTATATGAATTCACAATATTATAATTTTTTGTTTAAAACAACATAAACATTTTGTACATCTATCATCATACATATGTACATATATATATATATATATATATATATATATATATATATATATATATACATATAAATCATGATCCAAATTATTATGCAAATTGTTTTTAAGTGTCATAGGGTTTTTTATTGTCAATGAAACCCGTTGATGGTATTGTGTCCCAGGGTTCTTTGGATCACTGAAGTCAATCTCAAATACCTGTGATAATTAGATTGGCAGGTGAGCCCAATAAAAGGAAAACTGGGTGTTCCACAATATTACGCAGGCCACAGTTTTCAAGTAACATGGTAGAGAAAAAGGATCTCTCTGCTGCCGAAAAGCAACAAATAGTGCAATGCCTTGGACAAGGGATGAAAACATTTGATGCTGCACGAAAACTTAAGTGTGATCATTGTACTGTGAATAGTGATGGGCGAATCCTAAATTACTCGGAATCGCTTGACTCTAGCGAGTCCGAGCCCAGGACTCGCTACTCGTTGCGAGTCTAGCGAGTCCAATGTTAATGAATGGGGAAGCGAGTAATAGCGAGTAATGTGCGATTTACAAATCACAGATGTGTCTCGGAAGCTTCAGCCTGAAGCAATCCTAGTTTTGCCATTGATTTGCATTGGACTCGTTTACTGTGCAAGTAATCGCTGGGAAACTCCCACAGATAAGAGTCCTGTCTGCTCTGTGTGCTGGCTGCCGCAGCTCCAGGGTCCTAGAGCCCGCCTGCTGCCTGATGTAGCAGAGCTGAGATTGTTCTCAGTCTGCTCATTCCCTGTGCATAGACATCTATATTTATGCACAGGGATGAGCAGAGAGGACATCGCGTTTTGGACTGCGTCGGACGGAAAAGGATTTTTTAAATTAAAGATGGAGTCCCTAATGGCTTTTTTTTTTATTTCTAATAAAAAAATTTCTCTGTGTTGTGTTTTTTTTAAAACAATTTAATAGAAATTCATGGCGGTCATGTCTAATATTGGCGTGACCGCCATAAATTTTGGGCTTAGGGCCAGCTGATAATACAAAGCTGGCCCTAACCTCTTTATTACCCAGCGTGCCACCGCCACCAGGGCCACTGGAAGAGCGGGGTTCAGCGCCAGAGGATGGCGCTTAAATGAACGCGCCATCTTCTGGGGCGGCTGCGGGCTGCAATTTGCAGCGGGGGGTGCCTAGAAAGCTTGGGCATCCCTGCAATGCAGATTCCAGCCCCCAGCTGCTTAGCTGTACCTGGCTAGACATAGAAATTGCGCGGAGCCCCACGCATTTTTTTTTTATTATTTCATGAAATTCATGAAATAATAAAAAAAAAAGGGCTCCCCTATATTCTTGTGTCTGGCCAGGTACAAATAGGCACCTGGGGGTTGGGGGCAGCCGTCGCTGCCTGCTGGATCCGGCTGGTTCCAGAAATACGGCGAAGCCCATGTAATTTTTTTTCTGAAAAATCAATAAAACAATCCTAAAAAAGGGACTGCATCTTTATTAACCCCTCACCCATGGTCCAGGGGTTAATAAAGATGCAGTCCCTTTTTTAGGATTGTTTTATGGATTTGTCAGAAAAACATTTCACGCGGCCTTCGCCGTATTTCTGGAACCAGCCGGATCCAGCAGGCAGCGACGGGCTGCCCCCAACCCCCAGGTGCCTATTTGTACCTGGCCGGACACAAGAATATAGGGGAGCCCTTTTTTTTAATTATTTCATGAATTTCATGAAATAATAAAAAAAAAATGCGTGGGGCTCCGCGCAATTTCTATGTCTAGCCAGGTACAGCTAAGCAGCTGGGGGCTGGAATCCGCAGCGCAGGGATGCCCAAGCTTTCTGGGCACCCCCCGCTGCAAATTGCAGCCTGCAGCCGCCCCAGAAGATGGCGCATTCATTGAAGCGCCATCCTCTGGCGCTGAACCCCGCTCTTCCAGCGGCCCCGGTGGCGGTGGCACGCTGGGTAATAAAGGGGTTAATACCAGCTTTGTTATACAAGCTGGTATTAAGCCCGAGATTCTTAATGTCAGGCCACGTTTGACCCAGCCACTAAGAATCTCCAACAAAGGGTTAAAAAAACACAACACAGAGAAAATTTTTTATTTGAAATAAAAAAAAAAGCCATTAGGGACTCCATCTTTAATTAAAAAAATCCTCTTCTGTCCGACGCAGTCCAAAACGCGATGTCCTCTCTGCTACATCCCCTGTGCATAGATATAGATGTCTATGCACAGGGAATGAGCAGACTGAGAACAATCTCAGCACTGCTACACCATCTCTGTGAGCAGGCGGGCTCTAGGGCCCTGGAGCTGCGGCAGCCTGCACAGAGAAGACAGCTGGACTCGGCTCGCAAAGTAACAGCAGTTACTTTGCGAGTTTCCCTGCTATCACTGGCACAGTAGCCGAGTCTAATGCAAGACAATGGCAATCCTAGTTTTGTCAGCGTTTGCCATTGATTTGCATTGGACTCGTGCGAGTAAACGCTGGGAAACTCGCAGAGTACCAAGTCCTGCGAGTCCCTTACTACTCGCCAAGTAACGAGTCCTAGCGAGTAGATTCGCCCATCCCTAACTGTGAAGAGATTTGTGACTAATCCTGAGCACAGACGCGCTCATGCAGATAAAGGCAGAATGAGGAAGGTTTCTGCCAGGCAAATTCATTGGATTAAGAGAGAAGCTGCTAAAAACGCCTTACAAACCAACAAACAGATATTTGAGGCTGCTGGTGTCTGTAGAGTTCCTCGAACCTCAAGGTGTAGGATCCTTCAAAGGCTTGCTGTGGTGCATAATTCTACAATTCGGCCACCCCTAAACAGTGCTAACCAGCAGAAACGGTTGTAGCGGGCCCAGACACATGAAGACTAATTTTCAAACAATCTTGTTTACTGATGAGTGCAGAGAAACCCTGGATGGTCCAGATGGATGGAGTAGTGGATGGTTGGTGGATGGAGGAGTCATGTTTTGGGCTGGAATCATTGAGAAACAGCTGGTAGGCCCCTTTAAGGTTCCTGAAAGTGTGAAAATGACCTCTGCAAAGTATATAGAAGTTCTGACTGAGAACTTTCTTCCATGCTACAAAAGCAAAAACATGCCTTCAGGAGCAAAATCATCTTCATGCATGACAATGCACCATCTCATGCTGCAAAGAATACCTCTGTGTGATTGGCTGCTATGGGCATAAAAAGAGATAAACTCATGGTGTGGCCACCATCTTCCCCTGACCTCAACCCTATAGCGAACCTTTGGAGTATAATCAAGCAAAAGATCTATGAGGGTGGGAGGCAGTTCACATCAAAACAGCAGCTCTGGGAGGCTATTCTGACATCATGCAAAGAAATACAAGCAGAAACTCTCCAGAAACTCACAAGTTCAATGGATGCAAGAATTGTGAAGGTGATATCAAAGAAGGGTTCCTATGTTAACATGTAACTTGGCCTGTTAGGATGTTTTGGAGTTAAATAGCTTTTTATTTCAGTGACCTCCTAATGCTGCAAATTCAACAAATGAGCATTTTCAGTTCTTTCCAACATATCAAATGTTTAGAAACTCTACTGTGCCTAATAATTTGGAACAGTGCATTTAGAGTTTTTTTTTATTTTGAAGATTATACTGTTATCATTGGGAGGTTTCTTCATTAAATTTCAATGTATACTCTAACAGGTGATGACTTTTCTTACACTGACTGTCATATGCGCTGAACATTTAGGAAAATCAGAGAAAAAGAACATTTGCATAATAATTTGGAACATGGTGAATATATATATATATATATATATATACAAAAATGGAAAAATAGGAGCAACACTTATCACTTATTGCTAACAGGCTGGGTGCAAAAATCAGTCCAGAGTGGGGTTCTGTCACTCTTACATACAGACCATAAATAAAAAGGGACTGCAGCACTCCTTCAAGATGTTTCCAACCTTTATCAGGCCTTCAGGCAAAATTTACGACGTTTCAGTCACATGGACTTTCTTCCAGCAGCCACTTCATGCAAGTGCTGGATCTTATATACATCTTATCTCATTACCATATTGCTAATAGATTAATTACAGCTTATTATGACATATATATCACAAATCTATAAGTTTCCAATCATATTACTCATGCTCTTATTATACACTGTATTCTCATGTTGTTTTCATTAATCCCCTTATATCAATAGGGGTAACTTATTTACTACTTACATACAGTTCAATTCTTATGGTTAATTGGACACCTCCCACTCACAGATGTTTGCTACATTATTCATTACATTTGTTGATATATTGTAAATGATCACTGGGGCTCGTCCATCTCGTGTTTCTATTCATTGCCGAGGCGTTGCAAAAGTGGTTCTGTGCATACGCTAACCCTCCACCGCATTAGCGTTGCTGTGGTTACCCGGAAGTGGATGTTCTGCCATGTTTTGACTCCTGCACCTGCACACTAGTTTTTTCATTACTCAATCGCCATTTTGCTGCACCTATGTCGCTATTACTGTATCTTTCAATATACAACTTCCATTGTCTTCACTACTAATGGTACTTTCAATAGTGCTAGTGTTATAAAACTTTATTCCTATCACCTAAATGTATATTTATTTAAAGTGATATATATATATCTATTATATAATTGCCGTAGCGACTTCCGTCGCGTCCAGCGCTACTTCCGTGGCTTTGTTTGCGTGGCTCGGCACTTTCTCTGGCGCTCTGTTTGTGGCCGCGTGGCGGCCACACCCCCCGTGAAGCATTGCCCGCGAAGCAGGCATTGCAAGCCCTTGCCACGCGAACAAAGCCACCAACAGACCCTCTACCCACCCATCCCGAGCATGGGGCTGTAGTGTACACCGCTATGGTATACTACAGCCCCATGCCCAGCCGCCTGTCTGCCCCGCTCCCCCCGCCTCGCCGCCGGCATGGGGCTGTAGTGTACACCGCTATGGTATACTACAGCCCCATGCCCAGCCGCCTGTCCGCCCCGCGGCACCCGCTACCCTGCTCTGCCCGCCTGAACCCCGCGGCGGCGAGGGGAGGCAGACGGGGCAGAAGAGAGGGGTTGCTCCGGAGCACTGTGTCACCAGGCGGTGACAGCAGCGGCTCCAGAGCAACCCCTCTCTTCTGCTCCGTCTGCCTCCCCTCGCCGCCCCGCCACCTCACCGTACACTGCTCCGGAGCCAATGCTCCGGAGCCACCCCTATCCCCCCCGCCGCTACCAACCACCCCGCCACCTACTACCCTCCGCCACCCCCTAAGCCCCCGCCGCCCCCTAAGCCCCCGCCACCGTCGATAACTTACATGCCTTCTTCTTCATCTGATCATCCGTCCGATCCAGGAGTCCTTCGTCCAGCCCAGGCGTCCTCTTCATCCGGCCCCGGGGGTCTTCTGTCTTCTTTCCGCCATCTCCGGGTCCTACGTCCTCTTCATTTCCCATAGAGATAGAATGGACGAAAAATCGTCTATTCTATCTCTAGGGGAAGTGAGGCGCTATTCTGATTGGTCGCCGTCAGCACACAGCAACCAATCAGAAGAGCGCCTCACTTCCCATAGAGATACATAGCGGTGTTTCGGCGAATTTATGGCCGGGCCCCTGGTTCTATTTTCAGCCATGGGGCTCGGCTCTGGTCAGTCGCTCCACGGGGCCGGAGACTCGCAATGGCCGCTTCGCGGCGATTGCTCGCGCATCAGCAACGGCTCGCAATGATTGCGAGCCATTGCTAAGGCGCGAGCAATGGCCGCGAAGCGAGTCTCCGGCCCCGTGGAACGACCGACCAGAGCCGAGCCGGGCAATGCTACGCGGGGGGCGTGGCCGCCACGCGGCCACGAACAGAGCGCCAGAGAAAGTGCCGAGCCACACGAACAAAGCCATGGAAGTAGCGCCGGACGCGACGGAAGTCGCTACGGCAATTATATAATAGATCCGTGGCTTTGTTCGCGTGGCTCGGCACTTTCTCTGGTGCTCTGTTCGGGCATAGCAGGCATTGCGAGCCCTTGCCACGCGAACAAAGCCACCAACAGACCCTCTACCCACCCATCCCGAGCATGGGGCTGTAGTGTACACCGCTATGGTATACTACAGCCCCATGCCCAGCCGCCTGTCCGCCCCGCTCCCCTCGCCTCGCCGCCGGCATGGGGCTGTAGTGTACACCGCTATGGTATACTACAGCCCCACGCCCAGCCGACTGTCCGCCCCGCGGCGCCCGCTACCCCGCTCTGCCCGCCTGAACCCCACGGCGGCGAGGGGAGGCAGACGGGGCAGAAGAGAGGGGTTGCTCCGGAGCACTGTGTCACCAGGCGGTGACAGCAGCGGCTCCGGAGCAACCCCTCTCTTCTGCCCCGTCTGCCTCCCCTCGCCGCCCCGCCGCCTCACCGTACACTGCTCCAGAGCCAATGCTCCGGAGCCACCCCTACCCCCCCCGCCGCTACCAACCACCCCGCCACCTACTACCTTCCGCCACCCCTAAGCCCCCGCCGCCCCCTAAGCAGCCGCCCGCTTCCGCCTGAACCCCGCGGCGGCGAGCGGAGGCAGACGGGGCAGAAGAGAGGGGTTGCTCCGGAGCACTGTGTCACCAGGCGGTGACAGCAGCGGCTCCGGAGCAACCCCTCTCTTCTGCCCCGTCTGCTTCCCGACGCCGCCCCACCACCTCACCGTACACTGCTCCGGAGCCAATGCTCCGGAGCCACCCCTACCCCCCCCCCGCCGCTACCAACCACCCCGCCACCTACTACCCTCCACCCCGGGGGTCTTCTGTCTTCTTTCCGCCATCTCCGGGTCCTACGTCCTCTTCACTTCCCATAGAGATAGAATGGATGAAAAATCGTCCATTCTATCTCTATGGGAAGTGAGGCACTATTCTGATTGGTCGCTGTGTGCTGGCGGCGACCAATCAGAATAGCGCCTCACTTCCCATGGAGATAGAATGGACGAAAAATCGTCCATTCTATCTCTATGGGAAGTGAGGCGCTATTCTGATTGGTCGCCGTCAGCACACAGCGACCAATCAGAAGAGCGCCTCACTTCCCATAGAGATACATAGCGGTGTTTCGGCGAATTCATGGCCGGGCCCCTGGTTCTATTTTCGGCCACGGGGCTCGGCTCTGATCGGTCATTCCACGGGGCCGGAGACTCGCTTCGCGGCCATTGCTCGCGCCTTAGCCCTATGGGGGGTTTGTATATGATACAGGAGCTCTATGGGGTGGGGACCCAACGCCCCCAAAGCCTCATAGGGCTCCCATATCATATATAGCCCCTCATAGGGCTCCCATATCATATACAGCCCCCCATAGGGGTCTCACAATGGGAGCCCTTTAGGGGGCTTTATATGATATGGAAGCCCTATTGGGTTGGTTGCTGTATATGACATGGGAGCCTATGGTGGGCTGTATATGAGATGGGAGTCCATCTCATATACAGTCAGCCCCCATAGGGCTCCTGACTCCCCACATTATCTCCCAGGTCACTCTCTTGTCTCTTATTTAACAAGTATAATGTATTTACATATTACTTCTCTTCTCTCCTAGACAGTCCTTGCAGCTTCAGCCTCCAGCAGTGTCCCCAACTTCAGCCTGTCTGTTGACCGCTCTGCACTACAGGGCTCGGCACAACGATGAGGCGCTCAGTGATGATGTCATCACTCAGTGCCCACCGAGCTGATCTGCAGTACAGAGCGGCCAGCAGACAATGATGGCAGGATTAAAACTACTGCTCCACCCTGCCCTCTGCTTACCGCCAGCGCTGCCTGAGGCAACCGTTACCTACTAAGACAGGTGGCGGTGGCCTCATTTTGATAGGTGCATGCACCCCTGCTTCTGTGGGGGGGCACCTGCCCCCCGCCTCACGCTGGGAATGCCCATGCCTACTATGACGCATGGGGGAGGCAACATTATGCTTTGGGGCTGTTTCTCTGCCAAGGGACCAGGACGACTGATATGTGTACATGAAAGAATAAATGGGGCCATGTATCATGAGATTTTGAGTACAAACCTCCTTCCATCAGCAAGGGCATTGAAGATGAAATGTGGCTGGGTCTTTCAGCATGACAATGATCCCAAGCACACCGCCAGGGAAATGAAAGAGTGGCTTCATAAGAAGCATTTCAAAGTCCTGGAGTGGCCTAGCCAGTCTCAAAATCTAAATCCTGTAGAAAACCTTTGGAGGTAGTTGAAAATCTGTCCCCAAAACATCACTGCTCTAGAGGAGATCTGCGTGGAGCAATGGGCCAACATACCAGCAACAGTGTGTGCCTACCTTGTGAAGACTTACAGAAAACGTTTGACCTCTGTCATTGCCAACAAAGGATATATAACAAAGTATTGATATGAACCTTTGTTATTGACCAAATACTTATTTTCCACCAAAATTTTTAAAAAAATTCTTTCCAAATCAGATAATGTGATTTTCAGGATTTGTTTTCTCATAGTTGAGGTCACCTATGATGTCTCTCATATTTTTAAGGCCCACGTCACACACACAGATATCTGTGCAGATATTGTTCACAGGTCTCTGGTTGCAGTGAAATCATGGACACATTGTACCATTTGTATATGGCCACAAAATGGAGCAATCTGTCCATCATTTCACTACAACCAGAGATCTGTGAACAATATCTGCACAAATATCTGTGTGTGTGACGTGGGCCTTAGGGTACCTTTACACGCGGCTACATTTCTAGGGTGGCTACAGGTAACTTACTGGTTGCAGTGAAATCATGGAGACAAGGTTCTATCTTGTTGCTGTGTACAAATGGAATAATCTCTCCATGATTTCACTGCAACCAGTAAGTTACCTGGTGACAAGCTACAAATGTAGCCGTGTGTAAAGGGGCCCTTAGGGTACCTTTACAAGCCGCTACAACAGGCTGGATACAACCCGCTACTTCACGTGCACGAGCACGCACAAACGGTTACAAACGGTAAACGCACCATCTTTACATGCTGCCACAAGGTGCGCTACGCTACGTTACATCTATCTCTGGATACACCGCCGGGTGTCTCAAGTCACCTTCTGTAGCTCATCTTACCTCATTTACACGCCGCTACAACCAGCTAATATAGGCGGACCTGGTGCAGCAGGGACAGCACATAGGCGTGCCACAATTGTGGATTACGAGACGTCCGTACGCTGATAGAACAAAGCAATAAACCATGATTGGCCCGGCAACGCAGGAGGCTGTTTAATACATGAAGCTCGAGCAATTGTGTAGTGTGACTGGTCAGCTCCTTAAATATGCCTCCCTATGCAGCGACTACCAATCGTAACGCAGGAGCTTCCACCAATGATCGCTGAAGGGGGGCGGTATCCCGGAGCCTGTGTCACGCCCCAGCTACATACCAGGTACATCGCCTGGTGTATAGACATCCCTTCGGTTCCTTCTTTACACGCCGATACAGCTCGCTACAACCGCCTGTGTAGCCATCTGTTTCCGGGCAGATGTATCTGCTGCCAGCTGTCTCCTACCATCTTCACACGCCGCTACTACGGGCTATATTGCCGCTACAAGCTACATTTGTAGCGTGTAGCTGGTTGTATCCAGCCTGTTGTAGCGGCATGTAAAGGTACCCTCAGTGTGAGAAATTGCACATTTGGTGGCTGGCTAAATACTTTTTTTCCCCCTATATACTTTATGTGTATGTATATATCTATCTATATCTATCCATCTATCCACATACATATCTAATATATCTATATATATATATACATATTTGGTATTTGAATAAGTCTATATGAACTTTCCATATCTTGTCATTGGGGGTTTTGCCCATTCCTCATGGCCACTTTATACACACCAACTTATCTGTCCAACTTCTGAACAACTTACTGGTTGCGGTGAAATCATGGACACATTGCTCCATTTGTACACAGCCACAAAATGGAGCAATGTGTCCATGATTTCACTGCAACCAGCAAGTTGGTCAGAAGTTGGACAGATAAGTTGGTTTGTGTAAAGTGGCCATCAAGGTTAAAATACTTCAGCTGCTTCAAGTTTGATGGTTTCCTATGGTGAACAGCAATCTTCACGTCTGACCACAGATTCTCAGTAGATTAAGGTCAGGGAGTTGAACAGAATACTCATTTACTTGTTTCACTTTAAATCACTGAAGTGTTATTTTAGAAGTATGGTTTGGGTCATTTTCGTATTTGAAGGTGAACCTCCATCAAAGTCTCAAATGACTGACAGACCAAAATAGATTTAGCTCAAGAATCTACTATATATTCTTCTAATCGTGTCTGTCTGACGCTCATTAGCTGCCGCTAGCAGTGGCAACCACTGAGCGCCATGTATGCAAAAAGCCACGCGCATTCAAAATGAGAAGATTATACAGTAGCTGTAACCTGATGACAGCGACGCATTGCGGCAGCGGCGACCCCCGGCACCAGTACCCGCCGCCCCCACCTCGCCTCCCTGCCTCCCTCCTCGCCTCTTCACCTCTTTGCCTCCCGCCTCCCTCCTCGCCTCCCTGCCTTCCTCCTCACCTCCCGCTGTTCTCACCCATCTTCTACTTGTACAGCGGTGATGTGACGTCACACAGCCCGCTCTGTCACAAGACCACTGTACACAGTACGACGCTGCAGAAGACGGGTGACAACAGAGGGGGGCAAGGGGGATCCTTCCCCCCCCCCCCCCGCAGCCATCCTGCCCCCCGGCTCCATCCTGCCCCCCGCAGCCATCCTGCCCCCCCGGCTCCATCCTGCCCCCCCGCATCCATCCTGCGGCCCGGCTCCATTCTGGGATATGCCGGGATAAGCAAAGTATACGGTAACCGGATTGCTCAAGATTAGACATCCTGAGCAATCCCATTATCACAATGCGGTTCCCTCCACACATTTTTCATAAAAAATGTGTGGGACCACAATTGTGTTCACTGCATCCGGATCTGGATGCGGTGAACTCAATTCAAGTTTAAAGTGTGACCCCAGCCATATTGTTTAGATACATTCCAAATTGGAGAAAATAAGTGAAAAGCCTATCAATCTTAATCTGTCTTAGTCAAGGGTCACATCTCCGTTTTTTTTTTTTAAATCCTGATCCGGTTTTGAGCTTTCAAAAAGCTCAAAACCAGAGCAGGAAACACTCCTCATATTAGCCTATGCTAAACATCGGATTGCTTCACAAGCAATCCGGTGTTCGTCTCCGGCACTGCAGCCTGCGTTAAAAATCATGCAGGCTGCAGTTTTCGTAGCGGTTCTATCCTCCGCACTGCAGTAACCGGATTGCTCAGGATGTGTAATCCTGAGCAATGCGGCTACTGCATAGTTTGCTCATCCCGGCTGTTGCCGGGATGAGCAAACTGTTCTATCTATTGTAAATAGTTGAATTTAATAAATAAATTAATTTTTTCATTTTCAAACCATGGGCGGGGCTGTGTGCTGCTGCCGCTAATTCATTATGCCCACCCCCTGTGGCCTTGATCCTGTGTTGTCAGGGCGGCCACGTCATGAAAGGGGCGGGGCCACGTTCGGGTCATACCGATAGCCCCGCCCCTTTCATGACGCGGCCGCCCTGACAACACAGGATCAAGGCCACAGGGGGCAGGCATAATGAATTAGCGGATGGAGGCAGCAGCACAAAGCCCCGCCGATGGATTGAAAATGAAACTTCATAGAAGAACACGCAACTAGGAGCATAATTGTGTACTGTAATACTTAGTGTTTTGGCACAAATTGGGAGACTTATAAAAGAGGGATGCAGGGACCCCTCTATAGAGATACGGGGGGGGGAGTTTGGGGGACATGCACAGAGCTCGGAGGAGCCCGTGGCATGGGGACATTGTAGGTGAAGCCCACCTGAGTGGGCGTACGGTCTCTAGGGGGACTAAGCCCCCCTAGAAACCTCAAGCATTCATTTATTTATTAAATTTAACTATTTACAATAGATAGAACAGTTTGCTCATCCTGGCAACAGCCGGGATGAGCAAACTATGCAGTAGCCGCATTGCTCAGGATTACACTTCCTGAGCAATCCGGTTTCTGCAGTGCGGTTCCCTCCACACATTTTTGATGAAAAATGTGTGTGACCCTTATTGCGTTCACCGGATCTGGATGCGGTGAACGCAATTCAAGTTTTAAGTGTGACCCTAGCCATATTCTATTATTGTTCTTTCTCCTATCATTATTTCTGAGTCTCAAAAAAGTGTTCTCGCAAAAGTGTTGAATTTTGTGCCGTCACAGAACTTTAATTTTTTCCAAATCTTATTGGATGTTAATCTCTTTGTAAGGGGGCTAACTGTTAAATTGAGATGTCATATTGTTACATTTCTTTAATGCATCATTTGTTAATTTTTTAACAAATGATGCATTAAAGAAATATAACAATATGACATCTATTGCTAGTGAGGGCACATTAAATCTCACTCCTGAGGTTACATCTGAAGAATTTGAGGGTAATATAGGGACAGCGGGTGCTTCTGCTGGTACTGCAGGTTTTTTGTTTGCAGAGCAGGAAACACTTGTTGATCTCTACTCCCTTTTGGATGAGAAAGAAGGATTTCCATCTCTCTGGATGAATCCGGGAGAATTTGGATTATTCTCACCTGTACACAAAAATGTTGCTTGCAGAGAAAAATCACCCCAAAAAGCCGGATCCCGGATTTTCCCGGATTGTCCCGGATTCTCCGGGAACCGGATACAGGCGGCTGCACGCGATCTTGAAAAATCAGCAGCTGCAGCTGCAATGACAGCCATCCGGCTGCACACAGGACCGGAGGGAACATTTGGCCCTCTGGTTCTGTGCGCTGATCTGTTCTCGGGCTGTCAGGTTCATGCCTGACAGCCCCGAACCGGACTGCGCCGTGGTGTGAAGCCAGCCTAAGTAACCTGAGGTTCTTTGGAGTTGAGAAGGTCAATGCACCTGAAAGGGATAATTGCTGGCAGAAAAAATTCTATACGCAAGAAGATTTTTGGATTGTCAGATTAAATTTCAAACACCCTTAAGGCCGCTTTACACATCACGATATCGTAACGCAACTACGATAAAAAGTCACGTGGTACGGGCGTTGCAGTTGATATCGTTCATGCATTGTGTCGTGTAAATGGGCAACGCAACTCAATAACGATGCAACTACAATATCGTTTTTGGATTGTGCATGCTCTTCAACCGTGCAATATTGGCTTGACGATCTAGCAGGATCGTGCTGTGTGACAGCGCAACTACGATTTGGAGCGGAACTTCCCCTATTCACTACAATGTTAATTGGTCGTTCCCTGAGTTGCTCAGACACAGTGTGAAAAAGGTGTGTACAACATCGTAGATGCGTTGCCTGCCGATATCATCCTGTGTAACATCTACTATGCGATCTTGGACAAGTGCCAAAAACGTGCGCGCTCCCGTGAAATCATATGCAATATCGGAACGATATTGCGACGTGTAAAGCGGCCTTAATGGTATGAACAACAGAAGGACACAATGTTCATTTATTAATGTGTATCTTATTTTTCCTTTCTGTATTTGTTCTGCTGATATAAAGGTGTTTGATCTGCAGGTAAATTAACGTTGTATGTCATGAGGTTTTCACATGTTAACTAATCAATGGAATTTGTATCACCTGTATTGTCTAAGTAACTATGTCTATAGTTTGTTCGTCTATGTATTCTGTTTTATCTACGATTAAGGACGCTTCTGATGGCCGCTTTACACGTCCCGATATCGGCGTCCAACTCCGACAAAAAGTCACGTGGTTCGTGCGTTGGCCCCGATATCGTTCGTGAATTGTATGGTGTAAATGCCCAATGCGACGCACGAACGATGCGAAAACGATATCGGGGAAGAAATGAGCAGGCTCTCCAACTGGCCGATATTGGATAGACGATCTGGCAGGATCGTGCTGTTTGAAAGCCCTACCCCGACTTGGAGACCAACTTCCCCTATTCTCTCCCATGTTAAATGGTCGTTCCTGTGTCGCACGTACAAGGGGGCGTATACATCGCAGTTGTGTTGCCTGCCGATATCAACCTGTGTGACACCTCCTCTGCGATCTGGGAATTCTGCCAAAAAAGTGCGCGCTCCCGCGCCGTTGTATCCAATATCAGAATGATGTTGGGACGTGTAAAATGGCCATAGGTCGTCTGAAATGCATATGACCTGTGTGTAAAGAAAGGGAAGGAATTGGATGATCCAACACCCTATACTAACTGGTCTCCCAGGCTACCAGAGTTATGGCTGGCTTCCACTCAATTGTGCAAAAATGAAGATTCCTGTGCCACTCATGCAGTTAATCCTTTATTTCTCTTCATGTTAAAATAAAAACATCACAGATGCCCCTGGCACTGGAATCTTCATTTTTGCACAATTGAGTGTAAGACCTGTGTGTTCCCCATGGGATGGGTCATTCTTTTAAAGATGAAGAATAAAGAAATGTTTTTATTTTAAAACAATCCATCCACTACTGCCCGTGATATTTTTCTCTTTTCTTTTGCTGCATGTTTCCCTGTTGGTCAAGAAGGTGAGGAAGGGCATAAGTGCAGCTTATATCCAAAAGGAAACATCAGGTAACACCATCTTGAAAGCCGACTAGTACTATCTCCGACACATTTAAATGAATATACTGTACCAAGGGAGGAAATGATAGGGGCTAAATGTAACTGTTCTGACCCAAATAAATGTTAATAGCAGACCCCTCTCAGATCAAATACAGAAATCCTTTCCAAAGAAATAAGAGATAAAAAAATCAAATACTGAAATCCTTTCCAAAGAAATAAGAGATAAAAATAAATTATTGTCACTACCTATAGCAGTGAATATAATTCTAGAAAAGGAATAATAAATAGATACTTACAGACTGGCAGAGGAAAGAACCTGGTGGCCTGTTTGAAACATTTCAGTAAAGTTACAGAACTCCAACAGATGCGTGTGAGAATTTTCTTAAAACTCACCATCCATGCCAAAAACAGAAACCAAATGCACTTACAGGACGCAGTCAGAGCCCAAATGTGAAGCAAGCCCAGCTGCAGGCTGATAAAATCACTTCTACCAACAAGATGTGGGAGGCGACCTGCCATGCATACACTAGGCCTGCATAGAGCACCATTAACACTGATACATATGATGCAGAGTGTCTGAAAGCTACCCAACCGCTCCGCTGCCTGAGCATTGGGCCGCACAGTACGATGCTTCTGCACCACTAGATGAATGGCGCCCCTATGGGCCTAACTGCACCCTGGATGGATAAAAAAGTGCAAAAGTTTTTTATATGATAAATAAAAAACCTTTATAGATGGGATTTTGGTTCATGTGTTGGCCCAAGACATTTAAGCTGGTGACCCACGACAAGGGATCCCATGCTCACCAGTCCTAACAAAATTGTACAAAAACTACTAGAAAAAAGCATCATCAGAAAACTGACCACCAGCTTAAATGTCTTGGGCCAACACATGAACCAAAATCCCATCTATAAAGGTTTTTTATTTATCATATAAAAAACTATTGCACTTTTTTATCCATCCAGGGTGCAGTTAGGCCCATAGGGGCGCCATTCATCTAGTGGTGCAGAAGCATCGTACTGTGCGGCCCAATGCTCAGGCAGCGGAGCGGTTGGGTAGCTTTCAGACACTCTGCATCATATGTATCAGTGTGAATGGTGCTCTATGCAGGCCTAGTGTATGCATGGCAGGTCGCCTCCCACATCTTGTTGGTAGAAGTGATTTTATCAGCCTGCAGCTGGGCTTGCTTCACATTTGGGCTCTGACTGCGTCCTGTAAGTGCATTTGGTTTCTGTTTTTGGCATGGATGGTGAGTTTTCTGATGCTGCTTTTTTCTAGTAGTTTTTGAGAATTTTCTTAGCAGCGACCACCGGCTTCAAAGGCCGCATGACATCTAGAGGTGCCGATGACCCAATGAACACCCGCCAATGACCCTGAACTGACCTTTTAACTCCCTGCCTAAGGGGAACTGCTCCGCCTGCTGGGAGTGAAACCACCTAAGCTGCCAGTCACTGTCCCCAGAGGTTGTGCAGCAGCGGCGGCCACCTATCGCCGCATACCACAGCTGGCGTCATGAATATCCCTTTTCCTTTATTTTCCCTGTCATCTGAACTTTTTAATTGACACAACTAGGGTCACGGAGCCGAGTGGCCACCTTGACATCCCCCCAAAAAAATGTAAGAACTGTCCCGGTAACGAGTACCCCACGGCCCTGGAGTGGGCGTGTCATTAATCTTTTACCTCAGAGGCCTCAGGTAGTCTTGTAACATATGTTTTGGAGGGACCTCTATTACTTCGACATTTGGACAGTCCCTCTCTCATTTAGGCTCAGATAGTAGAATACATTTTCCATAGCAATTTACAATGTGCCCTATGAAGTGTTGGGCTCCACCCTCCTCCTCCTCCACCTCTACCTCCCCCACCTCCATGTAACTCTGCGGCCCTAAATTTAAATGTTCAGAGGGCCTGCAATAGGCAGGAAACCTGAGATTGCTGAAGCACAGAGATGGCACTCTAATGTACGCTTTGGAGGGGCTGCTCTTATATAGACATTTGGGAAGGCCCTCCTCTATACTTTTGGGAGGGCCCTCCTCTATACATTTGGTGCTAAAACCACTGCCTTAAGAGTAACACAGCATAAGCAAAGCCAAAGTAGCTGGCACTGAAGCTCATCTCATCTGTACATTAGGGAGGGCCCTCCTTTATACATTAGGGTGGGTTCTCCTATATACTTTGGGAAGGACCCTACTCTATTCATTTGGGAGGGCCCTCTATACATTTGGGAGGTAGCGAACGTTGATGCACAAGTATTTGAGGACCCAAAGTCAGAAGAAAGTCCCTTTGAGGAACTTGATCTACTGTCTCCAGATGTTTAGGATGATGATAGTGATGAGACACAGTTGCCATCAGGTCAGCCTACAATCTCAATTGTGAAGAAGGATAACATGGAAGATAAGTTGGTCGATGATGAGTCCACTCATCCGACCTGGGCCATTGGTACGCATAGCCAGCACAGCAACACAGAGGAAGATTGATACAAAACACCAAAACAGGTGCTAAGGGGTAGTGGTTTGACCAAACTGACAACTAGGTCAACTGTTCCCAAGACCACCCCCATTGTGGCCCAAGTCAGGGCATGGGGGTGTCCAGCCGCTGTCTGGAACTTTTTTACTGAAAATCCTTCAGAGAAAAATATTGTAAAGTGTAGCATCTACCATACCAAACTGAGCAAAGTTCAGGGAAAATAAAACCTGAGCACTACGAGTATACGTAACTACATGGCAGCCAAGCACCCCAGTAGGTAGGAGGCCCAACTGAGTACTAAATCTCAAACCACTGCCATCTTGCCTTTGTTCTGTCCTTAACAATCTGTCTATCAAGCAGGAGCTCTTACCTTCTGCCCACAAGGTGCGGTTGCAAAGAGAAAACTATCATCAACCGCATCCACTTAGTTGTCCAAGCAAAGCGTCAAGTTGTCCATAGCAGAGAGCTTGGAAAGGAAGCATAAATAACCAGTCATGTGCCCACAGGCACAAATACTAAAATCGCACATTGCCAAATTGCTATCTGTGGAGATGTTGACATTTAGGCATGTGGGAACAGAATGTTTATATGATCTCTTGCTTGTGGCTGCCCGACGATACTTGGTTTGTAGCCACCACTATTTTATCCGGTGTGCTGTTCATAACTTAAATAAGCATGTGTGAAACAATATCAGCCGTGCTATCACCAACGCTATAACTAGGAAGGTCGATATGACAAAAGACTCGTGAAGAAGTTGTTGTGGACAGTGAAGGTTGAAACATTTCTGTGACAGCACACTGGGTGAACTTGGTGGAGGGTGAGACAGAATGACAGCATGGGACATCACATCACACATCCTACACATGCCAAGAGTAGTTGGCCCAACTCCATCATGGTTTCCATCTACTCAGCAGTTACTGTCTTTCCTCCTCCTCCTCATCCTCCATGTCATTCTGCAGCCCTCAAAATAATTTTTCTAAGGGCTGAAACGACTGCCTTAAGAATAACACAGCATAAACAAAGCCATGGTTGCTGGCCCTGAAGGTAATTTCATCTGTACATTAGGGAGGGCCCTCCTTTGTTCATTGGGGAGGGCCCTCTATACTTTTTGGAGGATCTTCATTTATATATTTGGGAAGGCCCTCCTTTATAGATTAGGGAGGGCCCTTCTCTATAGTTTGGGAACAATCTGCTGTCCATGAAGCAAGAGGTCCCACCTCCTGCCCATGAGCTGTGGTTGCGCAGAAACAGAAACCAACATGAACCATGTCCACTTTTTTTGTCCCAGCAAAGTCTGCTGTTGTCCCAGATCTTAGAATGGAAGCTTAAATACACAAACACTCCTCAATAGGCAAAAACATTAAACGCTCACATTGCTAAATTGCTAGCTTTGCTGATGTTTCCCTTTAGGCTTGTGAGAACGGAGTCTTTACATAATCTCTTAGCTGTGGCTGCCCAAGGATACAGGTTTCCTAGCCAGTGGCAGCACTGTTTTACCTGGTGTTCCAACCCTGCCTTACAGAAGCATTTGTTAAACAATATCAACTATACTGTCAGCAACGCTGTTATCGGGATGTCTACATAGCAACAGACACGTGGAGATATTGCTGTGGATAGTCAGGGATGATAAATTCCTCTGATGGCACACTGGGGGAACCTGGTGGAGGCTGGATCAGAGTGACTGCCTGGGACATCACACACCCTACCCACGCCAAGAATAGTCGGCCCAACTTCATGGTTTCCATCCAGTCATATGCCAGTTTCTGCCTACTCTCCTCTTCCTCCTCTCCATGTCATTCTGCAGCCCTCAATAGTTCACAAGGCCTGCAAACCTGAGTTTTGTGAGGGCCAGAGGTGGTCCAGTACCATGTTTGGGAGGGCCTTTCTCGACCGACGCTACAAGAAGAAAATTTGTACATCACTTACGGAAAAAAACATCACCTTCTGACAACGCTTGCGGCATGGGTACCATCTCTTTTCAACAGCAAGGATTAATGGGGAGAGACACGCACACCAGCTACAGCAGAGATGGGGGATAATGTGCAGAAACTGGGCCATTTTCAATAAACCAGCTCATCAGCAAGGGCTATCTGTGATTGTAGCAATGGCAAGGAGTTAGAAATTGAACAAGATGCTAAAAGGATAATTAAGTGACCATATTTGCATCATTCATGATGATTCACTTCCCTTTAACTATTGTGTGTCCAAAGTGAACCTTTGGCCTGACCTTTCCTTATCTGCCTTGGAGGTGCTGACCTGCTCTGCTGCTAGTGTCATGTCAGAACGTGTTTTCTGTTATGGTGGGTCAATAAACCATCACTGATAGGGGCACATGACTCTCCACAGAAAATGCAGGCAGACTTACAAAGATTATTTCAAGAAGGACTATATTCATACCCAGTTTGTAATCAAATCCATTGAAATGACAACAACACAACTTAAATTTCACAAAATAAATTAACTTTTAAAAATTATGTGAACTATAGATGACCAAACCTTGTAAAGCTAGTGTTTGGTTTGCTGAATGGTCAAATGTTGCCCACAATATCAGCAAAAAGGTCAATTAAATACTGAACCACATTCAAATCAATGTTTTCACGAAAGCTGTTAATAAGGAATACGGAAATGAGTAACAGGTGTAGGCATGGTGCTCAGAGAGCCTAGGTAAAATCACAAAACAAACACACCCCAATAAATGTCTCCCTATTTGCAAAAAGTATGCCCAATTGCACCAAAGTGGCATAACTTTGCCAAGAATAAAAAGTGTAATTCAACAAAATACCTCTGTTTGCATTCTGAAAATACTGCTGACACACTTAATTGCTGGAACGCGTACAAACAAAACTGTGTATGACTGTGCAACCACTGGCACTTCCCCTGTGTTACCTGCTTCTCAATATGTTGTCCAGGAAGCAGGTCCTGATGCCACTTGCACACAACCTGCAGTTGCACATACACAATAAACATTTAGTATTGGACAGTGGGTATATATGATATATACTTCTGGTGTCAAGCAAAATGTGACCCCAAAAACTGACAAGGGGAACATTTCTGCTAAACACTATTACATTGTAGTAGTACTGCTTTGGATTTTACAAGCACTATAGGACTGTATTAATTTGTGAACTTTTGGTGACACAATCCTATTTAAATTGGAGCAGCAACATAGAATGGAAAATGGCCTGGTGTTTGCTTGGTAGCAAGCAATAGGAAATGTTTGGGCTACTGGTTTGTAGAAGCTAAGAACATCCTTTATAAGTGAAGTATTGTGGACAGCCAAAGTCAGCCTGTTACCAAAAAACAGCGGGTAACATGGCTTGTTGTGTCCTTGGTAGCAGGCAGTAGGAAATGTTTGGACTACTTGTTTGTGGAGGGCAATAACCGCCTTTTTAAGTGGGGTTTAAGACAGCATAAGCCAGCTTGGTACCACAAAAAACAGTGTGTAACATGGCCTAGTGTGCTCTTGATTGCAGGCAGTAGTAGGTTTTGGAGTACTGCTGCTATGCATTGACCTAACCATGTTTTTAGAATGTAAACAGAAGCACAAATGGATTAAATGGCCTGCTGCGAGGTTATTAGCAGGCAGTCAGATGTTTTGGAGTACTGCTGCTTTGTGTAGGGCAAACTCCTTTTTTAGACGTTGGACAGAAGCACCTGTGGGTTAAATTGACTGCTGCGAGATTAGTAGAAGACAGTAGGAAGTTTTGGAGCACTACTGATTTAAGTTGGGCAAACCACCTTTTTACAATGTGGACAGAAGCACCAGCAGATTAAATGGACTGGTGCAAGGTTAGTAGCAGGCTGTAGGAAGTGTTGGAGTACTATTGCTTTGCATTGGACAAACCGCCATTTTAGAATGTGGACAGAAGCATCAGCAGATTAAATGTCATGGTGCGAGGTTAGTAGCAGACAGTAGGACGTTTTGGAGTACTTCTACTTTGCATTGGGAAAACCATCTTTTTAGAATGTGGACAAAAGCACCCGTGGTTTGTATGGCTTGCTGCGAGGTTAGTAGCAGGCAGTAGGATGTTTTGGAGTACTGTTGCTTTACATTGCGCAAACCACCTTTTCAGAATGTGGACAGAAGCACCTGTTGGTTAAATGCACTGCTATGAGATTAGTAGCAGGCAGTAGGAAGTTTTAGGGTGCATCCTGCGTCCAAAACGCTGCGTCGTACAGTACTAGCATATTGGATGGGATTTCAAGAAACTCCATCCTCACTATGCGTAACCCGCCCGAAGCATCTTTGGAGTTCATTTCATGCTGCGGAGGTTGGAAGCATCGGGTGACTGCAGGGAGAAGCCGCCCTGCACCCGCCGCACCACGGTGAGTACAGGGCGGCTGCGTTCTCCCTGCGGCCACCCGCGGCTTCCCTCAGGTCCGGAGTAGCTCGTCCAACACGCAGCTCCTCCGGACCATGTGCACGCACCCTTAAAGTAATGCTGCTTTGTGTAAGACTAACCAGCTTTTTAGAATGTGGACAGAAGCAAAAGCGGATTAAATTGACTGCTGTGAGGTTATTAGCAGGCAGTAGGAAGTTTTGGAGTACTTCTGATTTGCGTTGGGCAAACCGCCTTTTTAGAATGTGGACAAAAGCACCTGTGGTTTAAATGGCCTGCTACGAGCTTAGTAGCAGACAGTAGGAAGTTTTGGAGTACTGCTGCTTTGCATTGCGCAAACCCCCCTTTTTAGAATGTGGACAGAAACACCTGTGGGTTAAATGGACTGCTGCAAGATTAGTAGCAGGCAGTAGGATCTTTTGGAGCACTGCTGCTTTGCGTTGGGCAAACCATCTTTTTAGAATGTGGACAGAAGCACCTGGGGGGTTAAGTGGACGGCTGTGAGGTTAGTAGCAGGCAGTAGGACATTTTGGAGTACTGCTGTTTTGTGTTGGGCAAAACGCCATTTTAGAATGTGGACAGAATCACCTGTGGGTTAAATGGTCTGCTGTGAGGTCTGTAGCAGGCTGTAGGAAGTTTTGGAGTACTGCTGCCTTGACCTTTGACCTTGACCTTGCAGGACACTGACCCTTCTGGAGTCACTCGCCCTCCCAATAGTCTAACTCTGTACTGTGTCTCTGCAGCTCTCAAAAGAGCTGTTGTTTTGGTGGTATTATGCAGCTGCTGAATGGATCCTTTCAATTGTTCCTGCTCCAATATCTCTCCCTTCCTACTCTAGACTAAGGTATAGTAGAGGTAACCCTGACAAGGGTTTTTTTTGCTTTGAAGCTTCTAGAACACTATGCTTGTAGAACACAAGCTCCAGATGTAATGGGGCAAAATGGTGGTGGCAGGACTAAAATAAACCCTATGAGTCATCTATGACCCTGGTCGGCCAGCCAATCACAGTAATGCCACAACCAAGATGTCTGCGGCATAATTGTGATTGGTGAAGCAGCCCAGCATGATTAGTGGCTGCAAAGGAGGTGCCAAAACTGCTGGGTGGGATACGAATATCGTGAGGCGAGTACACAAAAACTTTCTGAATAACGAATAATGCAAATACCATAATACTCGTGCAATTGACGAAGAATCGCGAATACACTCACACATTACTTGTCACCATATTGAATATTGTCTTTTTTTCATGCTAGATTTCTCACTATTAGGGTATGTGCACATGATTCAGAGACACTGAAATCATGGAGACATTGTTCCATTTGTTCACAGCAACAAGATAGAACAATGTGTCCATGATTTCAATGCAACCAGTAGGTTGCCAATGAAATTCCTAGAAAAGTTGCCGCGTGTAAAGGTACCCTTAGGGTTCACTCACATCTGTATATAATACCTGTTAGTTCAACACTACAAAACATCACATTGCACTCCCACCAATAGGTCAGTGCTTCAACGTCTGCTAATTTTTCTCTTTCAAAATTTGGCGTACGGGGCAAGTCACATCATTCTGCGAGTTGCTACATATCTCGCAAATACAAGTCATTGGGTCTGACAAAAACATGTGGCACACAGATCACACATGGAACGCACATAGACCACACATGGATAACAGACAGACTGACACAGAATGTGCACATTTTTTTCACATAATCTTTCACATACAATAAAAAGCTGTGATATCTAGATACACAGACATCTGTCAAACAGCTATAAAATGTCTCACTCCATATATATTGTAAGCTTGCACCCTTAAGTGCCTTTCATATGGCACTAGGGTAATTAGTCTAGTATTTAGAGAAAAAAAAATGACACTGGGTACTCCCTATTATTGATCGCCAGCTAGGGTAAAGCTGACGTCTGGAGCCTTCTAACCACAGCTGAAAGTTTTACATTGGCTGGTAATCCAAAAAAGAGGTCACCTCATGCTATTTTTTTTATTATTTATTTAAAATTAATTATTTAATTTGAAAAAAATGGCGTAGTGTCCCCCCATTTTAGAAAATCAACCAAAGTAAAGCCGACAACTGTGGTCTGGTATTCTCAGGGTCAGAAGGGCCATGATTATTGGCCCTCCCTAACCTAACAATAGCAAGCCATAGCTGCTCCAGAACTGGCACCTCCATAAGATGTGCCAGTCCTGGTGCTTCAACCTGGCTCTTCCCGCTGCCCTAGCACTAGTGGCAGTAGAGGTAATGGTATTTGGGGTTGATGCCAGCTTGGTAACGACGGCTGGAATCAAGCCAGCCAAAAGTTAGTAATGTTGAGGCATTAATCAGATACCCGACATTACTAACAAAATCAGTAATGACACAAATAAACACAACAAAAAATAATATTTATTTGAAAAACAATTCCCAACACAAACCATCTTTCCCCAATTTTTTTTTTTAATTCTGAAATAGTGAAGTGGAAGGTCCCTCAATGATTCCCAGTCTTATAGCATATAGGGAATACCCAATATGTTATAATAGCAGGCATCCTGCCACGAGACTGACCTGTGATGACTTCAGTGAGGTCACTACAGTTCAGGATCCTTGGGTTAACTGTGATCTCATGACGATCTTCAGGGCAGGCACTGGAGATAACCAACCATCACAATTGATCCCTGTGTGACATGAGGATCCTGATCTGTAATGACCTTCCTGATGTCATCACACATCATCAGACTCCTAGAAGACCAGAGACTTCCATCTTCCTGGAAAAACATGCGCAGGAGGGAGATGCCGCAGGACGCCTGGGGACCAATCGTAGGGCTACAGGAGAATCAGACATAAGGAGATAGTGGGGGATACAAACCAGAGGGTGAGTGGACAGATCTGAGGATAGAGGCGGATGGGAGTTGCAGGAAAAGACACCAGACGCTTTTTATTACAGTGAGCTTCATGGTGAAAACCATTTTGGAAACTGGAGTGGGGAGGATTTTGGCAGTACTGTGGCCTTAAAGGGATACTGTCACCTCCCAAAAAAATGCCACCTAAGCTACAAAAACACGTTCCTGCAGCATCCTATCACTATTCTCACACTCCTTTTGTCTCCTAAAAGCATCCTGTGAAAGTGCAAAAAAACGTTTTAATACTTACTCATTAGGCATTATAATTAGTAGGGGCTATATTCTTTAGCCCTTAGGACATGTTGTTTTGCAGCCTCGAGGATCCACCCTATCTCTGTCTGTACTGCTTTGCTTGTGCAGGCCTTGCCCTCCCCCTCTCTGTCAATCACAGAATGCAAATCATTTGTCCTGCCTTCAGCTCCACATCACAGAATATAGTGATTGTACTAATTGTAATGCCTCATGAGTGAGTATAAAATCGTTTTTATGCACTTTCACAGGATGCTTTTAGGAGACAAAAGAAGTGTGAGATTAGTGATAGGATGCTGCAGGGACATGTTTTGGTAATTTGGAGGCATTTTGGATGTGACAGGATCCCTTTATGTGTTTACATTTCTCTCTCATCTGACATGTTTGTTCATGTCAGATGAGAGAGAAATTATTCTTACCCACAATGTCATTTTTTTGTTGTGATTGCTGATGTCTGGTATATACCAGCAATAATGTTATTGGGGACCAAAAACAGCCTAATTCATATTCTCCAAGGTCTCAGTTACCCCTGTAGCTGAAATTTTATAGTTTTTTTATGACACCGGGGAGGATGGGGGGTTCTATAAGGCTTTTTCCCTTCTGAAATCTCTGGACATCAGAACGGAAGAAGTATCATCAGATGCCAATGTGTGGAGTTGTGTTGCTTGTCACTATGGGGTTAATGGCTTTCTGTTGCTGGATTCATGTTTTCACATTATTCGTAAATATCCCCTATACTGTTGGAAGTTAATGACTATTAAAAGGTATAACCAGAAAATGAAGATCACGTCTATTACTTTTATTACGATTGTATCAATTCATTAATAAATCTGTTATTCTTCAAAATTGAATATTTTTGCACAACTCATGGACACATGCTATACAGTCATAAACAATAATATTTTGTTTTAATTGAACAAGTGTACAATATAACACAAAATATAAGGGGTATAGTTTTGAGTGTTTCATCTATTTGTAATTAGGCAGAACTGTATGTGATGGGAAAAAGCTACTTCAATTCCTAAAAGGATATCTGCCAGCTCTCCTTATGTAAATACCGTCTTCCTAAAATAGCAGAACTGAAGCAGTATTCTTGCAACCTAGTGCATTGTTCTGTTCATATGACCTTCCTTGCGGAAATGCATACATAATTTGACATTTTGGCTTTATTATTTTTCCTGCCAATTGGAGTGTGTCCCCAAACATTATTACACTGCTCAGTCAGTGCTGACAGTTCAGACACTGTAGGCAGAAAAAGGCAAAAACAGGAGCATAAAAATCAGCCTAAAATGTCTTTCTATCTAACAAACTTTAAAGATAAAAATAAAGTGTGGTCAGCTTACCAACAATATTACTGAAAAAAATCCAAAAAATATTTGTCTTCCTGACAAAATATGTACAGAATGTCAAAAATTACATTCCTGAGTTTTTGCACTAGTGATATAGTAGGCTTATTTGATGAGTGCTCATGTTAACCAATACTGCAGCATGTTGCTGTTGGCTTTTTTTTAACAAGTACTTTGCATCTCTTCTTCATTCTATTTGGAGAAGAGGAAATGACAGCTAATTGTAACTATGTGAGTAAATGTGTGTTGCAAAGTACTGTTTCATAAACATTCAAATATGGGATCTGAATAGTGGCACTGAATCCACGAGATGGGGCCCCTTAGGGAAAGCAAACAAAACACACCCAAAGCTGTGGAAATTTAACAGCGTCTCCCACCATCTCATCTACAGTGTTGGCCAAAAGTATTGACACCCCTGCAATTCTGTCAGATAATACTCAGTTTCTTCCTGAAAATGATTGCAATCACAAATTCTTTGGTATTATTATCTTCATTTAATTTGTCTTCAATGAAAAAAACACAAAAGAGAATGAAGCAAAAAGCAAAACATTGATCATTTCACACAAAACTCCAAAAATGGGCCAGACAAAAGTATTGGCACCCTCAGCCTAATACTTGGTTGCACAACCTTTAGCCAAAATAACTGTGATCAACCGATTCCGGTAACCATCAATGAGTTTGGCTGGGGTCACACTTGGCATGAGTTTTTTTAGTGACTTAAAAAAACTCATGTGTTTTTTCATGTAATTATGAGTTTGGCCAGGGTCACATCTCCGTTTTGACCCTAGCCTACAACAATCCGGTTTTAACTTAGAACTTTTTCCAGCACCGCATAGCGTTACCGCTATGCGGTGCTGGAAAACGCAGTCCCTAGTTACCCTATGTTTACCTTAACGACCTGTCACACAGGCAGCTGCTCGGAGTGCGCTTTACAGCACCGCACAGGAAAGCTGTCTGCAACGTTTCCTGTGCAGCGCTGTAAAGCGCACTCCGAGCAGCTGCCTGTGTGACAGGTAGTGAAGGTAAACATAGGGTAACTAGGGACTGCGTTTTCCAGCACCGCATAGCGGTAACGCTATGCGGTGCTGGAAAAAGTTCTAAGTTAAAACCGGATTGTTGTAGGCTAGGGTCAAAACGGAGATGTGACCCTGGCCTTTTTCAAGATGTGTGATGGCACCCTGCGTTTTTGGCAGCGTTTTTAAATCTGCACCAAAAAATAGAGCATGCACTATATTTTGGTGCGTTTTGAAAAATGCATGCGTTTTTATAACATGGGCCCCTATGGAAAACGCATGCAAAAACGCATGTACAATTAGTACCATTTAGTGCCCTTCAAAAACGCATGCGCTTTCCATAGGAGCCCACGTTAAAAAAACGCATGCGTTTTTTTAACATGGGCTCCTATGGAAAACGCATGCATTTTTGAAGGGCACTAAATGGTACTAATTGTACATGCGTTTTTGCATGCGTTTCCCATAGTGCCCCATATTAAAAAACGCATGCGTTTTTGGAAATGCACCAAAAACGCATGGTACTGTCATACATGCGTTTTTGCTATTAGCGCATGCGTTTTTTAACATGGGGGACTATGGGTGCGTTTTTTACATGCGTTTTTTGAAAACGCAGGTCTCCAAAAACGCTTGTAAAAAAACGCAAGTCTGACTCTAGCCTTTCTTACAATGCTCTGCTGGAATTTTAGACCATTCTTCTTTGGCAAACTGCTCCAAATCCCTGATATTTGAAGGGTGCCTTCTCCACACTGCCATTTTTAGATCTCTCCACAGGTGTTCTATGGGATTCAGGTCTGGACTCATTGCTGGCCACCTTAGAAGTCTCCAGTGCTTTCTTTCAAACCATTTTCTAGTGCTTTTTGAAGTGTGTTTTGGGTCACTGTCCTGCTGGAAGACCCATGACCTCTGAGGGAGACCCAGCTTTCTCACACTGGGCCCTACATTATGCTGCAAAATTTGTTGGTAGTCTTCCGAATTCATAATGCCATTCACACGGTCAAGCAGTCCAGTGCCAGAGGCAGCAAAGCAACCCCAAAACATCAGGGAACCTCTGTCATGTTTGACTGTAGGAACCGTGTTCTTTTCTTTGAATGCCTCTTTTTTTCTCCTGTAAACTCTATGTTGATGCCTTTGCCCAAAAAGAGAAAACATTCTTCCGAAACGTTTTAGGCTTTCTCAGGTAAGTTTTGGCAAACTCCAGCCTGGCTTTTTTATATCTCGGGGTAAGAAGTGGGGTCTTCCTGGGTCTCCTACCATACAGTCCCTTTTCATTCAGACGCCGACGGATAGTACGGGTTGACACTGTTGTACCCTCGGACTGCAGGGCAGCTTGAACTTGTTTGGATGTTAGTCGAGGTTCTTCATCCACCATCCGCACAATCTTGCGTTGAAATCTCTTGTTAATTATTCTTTTCCGTCCACATCTAAGAAGGTTAGCCACAGTGCTATTGGCTTTAAACTTCTTGATGACACTGCGCACGGTAAACACAAGAACATTCAGGTCTTTGGAGATGGACTTGTAGCCTTGAGATTGCTCATGCTTCCTCACAATTTGGTTTCTCAAGTCCTCAGACAGTTCTTTGGTCTTCTTTCTTTTCTCCATGCTCAATGTGGTACACCCAAGGACACAGGACAGAGGTGGAGTCAACTTTAATCCATGTCAACTGGCTGCAAGTGTGATTTAGTTATTGCCAACACCTGTTAGGTGCCACAGGTAAGTTACAGGTGCTGTTAATTACACAAATTAGAGAAGCATCACATGATTTTTCTAACAGTGCCAATACTTTTGTCCTCCCCCTTTTTTATGTTTGGTGTGGAATTATATCCAATTTGGCTTTAGGACAATTCTTTTTGTGTTTTTTCATTGAAGACAAATTAAATGAAGATAATAATACCAAAGAATTTGTGATTGCAATCATTTTCAGGAAGAAACTGAGTATTATCTGACAGAATTGCAGGGGTGTCAATACTTTTGGCCAACACTGTATGTCTCCACTCCCATAGGCATGCTGCTCCATTGTTTCTGCACTCCAAGTGGAACGCAGCTCCACTATCTGGATCCCACACTGCAGTTAGGCTAGGGCCACACTTGCGTTTTGACCCTAGCCTAATGGATTGCGCTTAAAACTTAGTATTTTTCCCAGAAACGCATAGCATTAACGCTATGCGCTGTGGGAGAACGCTGCCCCTAGTTACCCGATATTTACCTTCCCAACCAGCCACACATAAAGCTGCTGAGAGTGCACTTTACAATAGTGCACAGGAAACATTATCTGCAATGTTTCCTGTGCAATCTGCTAAAGCGCACTCCCAGCAGCTTTGTGTGTGCCTGGTTGGGAAGGTAAATATTGGGTAACTAGGGGTAGAATTCTCCTGTAGTGCAAAGCGTTAAGTGCAATTTGTTAGGCTAGGGTCAAAACGCAAGTGTGACCCTAGCCTTATTTGGTTTCTTCATGGATCCTCTGCAAGGCATATTTGACATTAACTCAAAGGATGATATCATCTACCTAAGCATCCCGGGACAGACGCTGGGTCAGCGATGCAGACCCAGAGTGGCATCATGGAGAGGAGATGGAGAGTGAGACCTATGTCACCTGGGGCACCATTGCACTTCCTGATTTGGGCATTATCTCCAATGAGGTGTGGATCCAGTCCTGGGTTCTGATGCAAGCAGTCAGGTGACTTTTACCATATGGCATCTGGGCCCTGGAGCAGCACATGTGAGACTGCAGATGATCTGGCTGTATGTCTGGCTACATTCCAGCTATAGCCTCAGCTTTTCCCCAAGAACACCAGGACAAGGATCAGGACCTTTATGGGGAGCCCAAGGAAGAGGAGCAGCTAGACAGCAATGTGTTCCATTTGTGTGGATCACCCTCACTACCTCTGGAGGAATTCAACTGGGGCAATGCCATATGAGGACCCTTACCGTCTCCTAGCAACTATTAAACAAGGCATCAACTACCCCATTCTCCTATGTCATTCATTGAGGAGATTCAGCATTCAGTTGGCTACCTGGACCTAAAGGAAATTACTTCCTCCACCAATGCACGAAAGGCAAGATGGTGGCATTTAAACTGGATAAGAGGTATGGGTTCCTAGTGGAACATGGCTCTAAACATAGGTGCTATGGCAACCATGTCATCTTGCAGAGGGACTATCTTCCCAAAAGACTACACACCATCTATGTTGGGGATGAGGTCACATTCATGAAGGTGCAGGGCATGAAGGGGTGGATTGCAGTTAGTGTATTTCGGGTTGGTACTAGAACACAATTTCACAAGTGGCAGGAGGAGGCCACCTTAGAGAAAAGTTGGCATTGGGTACAGCCAAAGTCACTCTTGGTTGGCTAGCCAGATGCACCAAAACCCACAGGGCATGGACATGTTCCCCAAGAAGGTCATGGTCCTGTCTATCCTAGAGGGGGTAGTTGTCCCCTAATTCTTCAATCATCCTCTCCAGCTGTGCTGGAGTGTCCTGGGGGCCAGGTGGTGGCAGAGAATGCGCTAGTAGTAGCCCCGGAAACCCCCCAAGACCATCTGGCAGCAGACTACAATCCAAACCCGCGTTCAACATCCAGAGCATGGATAAAAATGCAACTAAACATGCCTAGTGGACCTTACTAAAGACATGTTGGTGAGTCTGTGACACAATGACCCGTTCCTTACATGGCATTGACTTTTGGGACTTGTTTTATTTCCAATTTTTTGTTGTATTCCACGAAGCCATGTTTTTGTTAGTTATATGTCTATAATATGTAAATTGTTAAAGGGATCCTGACATAGCCAAATGTGCCCCCAGCCTCTATATACCTGTACCCGAACCATATTAATAGATTTCTAGGCATCCCTTTCTGCTTGTAAAGCGATATAGTAAACTTTAGATAAGTTTTTATTATACCTTATAATCTGCGGCTTCTTATTATTTGAGAAGCCGCAAAAGGCGTTCCTTTCTGGGCCTCCCCGCCACCTGCTTTATAATTATTCACGCCCCTATTGGCGTGCTACAGAGCAGGGACAGTGCTCGTTATGTAAGAGGCGTCGTATCTGGCTTAATACGTCAGTACACTGCTTGCGATGCGGAGTGCGCATGCGCGATGGGTGTGCTGATGTGGTAAAGCCGGATATGATGCGATTTATAATTATCCCGATTATGATGCGATTTATAATTATTCATGCCACAATGGGCGTGCTACAGAGCTAATCGCATCATATCCGGCTTTACCACATCAGTACACCCACCCGGGACACCCCCACCACCTTCCCCAGAGGGCCCAGACAGTCCCTCCCCACCCGGGACTCCTGCAGCCCCGGCCCCGGAGGGCCCAGCCACTCCCTCCCCACCAGGGACTCCTGCAATCCCAGCCCCGTGGGGCCCAGCTACTCCCTCCCCATCAGGGACTCCAGCAGGCCTGGCCACAGAGGGCCCAGCCACTCCCTCCACACTAGGCCCACAAGCCTTGGCTGCAGCCAGCCCCGGAGCCCTGGGAGCACCACCCCACCCCAGCATCTTCAGCTCCCGCCTGAGCCCTGGTGTGTTGTTGGCCACACTCCCTCACCCTGAGCCTGCTGCTTCAGTGCATGGTGGTAAGTGTGTGCTAAGGCCTACCAGCTTGCTAATGTACTTATTGTTCTGTGCTCCACACACCAATATGTGAGTCCTGTTTTGTTTTTTTTGGATGAAGGAGAACGAGCCCATGCTGCAGGCTGGGCTATCAGCCCATCCCCATCCCCATCCCCTACAGATGGCACCCGGGATGGTGATGTGCTGCGTACGTATAATCACTAACAATTCCCTCAAACACCCACCCACACATACACAGGTAACTCACTAATGTCCTTCTTTCCCATACAGGTGTACCAACCATTGAGTAGCTGCTGCTGGCTCACTAGGAGGCACAGCAGCACATGGAGAGGGCACACCAAGAAGGGCAGCAACACCTTGCCCGCTTGGGTGCCATGATTTACGCCCTCCAGACAGCCCAGTCCAGCAGGGCCCCTAATCCATCACCCCCCACCCAATAATGGGACAATACTCCCCTAATAATTGTTGTCCATTTTGGACCCTTGTTTTTTTCCCTGTTGCCATGTTGGCACCTTAGTTTTTTAGGCCAGTTGGCCTCTTTTCTTATAGTGTCCCACATTGGAAACTGGGTAGTGTGTATTGGCTACTCCTAACCTGACCAAGGCTTTTTTGATTGTGTTGGCAATGTTTTAAAAAACTGATTGTCTGTAATAAAATTCTGCCCAGCTACATCCTGTGTTATCCCTTGTTGCAACACACACAGGGTAACGTTTGTGAGGTTACATTTGACCAACCACAGTGGGCCACGGTATTTCAAGAGTTATATGGTGTCACATGGCAATCACCATACTGGACCATTCCAACCGCCATGCACCCCTATATTGACATCAATGTCTCCTATATGACACCCACAGTACCAAACACACACACAAACATACTGGTGAAGGTGACACAGATATGGACAGAGTTGTGTGTAACTTAACATTTTATTATTTTTTTTTTTTGGTAAAAAGTAGAAAACAAAAAATGGGGCCAACCTGCCCATCAACAAATTCTCTCATTAGTCCAAGCTTGTGCATTGGCTAGTAGAAGTCTTGTTCTTCTTCCTTCTCTGCTGGCTCAGACAATGGGGCCTCCCCCTCCTCCTCATAGACCCTGTCAACCAAAACCCTATCCTCCTTCACAAGCCATTTTGCCTTTGCCATACATCATGTTTGAAGGATGCGTGTGTCTTTAGTTGCGGGGATCATCTGAATTGTGGCCACATAGTACTGTCGTTTAACACACACAATTGGAAGTTTAAGGCCAAATTCAGATGTGGAGTGGGGCGTGTGGCTTCTGCGAATGGTTGCCTCTGAAGGTCCTGCATTCACAACATATCAGGGATTTCCCTTGAACATGATGAGTATTCAATAGTCTGCTGCGTGGCGTGATATTTTGAGCATAAGACACAAAGCCTGGGGTACGTGTATAATGTAATTGTATAGAGTTGCAAACAACCATGATTTAATGAATGTGACTTATGTGTTTGGCCATGCCTTGTGGTCAGACGTCAACATTATGGCCACGTATATGGCCTTATGGTCATGATGTGTTGCATTTGACAAGGGAGGTTTGGTTGTCAGACACTGCAATGTTGTGCTTGGGCCTGGAATGGTGCTTTATATGTATGTGTGTGGGCTGGTGATCACACTTGGGTATGCTGTTGTAAAGTGGCCAGGAGATGTATATGGAAGGAGGTGGTGTGTGTAGATGATGTGTGATGAAGCGTTCTTGTAGTGATGTTTATTTTTCTCATTTTTGCAGGGCTTGGTATGTGAGATGATGTTCGACACTGATGGAGATGCTATCGTGGCTCTTGCCACGTGGAAGAGCAATTGTGGCTGGAGGATATGAGAGGTTGCAGGCTCACAGACCATGGCGTGTGTGGGCTCGAGATTGGCTTCGCCACCGGAACACCTGGAGCCACATGCAGCTGGTGCGTGAGCTGGAGGATCATAGTCCGCATGATTTCAGGAACTACCTCCGTATGTCCGAGGACTCTTTCACATTCCTTTTGGAAAGCCGCTGAGCCAGGGTCGAACTCCGCAGGATGCCAGGAACAGCAGAGACGCATACTGCTCCTACTTTAATGGCTCTGGGGCAGTGGCCTCGCAGCACCAGCAGGTGTAGGGTGGCTGGTGTTGTGAGGCAGCAACATGATGAGGAGGGTGGAGTGACCAGGCTGGCTGCACCATGAGGATTGGGTTTGTCTTTTTGTGTGTGTGAACATGATTTAGTTAGTTAGTTAGTTATTGTTTATGGGTTTTTTACTTTGAAATGTTTTTGTTTTCCATTATTTCTCATCATGTTGCATTTGTTTGTGTGCTGTGAACACTTGTGTTTTATTGTATTTTGTTCTACTTTTTTTTTGTGCACAAAAATAGCAACTAAAACCAAATTGAACCAAAAAAACAAACTGTGGCCATGTTCACACACATGCGTTTTTTTGCCCATCCCTGCGTTTTTGTGGTGTGAAAAAAAACGCAGGTGCGTTAACGCAGGGTACATATGAGTGTACATGCGTTTTTCAGGACCACTTGCGTTTTTTTCCCATACCTCAAAAAACGCTGCATGCAGCGTTTTTGGGTGCTGGAAAAAAACGCAGGTGTGTTTCCCCAAAAACGCATGCGTTTTTGTAACATGGGCCCCTATGGGAAACGCAGGCAAACGGAAACGCAAGACACATGCAGATACATGCGTCAACGATAGCGTTTTTGTAAAGGAGTCATGAAAAATTAAATTTTTTTTTTCAATAGCACCCAACCCCCCCCCCCCCCCCCATATAATAAAGAAAGTCCAAAAAAAATTTTATGATAGCCTACCTAATCCCCCCCCCGCCCCTTGGTCGGCAAGAAAACGAAAAAAAAAAATTCCTTCATCAAAAACACCAATTTGTATGCCATGCGTTTTTGGCTGTGTGGGTGTTTGGTGAAAAAAATTACTATTTGCAAAAAGGTTTTCAATGCTTTCACACACACAAGGCACATTTTTTGGCACTCCTAAAAAAACGCAAGTGGTTTTAGGAGTGCTAAAAAATCGCAAATTGTGTGTGAACATAGCCTGTGTGTGTCGTTACTTTGGGATACAGGGCAGTTGCACGTAGCTTTATGCTGGGCACAGAGGTATGTGATCCATAAAATGGTATTGATTAGTCCGTGAAACATTGTGTGGTAATATGCAGTACACAGGTCCAGCCCTTTGGGCCACACTGTATGGCGCAACTGTGTCTACATATCCATTATGATGTGTTGGGCCCACAGGGGCACATGTTCATACACATTGAGCAAGCAATGGTGTTTGTGGGGGATGTAGGTTCAGTCCAGTACACACTCACAAACGTGTACACACACCTAGTTCAGTTCAGCCATGGCAGCTGTGCCATGGCATGGACCAATGTAGGCACATATGGGCATAGTGTTGTTTGTATGTTTCCACCATCAGCTACACTGCACACATACACTTAAGGAGTTTTTTTGCTTGTTGGTGAAATTTATTGAAACAAGTGCTCTTATAGTGGTTGCGACAGAATGACGTTTCGGTCATTCAAGACCTTGATCACATAAGTCGCCTTAGTAGTTCTGAACTGAGGGCTGTCCTGTACAGGGTAATGGTCACTAATGCCTTTAGATTTAGCCAGGGTCAGAGCGGTCGCTCTATGTGGGGTGGTGGCACGGCGGTGGAGTGTGTTCACACTCAGTTGTAGCAAGGAGGAGTGACCAACAAGCAAAAAAACTCCTTAAGTGTATGTGTGCAGTGATTCTAATAGACATTTATGTGGGACTTACGAGCCTCCTTTACTAGCACCATACCCCCACACCTATCGTGTGCTAGCCATTGAATCTCACACCATCAGCTACAGACGCACACATAGCAAGCCATTGTGGAGTGTAAGCCACTGTCCTGCACAAAACCGCTGCTGTGTGATGCTTGACCGGCTCGAAAATGTGTCCCAGCAGCCACTTTCAACGACACAAGCGTGTATTCATCCCAAACTCCGAGACAATGGCGGCAGGTAATAGCCAGCTTTCCAGCACTGGTTGACCAATCATGACACTATTGCGTTGTCCAATGAGCGTGTTTGGAGCAAGGTGTAAAACAATTTGGTACGCCTATGTTCTTGCCACGCTGAACATGTACGCCCACATTCCTTTGGGGATTGTGGCGTGTGAAGCGTGTGAAGTGGCGATGGGAGTCTACCGGATGTTTCCCGCTGTTGGTGTGGCGACTTCCGGGGTGACAAGTCGCCTTAGGTTGAGGGCGAAATTACGGCCATCGGCGATCTGAGGCGACCATGAAAAATGTGCACGCGCACGTTAGATTGCCTCCTATCGCCGCCGCCAAGAATTGCGGCGTGTAAAGGTACCCTCAGGCCCTGTACCCATTGACAATCTGCATCAAAATCTGCATGTCTATTCTGAGTCCAGCAAAGGGTAGGACAGATCAGATGTACTTTCGCCACGCTGCTTTTTTGTTTCCTTGCACATGTGGTTCAGATTTCTTTTTCCTGCAACAAAATCTGCAAGAAAAAAAAAACAAATTGGCACAGCACTTCAGAACTCTCATAGTCTTTGTGTGCTTCAGGATAGACATGCAGATTCTCAAAATCTCCTTCTAAAAAAGCATCAAACAACATGGTGGGGTGACTGTGGGATGCACTGCTGCATGATTGGCACAGTACTTCTGAACTCTCATAGGCTAGGGTCTAAGTTTTTATTTTTGCGTCATACCGATAGCTCCGCCCCTTTCATGACACGGCCTCCCTCTCAACACTGAAGCAAGGCCAGAGGGGGCGGGCATAATTAATTAGCGGGCGGAGGCATCAGCACACAGCCCCGCCTATGGCTACAAAATGAAACTGGAATAGCACGTAACTATGAGCTCAATTCTCTACTTTAAGGATGGAGGCACACTGGCGTTGAACTCGCGCGAGTTTAATGCAAGAAAAACTCGCATTAAACTCGGACCTGTATCTTTCAATGATACAGGTCACATTAATGCGAGTTTCTGGCATTAAACTCGCTTTGCGAGTGCAATCCGAGTGCAATCGCAGCATGCTGCGATTGCACCGCGATTGCCTCGCGTGAGGGGCCATTAAAAGTATATGGGTGCGAGTCTAGCTCGCACCCATATAGCACATGGTGCGAGAGTCGCAGCCATGTGCTTTCAAAATCACTGGCCCCCCCGCAGTCCCCATACAGTTACAATAATGTTTAATTGCTGTGACAGCAGCAGTGAAGCAGTATTGTATGTATAATTTATTATTTTTTGCAAAGTTACACTTATCAGCTTGATTTGACATGTTTTTACCATGTCGGCTGTTCAGGACTTCATTCTGCACTGTGCTACCGAGGGGGTTTTAACCCGGTGATTAATGAGTTAATCAGACGCTGGTGTCATGACACCATCTGTCCAGGGGTTGTCTTTCCCCCTGGATACATGGTGACATGACATCATGTGTCTGAATGGGTTAATTATTCTGTAAACCAGGTTCAAGTGTATGTCGGGTGTAGAGATTACACAGAATAAGCCAGTGATTTGTAAGGAGCTGTCCATGGTGCTGAAGCCCTGGCTTCCATTCACAAATCACGGCTCTTTCTGTCACATCTCTACACCCGACATACACTTGAACCTGGGTTACAGAAAAATTAACCCATTCAGACACATGATATCATGTCACCATGTATCCAGGGGGGAAGGACAACCCCTGGACAGATGGTGTCATGACACCAGCGTCTGATTAACCCTTTATTCACCGGGTTTAAACCCCCTCGGTAGCACAGTGCAGAATGAAGTCCTGAACAGCCGACATGGTAAAAACATGTCAAATCAAGCTGATAAGTGTAACTTTGCAAAAAATAATAAATTATACATACAATACTGCTTCACTGCTGCTGTCACAGCAATTAAACATTATTGTAACTGTATGGGGATAGCAGGAATTATACAGGCGAGCAGAACTAATGCTGTTCCGTGGTCCATCAAGACCATGGACAGCAGAGAAAAAAAACAACACACACGCACTCACACCTCACACTCGCACCACATACACTTACATACAGCCAGGCACACTCACCACACGCACCACACTCGCACCACACTAGCACCACACTCGGACCACACTAGCACTACACTCGCACCAAACTAGCACTGCACTCGCATCACTGTCGTGCATCAATCACTCTCTGTGTTTGATGCACGACAGTGTGCCTGTACCCTTATACTTAGTTTTTGTCACCAAAAGGGATAGCTAGAAAAGATGGGTGCAGGGACAGGTATATAGATACGGGGGGGTGAGTTTGGTGGTCATGGGCGGAGCTATGAGGACCGTGGCGCATTTGGACATTGCAGGATAAGCCCACCTGAGTGGGTGTACGGTCTCTAGGTGGACTAAGCCCCCCTAGAGACATTAATCAATAATTTATTTATTAAATTTATCATTTTTATAGACAGAGAACAGTTTGCTCATCCCTGCAGCAGCAGGGATGAGCAAACTATCCAGTAACTGGATTGCTCAGGATTACACATCCTGAGCAATCCGGTTACTGGAGTGCGGTTTTCTGCATACATTTCTCCTAAAAAATGTGTGTAAAGGCAAGTGCGTTCACCGCATCCGGATCTGGATGCGGTGAACGAAAGTCATGTTTTAAGTGTGACCCTAGCCATAGTCTTTGTGTGCTCTAGGTTAGACATGCAGATTTCCAAAATCTGCTTCTAAAAAAGCATCAAACAAAATGGTGGGGTGACTGTGGGATGCACTGCTGCATGATTCTGGCTGTGTAGCCTAACATAAAATAAATAATGGAAAAAAAAGTTTTGGGTACCACCCTATTGTTAATTGCCAACCAAATTTAGGCCTATTTCACACACCCGTGCAAACATACAAATGTGAGAGAGGCTGTTTTTGAAGGGCCGTGTGTCTGTGTGTCCCGCACCATGTGACATATGTATGGTGTCCATGTGACATCCAGATAGCACACGGAAAGCATGTCATTGTAAACTCACCTGTCCCCATCGCTGCCTGTCGCTCTCACTTCTGGGTCCGCTGCAGCTCACAGTTCAGTGCATATTCATGAGCTTAATAAGCAACTCGGAAGTGAGAGGGACAGGAGCATCGCTGTAGTCAGGTAAGGCTAGGGTCACACATAAGCCCTTGGTCCGTTTTTGGCTTCATTTTTGGCATTTTTTTTTTCTAAGTCCAAAAACTGATAGAAAAACTAGTTAGATGTAATAAACATCCTGTCTGTTTTTTTCTGCTCCTAAAAACATTGCTATGTACGTTTTTGAGCCAAAAACGTTGCTAGCAATGTTTTTGGGGTCCGTTTTTAAAAAAAAAAAAATTAACATGGGCCATATGGAAAAACGGTTCCGTTTTTTTGGTTGCTTTAAAAAAATGGATCCGTTTTTTCAGGAATTTTGGTCAAAATATGACTAAGTCCAAAAACTTTCAGGGGTGCAGGAGACTCAAAAAAGCACCAAAAAAAAAATCACTTCCAA